>CM019714.1:1591475-1964619 GCA_009760885.1 Achatina immaculata
ATATAATCCACAGTACATTTGAATCAAACATTATGAGATCAGCACGGCTGACACCGCCGAGGAGAAGTTAGTTCCCCGCCATGTCCTCTGGTTTTCTGCTCTACATTTCCGTCATGCATTCTTCGGTATTTATAGGTCCTATACTTCCGGATCACGTGAACGGCGACGCGTCGCCCACTTCGTGCACCAGAGGGGTTCAAATGGTCGTTCACACTACCTACAGTCAACCATGCATCGTCCCACAATTGATATACAGCAAATACCTGCTGCAAAAGTCACTTAAGGAAATACTTGGTCAGGGACTTTATTTTCCGGCACACCATACACAGCATGCGACGGGAAACATTGATGTAAGATACGAAAAGAGTAGACACCTCCTCACAAGGTCAAAAAAAAAAAGCAAAGATCCATGCACTCAGGATTAAATATGTGGGACAAATCATCCAACAGCCACAGAAACACTCACTACCCACTACTACATTGAGCTGAGACTAACCAAACTTTGTAAATTAAACAACGAACATCCCCATCACTTTGGTTCCAAGCCTCTCTTCTACAGACAGTGCATACAAAGTGTAAATGGACATGATCACTTAATGCACATGAAAATATAAGACATCTACAAACATCTGGTCAGAGAACAAGAACCACCACTACCTGACAAAATAAAGAGAGGATACAAATACTTCATCACTGTCTATACAGGCCTTTCAAAACCTACACAAGATAAAGATTACGACGAAGACAAGAGTGATAACCTAGAGATTAATGTTAAACGTGAGACCTACTGTACAAGGAGTATATCGCAGATTCAACAGACTTATTAAATGTAAATTATGTGGAAAAAAATATGCAAGAAACAAACGATCATGTTTTCTTTGAGTGCAAAACTATGTCACCAGCATTCAAACACCTTACTGCAGAATTAGCTACAAGAACAAAAGAGGAAGTAGATATGTATAGAGCTACTTTATTGAATACTATCCTTCGAAGATGTACAGACAAACACAAAGACTCTATCATTCTTTTGACAGAATTTAGATATCTCGTTTGACAGTCTAAATAAAAAGGAAATGTTTGAAAATAGGATTTTCACACACACACAAATTGTGGACATGTTTAACCCACGCAACCATTATTTGATGTATGATTTATGATGTATGATTCATGTCTTCACTTAATTAGTCTGAATGTATCACCCACTCCAGCTTAATAAATCTGAAGGTAAATCTGTCTGTTTACTTACCCAGACGTAACGACGCAGTCACAGCGTTATGTTGCTTTGTTGTGTTTCTCCCCTTCTTAATAATTCCCCTAACCTAAGTAGTCACCGTTCCCGGATAATCATTAATTAACTCGTATCAACATTTGCTATCTAACCCACTCTTCTTTCTCTTCTAATCCTAATCTTATAAATCCCAGCAAAGCTCATTTTCCAACTTTAACTTGCAAAGCCACCCAGGCCCATCACTTTAGCTCTGGCCACCGCCTCCGGCTACAACCTCTGGCGACAACCAGCCCCTTCTCTTATCAACATGGTTGAGTCCCTTAGACACAATATAATATAGAAATTGTTATATATAAAAACTCCCATCATGACATTGTAAAACTCATTGCACATCAACTTCATCATCGTAACAAGTTTGTTGATTAATAACGTTATTTACATGTTCATGTTTGAGACCATGCCATGTATCAGTTTTTTTTTTTAATCAATAAAGTTAATTTTAAAACAAATAGAGAGAAGCACTTAGACGGAAGCAGTTAGAGAAGCAGTTAGAGAGAAGCTGTTAGTGAAGGAGTTAGAGAAGCAGTTAGAGAAGGAGTTAGACAAGGAGTTTAGGGAAGATAAAAGATCAGATACAGAGACAGAGATGAGGATATCGAGTCTCGCTAGAGATCTACAAGTCAGAAGAATGAGAAGAATGCTAAACATTGATTGAACGTATTGTAGTCGAAATGTAGAAAGTGGATGAGAAATATATAATGGATAGTCGACCCATGAGATATTATTCTTGTGTAGATTTTGAATTAGATAGTAATGTAGTATTGAATGATAAATCCTGTCCCACAACACCACACTAAATATATCGAAGACACTGATTAGACCAGTTGTCTCATATGGATCAGAAAATGCAGCACAATTAAACAAGATGAAACACAGCTACAGATCTTGGAAAACAGAATCTTGAAAATGTTTGGACTAGTTAAAGATCCCATATCACAAGAATGCAAAATTTAAAAAAGTAACAAAGAAATACGCACGCTATTCTGGTCTCCACTTGTAACTACCTTTATGAAAAACAACAGATGAGAGGACGAACGAGAATAGACAGACAAAAAAGTCTTATATCTAAGTGTTTAACGGAGACAGACCAAGAAGCAGACCGAGACAACGTTGGCATGACAACCTGGAGGAAGACCTACGAGCCCTCGGAGTGGACAGTTTGAAGAAGAAGAAGAACAAGAAAAGAGAAGAATAGAGACAAATCTTGTCTGCAGCAGTGAGTCGCAATGACATGGAAAGCTTAATGAATGGTGCTTCATTGGGATTTCAGAGGATTCATGATGATTATTTATTTTAAAAACTATATTATTCTATTTGTATATTAATTTTGGTTCTTGAGAAGAAATGAGCAGAGAATCCCAAAACAAGCTATCAAGTGGAACACAACGGGCCGAAGAAAAAGGGGCAGACCCCGTGAAACTCTGAAGAGGACATTATTAAGAGAGGCCAAGTTAACAGGCATAAAATCCTTTGTTGAGGTTGAAAGACTCGCCGAAGACAGGAAAAATTGGCGAACTACTTTGCGAGCCCTATGTGACGTCTAACGGCACGGGAAGGATATAAGATAAGATATAAGATATTAATTACTTTCTATCCATTATTTAATGTGTTTTATATACACTCTTAATGTCAAATCGTGGGAGCGTCAAAATATGGTGACATTAAGCCTTGTCTGTGTATTTGTTCCTGCAAGCTCGTGTGTGTGTGTGTCGTGTGTGTACGCGTTTTCAATATGCGCTTTTTCAAAGGTTGTTTCCTCACTATTTGCTTTTATAATTTGTTTGTCTAACTGAGTGGTTCTCAACTCTTTCTTCAAGAGTCCCAGAAACCTGAAGGCAGTGGCAATTATTTTCCCGTCTACAATTTGCCACTTCTTTGAATAAAAATAAAAATAAAATAAAATAAAATAAAATAAAAATAATGTGAAATCTAGGCGAGATTCCAGTTTTAGAGCCAGTGACCTGCTTGATAAGTTTTGAGCTCGCTGTGGAAATATATTTGCTTTTCTTATACTATATTTTTACTGGTTGTTGCCATTTCTTGGTCTTTATTTGGGTGCACTTTTTCCCTAAAAAGTAAAGATAGTCCCATAGCATTTCAAATGCCGTAGGGGGTGAAGCGTTAGAGACCTCATTATGCTGGGTCATCAGCGTATGAGGTAGGGTGACCAGTTCCTTTCCTCGCTGCCTTTACTTCCCAGATTTTCTCTGGTACCCATTTTGCGAGGCTGGGTCGACCTCAGGGCCGTATTGGTCGGAAAAAAAATCCCGCTCAGCTGAGGATTCGAACCCTCGACCATTTGGTTGCTAGACGAGTGCTCTAACCACTACGCTAGCCGGCCCCTGCAGCAGCAAATAAAGAGACCAGAATGAAATCCCAGCTTTTGATGTTTTTGTGCAGTTCTTGTTAGATGTCGTCTCGAGTTTTCCTTCAATTCTTGTCAAAATGTTATGTCGAGTTTTCGTGCAGTTTTTATTCTGTCATATCGAGTTCTCGTTGAAGTCTTGGCATGATGTCACGTCGAGTTCTTGTGCAGTTCTAGGCATGATGTCACGTTGAGTTCTCGTGCAGTTCTAGGCATGACGTCTCGTCGAGTTGTCGCACAGTTCTTGTATGATGTCGTGTCGAACTGTCGTTCAATTCTTGGCATGATTTCATGTTGTTTTTTTCGTGTGGTTCTTGGTCTAATTTTTTGTCGAGTTCTCGTGCAGTTCTTGGCCTGATTTTATGTCGAGTTCTCCTTGTGTGCTGTGTATGGTAAGACTACCTCTGCCATTTCCCCACTTTCTCCTTCGTTTTAGTTAAACATGATGGCGGGCGATAGAAAACGAGATAAAAAATCAAAACGTGAACAGGATTTGAAATTCGAAAATCAAAACTACAAAAAAATTGATATCTTTGAACAGAGAAGAAAAAAATCTTCAGATTACACAAAGAGCTATCATGTGATCAAAACTCATATCTCTTACATGTTCCACAAGCATCTGACGTTAACCATGGAAAAAAGAAATTAAGAGAGAGAGAGAGAGAGAGACATAGAGAGAGAGGTTTTACACTTATGAAAATACAGAATGTATGTGTATGTGCACTGAAAAGAAGACACTTGTAGCAGATTAAAGTAGTCTGGAAAAGAAAAGAGTAATATTTTATAAAATAGTTTAGCCTATCTTTGCTCGTTATCAAAACTTGGCAGAGAACACTCCAAAGTTTTGTGTCAGTTGTTTTTTACAAGACAAGAAACCTGAATTTACAATTACATTTTATTATTATTTATATGGAAGTAAACAGACACACACAGAAACACACACATACACACACATACACACAAGACATGCACACAAGTCACGTGCTGGTGTCTTAAATTATTAAAGATTTTGTTCCATTAAAACTATTTACAAGCCGTTAATACCACGATTAGAAACTTTTATCAAGATTAAATGCATATTAATCGAAAATTTCATGTATTTTCTTCAAGCATGTTAACATTGATGTATTACGCATACATAATCCAGTGATAACTTTCTAACATAAAGCAGTGGTTGATAGATCATTTGTCTCTGGGCGTGTTAAATTATTTCAGTTAGTTTAATGTTGTGCAGCAGAAACAACTGAAGAAACAACGAAACAAGAATCAGTCAAAAGCTTAAATAAGCTTTTTTTGTTTATATTATAAGCCACATCGCGAAAGAAGGCATTACAGTACTTCGATTGATTCTATCAATAATCATCATCATCATTAGTCCTATGTATTCCCAATGAAGCATAAGGCACCAACAAAGGTCCTCCAGGCAATCCTGTCCTGAGCAAGACTGGATACCTCAAACCACGCCTTTCTGGCTTCTTTTAGTTTTTCATGTATTGTGTGTCTCCATGTCCCCAAAGGACTGCTACACCCCCACCCTTCTTTTCTCTTGATGTGTCCACTTCAAGGTGACATAGATGTGTCTTGTTTTTATTTTCCATTCGTAGTATGTGGGCAGCCATTTCCGTCTTCGTCTTTTGACCTCTGTAGTACTATTCTCAATGCCTGTTCGTTTCTATCTATACTACTGTCATTAAAATGATATGAAGATGAAAAATAACTGATTCTATGATTATTAAATTATTGTTCATCCTACTGCTTCAGGAGACCAGCTTATTTACATTTTTCGGTTGAATGGATGTTTTTTTTTCTATTAACAACATATCCAGACACAGAAAAGTGATGTTCACAAGGAACGGTAGTGGCGGGGAAAGGTAAATATTTTCCAGCTAACTTAGCCAGAGTTTAGTATTTGCTCTAATATGGACTCAGGTAAGTTTCCATTTTGTTGCTCAAGTCTGTATCGCTCAAAAGGTGTTTTCATGGATGAATGGTTCATCTTCAGGGTCTGGTGACAGTTCGTCCTTTCGCATTTTCTTTCAGGGTGGATTTACTGGTGCGTGTTCGTCATTATCAAATTGGTCAGAATTTTCCAGAAGAACTTGCAGCTCTTGTCAAATCTCAGTTCTTAAGATTTTAGAAAAGCGAGTTCAGCGAAGTCGCAATTCTCAATCATGAGAGGTCAAAGTTCAGTCTGCGGTCAGGGAAAAAAAAATATATATATATATATAACAAATGTATAAAATAGAGGCAAGACTATCTTGAGTGACAGATAAATAAAATCAGCTGTAGGCTAGCGAACAGTCCTGGATAGGAAATAGTTTGTCCAGTATTTTACTGCAGCAAGAGCAGAATTTGATATACGTGAAATAATGAAATAAGTTAGAACTATGCAGTTTAAAATTTTGCTCGTATCAAGGGATATAACATAATAATTAAACCCATACTAAAGGGAAAAGAAAACGGAAAAAGAGCAAGAGGTCGACAAAGATATAAAACGCTCAACATAAAGAAAAACTAACCCAGTTCACTGTGAGAGCAAAGGACAGAGTAAACTTAGAGACCTTTGCATTCTACCATACCGTGGGAAGTTGGTACGTGGTTATAGTAATGATGATTGTAATGATGAATCTCTAAACATTAAAAATATTTCTTTAATACATGTTTAGCTACAGTGAGAGATAGAGATAGAGAGAGAGAGAGATAGAGAGAGAGAGAGAGAGAATTAGATAGTCATATGATTTTTTTCTGATTACAGAAAGCAACGTTAGATGTTTTTACAAAAATCTGTACTCTGTGACAGCTTAGATATAAGTGCTCTGTGACATTTCAGGGATCAATGATCAGCGATTCCTCAGCTCTGTGACATTTCAGGGATCAATGATCAGCGATTCCTCAGCTCTGTGACATTTCAGGGATCAATGATCAGCGATTCCTCAGCGATCAGTACACTAGGACACTGCAGTGATCAGTGCTTTAAGACAGTTCAGCGATCAGTACCCATTGCCTTCTCAGAGGTCACCAGCCAGGTTCAACGATCAGGTGCCACACTGTTTCAAGTCGTTTTATTTGTAGACTCCACAGTATTATACAATTTACACTTACCATAAACACTGGTGTTAGTTTTCATACAGCCGAGAAATGTAACTTAACTTGATATTTAGAAAGCTTTCAAATTGAAATGTAAACCAACGAAAATGCCATTCAGAAGTGTCTATTAGTTCTAGTAAATATATAACATAGTTATGATATCTCTCTCTCTCTCTCTCTCTGAACCTTAAGTGCCCAGGGCACATGGGGCTTCCGCAAGGGCTTTCCATAGATGCCTGTCCTTCGCCTTTTTCTCTGCTCTTGCCCAAGTGAGCCCTCTATTGTCAACATCCTTTCTGTTGTTCTTCTCCATGTCTCTTTTGGTCTACCCTTACTTCTATTCCCCTGTGGTGTCCATCTTAGTGCTATTTTTGGTAGTGAGTTGTCAGTCATTCGAAGCACATGTCCCAACCATCGCCAGCGTCTTTACTCAATAATTGCTATCAGTGACTTCATCTGCATTTCTGCCAATAAGATGTTATTTCTTATGGTGTCTGGCCAAAATATTTTTCTAATTCTTCGTAAACATTTAGTCTGGAAAGAATTCAACTTGTTTTCTATGGTTTTGGTGATTTTCCAGCATTCACTTCCATAGAGTAGTACACTTAGAACATTACTCTTAAATATCCTGATTTTCATATTTATGCTTAGTTTTTTTATTTCCATATAGTCTGCAGCATTGCGAAAGCCTGGTTTGCTCTAGTAAGTCTGCTGTTGATGTCCTCTGTGCTGTCTCCATTTTCTACTACTCTGCTGCCAAGGTATACAAATTAGTTGACCTCCTCTACTAACTTGCTATCTACTCTGAGTACATTTATGTTGTTCACATTTTGTTTCATTAACTTTGTCTTTCCTACGTTGATCTTTAGTCCTATGTTGTTTGCATTCTGAGTTAGCTTGTTTATTTTATCTTGCTTAAGTTCTCAAGGTCACAGATACACAGATGAAAATTTTACAAGGGCCAGAGAAGCGAGAGAAAGGCTCATACTAGAAGCAAAGGAGCCAGTGATTCGTGAGGAAACAGTGACAGAGATAATTCTGATTATGTTCAAAGTTCAGAACTTAAAAGAACAATATGACATGAAAATGGAAATCGAGTCTCTTGAAGATCTCCTGATACGGGCTGAGAACTTATACTGCACCATCTCCTCACAAGATCGTGTGACCAGTGTTTTTCATGATTTATGTGAGACCGTGAAGTCGACATACAGAACTGTGAGTGAGGAGATCAAATTCTCCTACAGAATGTTGAAAGAAAGAGAAATAATTATGAAACGAGAAGAAGAAACTAAAACGATCATGGAAGAAAAACTAATAAAACAAAAAGAGGAATTTGAAGAAAAGCTAAAAGAAGAACGTTTAAAAGAAGAAGAACGCAGAATGATCGAACAGGAACAAGAGAAGAAGCGACATGAAGCAGAAGAACAGAGAAAGAAAGAGGGCAAAGAATTTGAAAGAAAACTACAGAAAGAACAAGAAAAAGAACAAAAGAAACATAAGGATGGGATGGAAGAACTGGAAAAGAAATACCAGGAAATGAAATCCAAAGACAATGAAGGTATCTTTAACAAGGTTAGAGACATTTCATCCTTTGTGTTCCAAGGAGTTAAATCTTGGTTTACCTAAATATCACCAGACCAGGAATCTGACCACACAAGAGCGTTATTTTGGTTTATAAAACATAACCTGAGAACATGGCATCAGACAGTCCAACATTAACGTGTTCAGCTCCAGTCATATATAACATTTCCAGCACATCTAGAAGCTTATGAACTGTGCCTGAAGTATTGTTCAAGTTCACTGCGCATACAAACTAATAACAATTTTATGTTCAAACAGAAATGAACATATTGTTCGGACAAAAAAATTTACTTATGTTCTCAAAATCCTGATACGAATAATGTTGTCTGGCCGTGATGAGAAATATTGTTTAAAAAAACATGACTCGAAGAAAGTTTCTTCTGACATGCACGACAGAGTCCAGTGAACAGCTCCATAGACATTCATTCAGCTGGTAAACAACACTTATATTTAAACGAATTTGTTTCTGATTGAAAATGATGGTCTGTTGTCTCTAATTAAAGTTCTGTTGCTGCTATGGTTTTAAACTGTGTTTTAAAATGTTCTAAAATACGTTTAATATTTGAAAAAGAAAACAGAGCTTTTTTTTTGCACAAGACAAATCTGGCCTGAATTTGTTCTGGGAAATGACGCGATATCTTATTTTTAATGTTTGTAGCAGTTTGAAAATATGAACTACCAACAACAGAACACAACCAAATAAGTGCAGTTATTTCATTAAAAAAACTGTAAAGCCACTTTGGACGATTCATTCATTCATTTGCATGTCCCTTGCGGAACTTTGCCTCCCAAACAGCACTCCTGTAGGCCTCTCGGTTGTGTGCAAGATGGCCTGCTGCTGCTGCTGCGTCCATTTGCAGATCGTCAACGATTTCTTGCAGCCATCTTCGTTTTAGTCGTCCTCTTTTTCTTTTTCCCATTATGTATCCTTCCAATACGGTCTTCTCTAAATATTTAAGTTTTCTCTCTTTAATCCTTTTTACTAGCCAGCCTTCTTCAATATTAAGCTCTTTTAGTATAGATATATTTGTTCTTTTTTGTGTCCATGATATTTGGAGAACTCTTCTGTAGCGTTTACATTCAAAGGCATTTATGTGTTTCTCAGCTGTTTTGTTAAGTGTCCAGGTCTCACAGGCATATGTAGCGATGAGAAAGATGCATGCCCTTAAAAATCTTATTTTTGTAGTTCTGTCTGTTACTCTCCGCAGATTCTTTATTTGTTTTATTTTCTGAAGAGCAATAGATGTCCTGCTTTTAATTTCCCTCTTTGTATCTCCATTATTAGTCAGCAGTGATCCAAGATATTCAAAACTCTCCACTTCTTCCAGTTTTTCCTCGTTGATATATATTTCAGCTGGCATGTTTGTTTTGTCAGTTGTCATCAATTTACTTTTCTTTGCATTAAGATAGAGGTTCTGCTCTTCGTTGTTCTTACGGACTGACATAATTAGTTTTTCCATTCCTTTTTGTGTTGTGGACAGTAACACTGTGTTATCAGCATATCTAATCTCTGGTATTTCATAACCTCCAATTGTTACGACATCGTAATATTCTTTGTCTACATCTTCTCTAACATTCTTCATTATATTTTCAGTATACAAGTTAAATAAGTAGGGTGACAATATGCACCCCTGACGGACCCCTTGTTTTATGTCAAACCAAGTTGTTGTTTCACCATTTATTCTTACTGCTTCTTATTGGTCTAGATACATCAGTGATGTTAATTGTGTCAAATGTGTTTCTCCATTATTTCTCAAAGTTTCTGGTGTTGTACACAATCAAATGCCTTTGAGTAGTCTATAAAGGATAAATATAGATTCACATTAAACTCTCTGCATTTCTCTATTATTAATCTTATATTGAATATACGATCTCTTGATCCTCTTCCTTGCCTGAAACCAGCTTGTACCATATTGGCTTCTTCTTCTATTTTCTTACGATTATGATTTTTAACAGAATTTTATGGCATGACTAATCAGGGCAACAGTTCTGGGACGATTCATTGTAGATTAATTGTAATGAAAGGAAGAAAAAAAAACTATTGGATTGGCTTGATTCGTTGAAAAAATAATATAAATGTCATTTTGTAATTTCTCAGTTCTTAGAAAATAAATCTATATTTCCGAGACACTATGCACGTACTGTTTCTTGTTCAAAGTAAGTTATAAAATTATAGATAACATATCTTTTGCAAGCTTTTCGTGTCCTGTTCAGCAGATGTCTAAGGTAAATCAGTTTCTCTTTTTTACTATCTGGTGTCATCTTGTCAAAAGTTATCCCAGAGTAGTGGTTCGTGAAGGAGAAGTGTTGCTAAATTTTGCATAGAAATGAAGTACGTCTTCTGCGTTAGACTTAATCTGTGTTAAATTATCTTCTTAAAATGAAAGTCTGAATCAGGAAAAATGGAAAGATGTTTCTAAGGTAACGGGAACTAGAAAATGTGAATATATTATACTTATATTTCAGAGAAGCTTTTAGTGTTTAAAACTAGATAGGAAATAGTTGGTCTTTACACGAATTAGCTCCTTATCAAGTTTCCATTTCATACATGAATTTAATACTGTATAACTTCAAACTTGAATTTAGCAGTGTAAAACTCCCCACTTCAGTTAATAACGCAGTATTACTCCATGTTGAATTCAGTACTGTATATTTTCATACTTGAATTCAACACTGTATATTTCCATACTTGAATTCAACACTGTATATTTCCATACTTGAATTCAACACTGTATAACGCCATACTAGAAAGATCCTGTTAGGCATAAACCGAGGAAATTCGTATGTCACCTGTACACATTTTACTGAATTTTCCGCTTCAGACAAGACTAAAAGGGAAAAGGGAAAATTCCCGTTTCCATGCCATTAAGGCATATTGGGGAATAAGGTATTAGGCCCGGATTTTCCATCATCTTCGGCACATGAAAGTGTGATGTGGTCAGTATCACGCCTGGCCTATTTACCTTCCCAGATTTCTATGGTATCCATTTTTAGAGGCTGGGTCAGCCCAAAGACTAAACATTTTCTATTCCCTATTCCCACCCTTAGAAAAAATACTATTGTATAAAAATGTAACCTTTAAAGATCAGCACTTCACCCCTGCTAAGATCAGCACTTCACCCCCGCTAGGATCAGCACTTCCACCCCGCTAAGATCAGCACTTCACCCCCGCTAAGAGCTGCACTTCACCCCCGCAAAGATCAGTACTTCATCCCCGCTAAGTTCAGCACTTCACCCCTGCTAAGATCAGCACTTCAGACCCGCTAAGATCAGCACTTCACCCCAGCTAAGATCAGCACTTCATCCCCGCTAAGATCAGCACTTCACCCCCACTAAGATCAGCACTTCATCCCCGCTGAGAGCGGCACTTCACCCCCGCTAAGATCAGCACTTCACCCCCGCTAAGATCAGCACTTCACCCCCGCTAAGAGCAGAATCTTAGATGGCTGCTGAGCTGACTTAATGGCAGCGCAGTTTTTGCTTGAAATGTTTAAACAAAATTATTAACCTTCACCCGAAGATTTCCCTCAAGTTTTGTTTTTTTTAACGCTGATGATTATTTGATAACAGAACTTTAAAACTGTGTTGTAAGCTTCTGTAAAGCAAGCAGATGATTCAGTTTTTTTTAAAAACTTGTTAGTATAAATGTTCTCTGATATATTTTTATTGCCAATTTTTTTATTAATGTTTTATTTTTATTTCAAGTATTGATTTTTCTATTAAATGTGTTATTTTCTTTATAATTTTATTCAAGTTTTAAATGCTTTTTTAAATTTTAAAATTCATTTCGGTTAATCAGAGCTTTACTTATATTTTTTCTTTAAAAGTTACTAATACCACGGCAGCCGCGGTAGCGCAGTAGATTAGTCACTCGTTCGCCAACCAAACGACGTGGTTTCGATTTCTACTTATCGCAGTAGCGGTCATACCGTGGTTAGCCCTCCATCACCCCCACCCCCCCCCCCCAAAAAAAAAGTTTTTGACTTTATAAATAGAGGATTTTACTCGTATATAGTAGTTTTTTTAAACTATAAATAGAAGTTTTTTTACTCATATATTGAAGATTTTTACTCATATATATATATATAAGTTCTTGGATTTATAAACAGAATTCATTTTACTCATAAGTAGATGTTTTCGATTTTATAAATAGAAGTCTTTTTACTCATATATAGAGGTTTATGACTTGAAATAGAAGGTTTTTTAACTATAAATAGTAGTTGTTGACTCATATAAAGCTTTGACTTTATAAGTATTAGTTTTTTTTATTTATTTATAGAAGTATTTTTTACTCATGTATAGAGGTTTATGACTTTAAAATGAAATCTTTATTCATATATAGACGTTTTTGACTCATATAGAAGTTCTTGACTTTATAAATATAGGTTTTTGACTCATATATAGGTTCTAAGGACTGTTATAGCCGGAGGTGGGGTGAGGAATACGCTCTCTACTCCAGTTAAATGTCTCCAAGGCTTTCGTCTCAAATAGCGTCTGAGAGTCAAGTGCAGCTCCTGGCCTTCTCGTGGCCTTGTCGTGGGGCCAAGGACAGCTGTGGAATGATTGAGTCTTCATTCTGTCGTGGGGCCAAGGACAGCTGTGGAATGACTGAGTCTTCATTCTGTCGTGTGGCCAAGGACAGCTGTGGAATGACTGAGTCTTCATTCTGTCGTGTGGCCAAGGACAGCTGTGGAATGACTGAGTCTTCATTCTGTCGTGTGGCCAAGGACAGCTGTGGAATGACTGAGTCTTCATTCTGTCGTGTGGCCAAGGACAGCTGTGGAATGACTGAGTCTTCATTCTGTCGTGTGGCCAAGGACAGCTGTGGAATGACTGAGTCTTCATTCTGTCGTGTGGCCAAGGACAGCTGTGGAATGACTGAGTCTTCATTCTGTCGTGTGGCCAAGGACAGCTGTGGAATGACTGAGTCTTCATTCTGTCGTGCGGCCAAGGACAGCTGTGGAATGACTGAGTCTTCATTCTGTCGTGTGGCCAAGGACAGCTGTGGAATGACTGAGTCTTCATTCTATCGTGTGGCCAAGGACAGCTGTGGAATGATTGAGTCTTCATTCTGTCGTGTGGCTAAGGACACAATGTGTGTGTAGAATGTTGAGAACTTGTGTTGTATAGTTACTTTACGTATAGTTCAGTGACCTCCTAGTTGATTCCAGGTGTTGGAATAGTTAGAAGATCCTCTCAGGAGAAGATATTGAGAAGTAACAGAATTGATGGCAATATAAGCACAAAACGTGACCAGTACATCATACACAACAAAAATTCTTCTTTAATGGTGCCATGCCGGCCCTTTTACTGATTCATTTGTAGTACAGGTCATCTTGGCGTTACTATGACGAGAAAGTCCTGTCTTCTAATTATGTCAGCTTTTTTTTTACCTTGGTACCTAACAACATAAATCGTGCTTGCTTATACTTCAACATACAAGTATGATGGACTAATCCAGAGTTTCCCAGGCTTGGTCATACTTCGGCCTCATTTTCTCCCAGGCCACATTCTCAGTGCCCCCTAATGTACTACTCGTACAGTGGCCTATTAAACTTGGATGTGCAATACACAACTAAAAACTTCAGCTAGCAAACCAGTTTATTTAAGAAAGGATACAGAATGAAGCGATGTGAATCATACTTGAGAGAACAAAAGACACGTATGGAGGACTATGGGGTATCTTCTTGATTTTCCAACCATGATGGAAAGAAGAAGAAATTGTTGGGCACGTGCATACCTTCGAGTCAGTGCTCAGTCATTTACTGGTTTCAGTGCTACCAACTCTGAATATCAAGCTATATTAATGAAAACGTGCATACACATACACTTTACACAATATACTAGATATTAATTTTCTTTAAACAGCCATTAAAGCGTCAAATTACTCTCAAAACGAGACAGCTCAGATATTTTCAATATTTTTATCAGTCAAAAAAAGTATATCTTTATTATTTCTCCCCCTTCACTTTCATAAATAGTGGACCTTCTCCCGCTAGAGCTGGCAACACTATGTCGGGGTCTCAGTATTAATAATAAGAGTTAGTATTTATAATAAGAATCAGTATTAATAATAAGAGTTAGTATTTATAATAAGAATCAGTATTAATAATAAGAGTTAGTATTTATAATAAGATTCAGTATTAATAATAAGAGTTAGTATTTATAATAAGAATCAGTATTAATAATAAGAGTTAGTATTTATAATAAGAATCAGTATTAATAAGAGTTAGTATTTATAATAAGAATCAGTATTAATAATAAGAGTTAGTATTTATAATAAGAATCAGTATTAATAATAATTGCTTCTTACATCTTACATCCTTCCCGTGCCGTTAAACGTCATATAGGGCTCGCATAGTTGTTTGTCACGTTTTCCTGTTTTCGGTGAGTTTTTCAACTTCATTAAGGGATGTTATGCCCACTAAACTGGCTTCTCTTAACAATGTCCTCTTATATTATATTAATAAGTGCTTGCGAAACAATATTCAGTCAAGTCTCGACGTGCGATATTTTCAGACTTAGATGTGCCTTCCACGAGTTTTTGTTTCAAATGATCAACAACAGCGGTTGATCTACACCTACATAAGCTCACGGACTCTTTCTGGGGCAATTCCCACGATTTCATTTATATATATATATATATATATATATATATGTAACATCTTACATCCAACTTCCCGTGCTGTTAAATATCACATACAGCTCGGTTAGTAGTTTCCCTGTTTTCAACTTCATCAAGGGATTTTATGCCTACTAATTTGGCCTCTTTTAACAATGTCCTCTTTAGAGTTTCACGTGGTCGACCTCTTTTTCTTCGGCCTGTTGTGTTCCACTTGATAGCTTGGTTGGGTATTCTCTGACTGTTTCTTCTCACCATGTGACTGACATACAAGGGCCATACCGAAAATCGTGACGAAATATTTTTTTTAATCACAATTTATTGAAAGAGAAAATATAAATGCATCACTTTAATCTGAATCCTTTTCTACACTTTTCAACATAATCTCCATTTCTCTGTACACATTTTTTCCATCGCTCTGTAAGTTTGAAAATACCCTCCCGGTAGAATTCCGTTCCAGCTGACCCAAGGCACGGACGCGCTGCTTTCTTGACGTTCTCTCCTGTGTCGTAGTGATGGCCTCGCATTTGTTCTATCACAAAACGGAAAAGATGGTAATCACTGGGTGCCAGGTCAGGGCTAAAGGCAGGGTGTGGAAGAATTTTCCAGAAGGTCTTGAGTGATGGTTTTTCTCACAGCTTTGTGATCTCCAGTAAACAAACTTGGGACGCAGCGGGCACAAACTTTTCTATAGCCTAAGGTTTCACTCATTTCTTGTATTGTGTCCAATTCCAAAATTACACAGCAATTTCAGATACTGTGACAAGCCTGTCTCGTTTAATGATGTTATCAACCCTTTCCACGTTGCGTTCAGTGGAGGCAGTTCGAGGGCGACCGCTGGGAGGCAAATCTTGGATGCTCGTGTTTCCATCTTTGAAATTTTTCACTCACCTCCTAACACTGTTAGCACCCATACACACATCTCCATAAGCAAACTGAAGTCTTTGGTGAATTTCAGCAGCGGGGATTTCCTCTTTAACGAGGAACTCAGTAACAGCACGTTAACGAAACGAAACTTCAGCACCCTCCATTTTGTTTCTGCTCCGCGTTGTCACGCTTTTATTGCAACTAGCGACTGAATACTTTTCCATTGATAGCAAGCCGTCATTAGCTGAAACGGACTGATCAAATGTGACACTTCCTTCAGAAATTGCTGCCCACCCTTCGATACAGTCGAAACGTTAATTTCAAATGTATCCGCTATATCCTTTCTTGTAACTTTTTCATGATGGTGACGTCATGTGACCTCAACATGGGGTGCAAAGGTGGCAGCTTAAAGTGATACATTTATATTTTCTCAGTCTATAAAATCTGATTTTTAAAATTGTTTTTCTCACAACATTCGCTGTGACCCTCGTGTGTGTATGTATGTATATATATATATATATATATATATATATATATATATATATATATATATATATATATATCCTCTAGCTACGTTATGCATGTTTTGGTACATAATGTTGTAAGATTTGATTTCCCACAATTTGAATACTCTTTCTAATACACTTTTACAGGAGGAGCAAACAGTTTGAATTTACCATCAACAAGAACCGGTAAATATATAATGGCTGTCTGGTGTAAGACAGAAGGTCGCCATCTTAATCTTGTATGAGAAAGACAGAGCCCTAACTGTCTGTTTCTACTGTCATAATTTAAACGTTATCAGCTACTACGCCACTCTGACAGCTGACAAGCTCAAACATGCAACACAAAAGTAGATAAATTTGAACTGCCTCCTTCTTTTTTTCTATTTTAACGTACTTTATTAAAATTCGCATTAAAATCTACTAATTAAGCACACACACAAAAAAAGCTTCCCTTTCAAACTTTTTATGCACACTTTTAAAATAATGCATTTCTGTCATGAAATCCAAATTTTCTGTAAGTTCTTTTTAATGAAATTTGTGTATATTTTATCCAAAATATGTAAAGAATCTGAGATAAAAGAACTGATAACTAACCCAAATAAATCGTTTTCTGCAGTGCAAATTGATTAAAAAAATTAGGTAGTGGGCCTCATAAAACTTTATCACAGAACTGAACAGTCAAGAAAAGTTTGCCTAATAATAAAATATTTTCTTAAGTGTCAGTATGTAATCATCAAGGCAGCATAAATACAAAGTATAATCTTGTATAAATTCTTGTAGATTCTGGCATTCCAAATCTCGCTTCCAAATGAAACCGATACGAATTCTAAAATATAAGTCACAACAGGATTAAATTTCAAGAGATGTGCACTTTGATTATTTATCTTTACAAGTTCAGATTTTTTAAAGCAATACGTCACAATCTTTTGTTTATGAGTGAAAGCGTTTGAATATAAGTATATCAAAATCTTCCATATGTGAGTAAAGAAATTTCTATTATGAGACTTCTTCGTTCGAGATCGCCCCGTGATTCTGCTAAATTTACTCCTGTGGTTCTCGCGATAGTCTCATTCAGGATGGAAGCTCAGAGCACAGAAGTGGCATTGCATGACACTGTGGTTCTCGTTGCACAAGTTTAGTCTAGAGTTATACTTTCTCACCGGAAAACCTCGCCGTGGTTTGGATATGAATATTTCCCCTCCGGGTGAGAGGTGGTTGCCCATCCAGTCTAGCGTTGGACTTTCTCACAGGAAAAACTCAACGTGATTTGGATATAATATATCCCAGTCGGGTGAGAGGTGATTGCTTATCTAGACTGCCCAGGTCCAGTGTCTCCGACTTCAGCATTTTGTGTCCGTGGCCGTTATCCTTCCTGGTGGTGATCGGGACGGAGTTTTGTCCAGGAGGACGAATCCTCCACACTAGTGACTTTCAATTCTGCCTTAAGCCGGTTTAGACGTATTATCCCAGTATGGGTGAATATAGGACGTGACCGGCCTCTAGAGCGGAGGCAGCGTGATATGCGTAGCCATCGAGTTTCACCCCTGGGTTAAGCTGGTTTAGGCATATTTCACCAGGATGGGTGTGTATAGGACGTGGCTGGCCTCTAAATAAGAGGTGCTATGATATGAGTAGCTCTTGCCGCGAGACTATTGGACATAGCGATGAAACTTCACTTTATTCTTTCCGTCACCTTTTTCACAGCGGCGCCGTACGGCAATCCTAATAACATTTTTTTCACTGGGCGGCAGGAGTTTCGCCCCATGCGCTTCAGCCGAAGAATCTCGCCACCAGTTTAACCCCTCGGTTAGGCCAGTTTAGGCAATCTGCCCCAGTATGGGTGTATATATGACGTGGCCGGCCTTTAGAGCAGAGGTGCCGTGATTTGAGTAGCCCTGACCTCAAGACTACTGAATACCTCACTTAATTATTTCCTTCGCTTCTTCCATGGTGGCGGCGCGCGCCAACCTTAGTCGCAGTTTTCTTCATTGGCCGGGAGGAGTTTCACCCCACGCACGGCAGCTGAAAAACCTCGCCTCGCCAGCAGCGGGTTTTAAATCAGAGTTTTTCTTCTCCTAGATGAGCTACCAAACAAGACTCTAAACTACCCGAAGCGTTTGGTTTTCAGGCGCCAGAAATTCACCTTTCGCCCCTTCTCCTGTCTGTTTCAACAGTTCCGCCACGAGAAGGCCAGGAACTGCACTTGATTGTCAGAGGCTATTTGAGACGAACGCCTTGGAGACATTTAACTGGAGTGGAGAGCGTATCCCTCACCCCACCTCCGGCTATAACAGTCCTTAGAACCTATATATGAGTCAAAAACTTCTATTTATAAAATCGAAAACATCTACTTATGAGTAAAATGAATTATGTTTATAAATCCAAGAACTTATATATATATATATATGTATGTATAAGTAAGAATCTTCAATATATGAGTAAAAAAACTTCTATTTATAGTTAAAAAACTACTATATACGAGTAAAAACCTCTATTTATAAAGTCAAAAACTTTTTCTTTTGAGGGGGGCGGGGGGTAGAGGGTTAGCCACGGTCTGACCGCTAGTGGGATAAGTAGAAATAGAAACCACGTCGTTTGGTTGGCGAACGAGTGACTAATCTACTGCGCCACCGCCGCTGCCATGGTATTAGTAACTTTTAAAGAAAAAATATAAGTAAAGCTCTGATTAACCGAAATGAATTTTAAAATTTAAAAAAGCATTTAAAACTTGAATAAAATTATAAAGAAAATAACACATTTAATAGAAAAATCAATACTTGAAATAAAAATAAAACATTAATAAAAAAATTGGCAATAAAAATATATCAGAGAACATTTATACTAACAAGTGTTTAAAAAAACTGAATCATTTGCTTGCTTTACAGAAGCTTACAACACAGTTTTAAAGTTCTGTTATCAAATAATCATCAGCGTTAAAAAAAAACAAAAAACTTGAGGGAAATCTTCAGGTGAAGATTAATAATTTTGTTTAAACATTTCAAGCAAAAACCGCGCTGCCATTAAGTCAGCTCAGCAGCCATCTAAGATTCTTCTCTTAGCGGGGGTGAAGTGCTGATCTTAGCGGGGTTGAAGTGCTGATCTTAGCGGGGGTGAAGTGCTGAACTTAGCGGGGATGAAGTACTGATCTTTGCAGGGGTGAAGTGCTGCTCTTAGCGGGGGTGAAGTGCTGATCTTAGCGGGGGTGAAGTGCTGATCTTTAAAGGTTACATTTTTATACAATAGTATTTTTTCTAAGGGTGGGAATAGGGAATAGAAAATGTTTAGTCTTTGGGCTGACCCAGCCTCTAAAAATGGATACCATAGAAATCTGGGAAGGTAAATAGGCCAGGCGTGATACTGACCACATCACACTTTCATGTGCCGAAGATGACGGAAAATCCGGGCCTAATACCTTATTCCCCAATATGCTTTAATGGCATGGAAACGGGAATTTTCCCTTTTCCCTTTTAGTCTTGTCTGAAGCGGAAAATTCAGTAAAATGTGTACAGGTGACATACGAATTTCCTCGGTTTATGCCTAACAGGATCTTTCTAGTATGGCGTTATACAGTGTTGAATTCAAGTATGGAAATATACAGTGTTGAATTCAAGTATGAAAATATACAGTACTGAATTCAACATGGAGTAATACTGCGTTATTAACTGAAGTGGGGAGTTTTACACTGCTAAATTCAAGTTTGAAGTTATACAGTATTAAATTCATGTATGAAATGGTACAGCACTAAATTTAAGTATAAAATTATGCAGAGCTGAATTCACTGGACCTTTTCTAAGACATTTTGTACCCAGAAAAAATGATACTATGTGGAAACAGGAACCAACATGGCTGTTTCAACATGTACAGCTGAACCTGCCCTTTCTTTGAAAAAACTGTTGATTAAGTTGGTTCTAAGGAAATGTTTACGATACTTCAGTATGACGTGGAAAGACAAACAAAAATATTTAAAACGAAAACAAAAGTATCATCATGTTTGCATAATCTTACATACTACATCTGTCCCGTGCCATCAAACGTCACATAGGGCTCGCATGGTATTTCGCCAAGTTTTCCTGTTTCGGCAAGCTTTTCCACCTCATCAAGGGATTTATGTCATTTGTATGCTCTCTCTCTCTCTCTCTCTGAACCTTAAGTGCCCAGGGCACATGGGGCTTCCACAAGGGTTTTCCACAAATGCCTGTCTTTCGCCTTTTTTTCTGCTCTTGCCCAGGTGAGCCCTCTATTGCTCAACATCCTTTCTGTTGTTCTTCTCCATGTCTCTTTTGGTCTACCCTTACTTCTGCTCCCCTGTGGTGTCCATCTTAGTGCTTTTTTTGGTAGTGAGTTGTCAGTCATTCGGAGCACATGTCCCAACCATCGCCAGCTTCTTTCCTCAATAATTGCATTTGTATGCTACTAGTACTGAAATGGAAACTTGATAAGGAGCTAATTCGTGTAAAGACCAACTATTTCCTATCTAGTTTTAAACACTAAAAGCTTCTCTGAAATATAAGTATAATATATTCACATCTTCTAGTTCCCGTTACCTTAGAAACATCTTTCCATTTTTCCTGATTCAGACTTTCATTTTAAGAAGATAATTTAACACAGATTAAGTCTAACGCAGAAGACGTACTTCATTTCTATGCAAAATTTAGCAACACTTCTCCTTCACGAACCACTACTCTGGGATAACTTTTGACAAGATGACACCAGATAGTAAAAAAGAGAAACTGATTTACTTTAGACATCTGCTGAACAGGACACGAAAAGCTTGCAAAAGATATGTTATCTATAATTTTATAACTTACTTTGAACGGGAAACAGTACGTGCATAGTGTCTCGGAAATATAGATTTATTTTCTAAGAACTGAGAAATTACAAAATGACATTTATATTATTTTTTCAACGAATCAAGCCAATCCAATAGTTTTTTTCTTCCGTTCATTACAATTAATCTACAATGAATCGTCCCAGAACTGTTGCCCTGATTAGTCATGCCATAAAATTATGTTAAAAATCATAATCGTAAGAAAATAGAAGAAGAAGTCAATATGGTACAAGCTGGTTTCAGGCAAGGAAGAGGATCAAGAGATCATATATTCAATATAAGATTAATAATAGAGAAATGCAGGGAGTTTAATGTGAATCTATATTTATCCTTTATAGACTACTCAAAGGCATTTGATTGTGTACAACACCAGAAACTTTGAGAAATAATGGAGAAACACATTTGATACAATTAACATCACTGATGTATCTAGACCAATAAGAAGCAGTAAGAATAAATGGTGAAACAACAACTTGGTTTGACATAAAACAAGGGGTCCGTCAGGGGTGCATATTGTCACCCTACTTATTTAACTTGTATACTGAAAATATAATGAAGAATGTTAGAGAAGATGTAGACAAAGAATATTACGATGTCGTAACAATTGGAGGTTATGAAATACCAGAGATTAGATATGCTGATGACACAGTGTTACTGTCCACAACACAAAAAGGAATGGAAAAACTAATTATGTCAGTCCGTAAGAACAACGATGATCTCAATGTAGGGACAATGGCTACGATCACTGACTAGTACAGTCACTGCCCGGAAGGAAAGCAATGGTAAACTACCTTCTGGAAACATACCAAGAAACCCAAGCAGCAATCATGGAAAGTCAAATAGGAAAAAGATCTGGTGGTGAGTCCCCCAGGCCAGATAGATCTAATTTTAACACTGGGGAAGAGTGTGAGGCAGAGGTCGGTACTAGTAATTGTGATGACGGACAAAATCCTGACGGTGTTACCAAGGAAAACCCCTGTATCAAACTAAAAAGAAAAATAAGAGTAGGAACATGGAATGTAAGAAGTATGTATGAGGGAAAATATCAAGTAATAAGTGACGAGATGAAAAGAACGCGGATACACATTTTGGGAATCTGCGAACATCGATGGAAAGGATCAGGACACTTTAAGAGCGAGAATGATAATATATTTATATATTCTGGCGGAGAAGTAGGAGGAAAGAATGGAGTGGCTTTTTATTTGGACAAATCAACATCAAAAGCATTACTAGGCTACAATCCAGTAAGTGATAGAATCCTAACAATCAGACTTAAGGGCATTCCTAGAAATGTAACAGTCATCCAGGTATATGCACCTACATCAGCAGCAGAAGAAGATGAAGTAGAACATTTTTATAACACACTGCAGACGACAATGGACCAGGTACGGAAAAATGATATTGTATTTATAATGGGTGATTTTAATGCAAAAATTGGTACAGAAAGAGCAGAAGATGAAGGACAAGTTGTAGGGAAATTTAGCATAGGACACAGAAATGAGGCAGGTGACAATCTAATGGCGTTTTGTATGGAAAATGAGCTAATGATCGCTAACACACTTTTTAAACAACATCCAAGAAGACTTTACAAATGGACATCACCTGATGGGAAAACCAGGAATCAAATAGATTACATTTTAGTGCAGAGAAGGTGGAGGTCAAGCATAACATCAGCAAAAACTTTACCAAGTGCTTATTGTGACACGGACCATGAGTTATTAATAGCAGACATGAAGATAAAGATAAAAAAGTTAGTTATGGGATCAAGACCACTCCGCTTTGACCTTACAAATATACCAGAACAATACGGTATAGAAGTGAAGAACTGTTTCGAAATCCTGATGGCTGTACAGGAAGAGATGACACCAGATGAATTGGCTACGCAGGCCAAAGATATCTTAGTAACAACAGCTAAAGACATGGTTCCAGTAAAGAAAACACAAAAGAATAGATGGATCACAGCAGGTACACTAGAACTGATAAAACAATGTAGAGAAATGAAGAAGCAATGGAGAGTGACAAACAACAACAAAGATAAATATAAAACTTTAACAAAAGAAGTACGAAGAAACATAAGAAAAGACAAAAAACAATACATACAAGATTGTTGTGAAAGAATAGAAGAACATCAGAGGTGTGGAAGAGATAGTGAAATGTTTAAAGAAATGAAGACATTGACGAGAAATGTCACACCTAAGTTAAATGTAATTTGTGATGAGATGGGGAATACCCTGACAGAGACAGAGGAAATTCTGGAAAGATGGAAGGATTATTGCAAAAGAATGTATGAAACAACCGACTGTGGAAGCAGAAATCAACAGTGTGAATTATTATTGGAGGAGAAAGAACCCGAGCCGACAATGGAAGAAGTTTTATGGGCAATAAAGAGTCTGAAAAATGGTAAATCACCAGGATGTGATGAGATAACCGCTGAATTTATTAAAGCAGGAGGAAAGGAGTGTGCAACAATCTATCATGCACTATGTAAAAAGATATGGCATTCAGGTATTTGGCCAAAAGAATGGAAAAGAACTGTATTCATACCACTGCCAAAAAAGGGTAACCTGAAATTATGCACCAACTACAGACCTGTTGCCCTGATTAGTCATGCCAGTAAAATTCTGTTAAAAATCATAATGGGTAGACTTCGAAAGAAAATAGAAGAAGAAGTCAATATGGTCCAAGCTGGCTTCAGGTAAGGAAGAGGATCAAGAGATCATATATTCAATATAAGATTAATAATAGAGAAATGCAGGGAGTTTAATGTGAATCTATATTTATCCTTTATAGACTACTCAAAGGCATTTGATTGTGTACAACACCAGAAACTTTGGGAAATAATGGAAAAAATGGGATTTCCAACACATTTGATACAATTAACATCACTGCTGTATTTAGACCAACAAGCAGCAGTAAGAATAAATGGTGAAACAACAACTTGGTTTGACATAAAACAAGGGGTCCGTCAGGGGTGCATATTGTCACCCTACTTATTTAACTTGTATACTGAAAATATAATGAGGAATGTTAGAGAAGATGTAGACAAAGAATATTACGATGCCATAACAGTTGGAGGTTATGAAATACCAGAGATTAGATATGCTGATGACACAGTATTGCTGTCCACAACACAAGAAGGAATGGAAAAACTAATTATGTCAGTCCGCAAGAACAGCGAAGAGCAGAACCTCTATCTTAATGCAAAGAAAACTAAAGTGATGACAACTGACAAAACAAACAAGGCAACTGAAATATGTATCAGTGAGGAAAAACTGGAAGAAGTGGAGAGTTTTGAATATCTTGGATCACTACTAACTAATAATGGAGATACAATGCGGGAAATTAAAAGGAGGACATCTATTGCTCTTCAGAAAGTAAAACAAATAAAGAATCTGTGGAGAGGAGCAGACAGAACCACAAAAATAAGATTTTTAAGGGCATGCATCTTTCCCATCGCAACATATGCCTGTGAGACCTGGACACTTAACAAAACAGCTGAGAAGCACATAAATGCCTTTGAATGTAAATGCTATAGAAGAGTTCTCCAAATATCGTGGACACAAAAAAGAACAAATATATCTATACTACAAGAGCTTAATATTGAAGAAGGCTGGCTAGTAAAGAGGATTAAAGAGAGAAAACTTAAATATTTTGGCCACATTAAACGTCATGATAATTTAGAGAAGACCGTATTGGAAGGATACATAATGGGAAAAAGAAAAAGAGGAAGACCGAAACGAAGATGGCTGCAAGACATCGTTGATGATCTGGAAATGGATGCAGCAGCAGCAGGCCATCTTGCTCACAACCGCGAGGCCTACAGGAGTGCTGTTTGGGAGGCAAAGTTCCGCAAGGGACATGCAAAGGAATGAATGAAATGAAGAACAACGAAGAGCAGAACCTCTATCTTAATGCAAAGAAAAGTAAATTGATGACAACTGACAAAACAAACATGCCAGCTGAAATATATATCAACGAGGAAAAACTGGAAGAAGTGGAGAGTTTTGAATATCTTGGATCACTGCTGACTAATAATGGAGATACAAAGAGGGAAATTAAAAGCAGGACATCTATTGCTCTTCAGAAAGTAAAACAAATAAAGAATCTGCGGAGAGTAACAGACAGAACTACAAAAATAAGATTTTTAAGGGCATGCATCTTTCCCATCGCTACATATGCCTGTGAGACCTGGACACTTAACAAAACAGCTGAGAAACACATAAATGCCTTTGAATGTAAACGCTACAGAAGAGTTCTCCAAATATCATGGACACAAAAAAGAACAAATATATCTATACTAAAAGAGCTTAATATTGAAGAAGGCTGGCTAGTAAAAAGGATTAAGAGAGAAAACTTAAATATTTAGAGAAGACCGTATTGGAAGGATACATAATGGGAAAAAGAAAAAGAGGACGACTAAAACGAAGATGGCTGCAAGAAATCGTTGACGATCTGCAAATGGACACAGCAGCAGCAGCAGGCCATCTTGCACACAACCGAGAGGCCTACAGGAGTGCTGTTTGGGAGGCAAAGTTCCGCAAGGGACATGCAAATGAATGAATGAATCGTCCAAAGTGGCTTTACAGTTTTTTTAATGAAATAACTGCACTTATTTGGTTGTGTTCTGTTGTTGGTAGTTCATATTTTCAAACTGCTTCAAACATTAAAAATAAGATATCGCGTCATTTCCCAGAACAAATTCAGGCCAGATTTGTCTTGTGCAAAAAAAAGCTCTGTTTTCTTTTTCAAATATTAAACGTATTTTAGAACATTTTAAAACACAGTTTAAAACCATAGCAGCAACAGAACTTTAATTAGAGACAACAGACCATCATTTTCAATCAGAAACAAATTCGTTTAAATATAAGTGTTGTTTACCAGCTGAATAAATGTCTATGGAGCTGTTCACTGGACTCTGTCGTGCATGTCAGAAGAAACTTTCTTCGAGTCATGTTTTTTTAAACAATATTTCTCATCACGGCCAGACAACATTATTCGTATCAGGATTTTGAGAACATAAGTAAATTTTTTTGTCCGAACAATATGTTCATTTCTGTTTGAACATAAAATTGTTATTAGTTTGTATGCGCAGTGAACTTGAACAATACTTCAGGCACAGTTCATAAGCTTCTAGATGTGCTGGACATGTTATATATGACTGGAGCTGAACACGTTAATGTTGGACTGTCTGATGCCATGTTCTCAGGTTATGTTTTATAAACCAAAATAACGCTCTTGTGTGGTCAGATTCCTGGTCTGGTGATATTTAGGTAAACCAAGATTTAACTCCTTGGAACACAAAGGAGGAAATGTCTCTAACCTTGTTAAAGATACCTTCATTGTCTTTGGATTTCATTTCCTGGTATTTCTTTTCCAATTCTTCCATCCCATCCTTATGTTTCTTTTGTTCTTTTTCTTGTTCTTTCTGTAGTTTTCTTTCTAATTCTTTCATCTCTTTCTTTCTCTGTTCTTCTGCTTCATGTCGCTTCTTCTCTTGTTCCTGTTCGATCATTCTGCGTTCTTCTTTTAAACGTTCTTCTTTTAACCTTTCTTGAAATTCCTTCTTTTTGTTTTTTTTTTTTAGTTTTTCTTCCATGATCCTTCTAGTTTCTTCTTCTCGTTTCATAAATATTTCTATTTTCTTTCGAAGTCTACCCATTATGATTTTTAACAGAATTTTACTGGCATGACTAATCAGGGCAACAGGTCTGTAGTTGGTGCATAATTTCAGGTTACCCTTTTTTGGCAGTGGTATGAATACAGTTCTTTTCCATTCTTTTGGCCAAATACCTGAATGCCATATCTTTTTACATAGTGCATGATAGATTGTTGCACACTCCTTTCCTCCTGCTTTAATAAATTCAGCGGTTATCTCATCACATCCTGGTGATTTACCATTTTTCAGACTCTTTATTGCCCATAAAACTTCTTCCATTGTCGGCTCGGGTTCTTTCTCCTCCAATAATAATTCACACTGTTGATTTCTGCTTCCACAGTCGGTTGTTTCATACATTCTTTTGCAATAATCCTTCCATCTTTCCAGAATTTCCTCTGTCTCTGTCAGGGTATTCCCCATCTCATCACAAATTACATTTAACTTAGGTGTGACATTTCTCGTCAATGTCTTCATTTCTTTAAACATTTCACTATCTCTTCCACACCTCTGATGTTCTTCTATTCTTTCACAACAATCTTGTATGTATTGTTTTTTGTCTTTTCTTATGTTTCTTCGTACTTCTTTTGTTAAAGTTTTATATTTATCTTTGTTGTTGTTTGTCACTCTCCATTGCTTCTTCATTTCTCTACATTGTTTTATCAGTTCTAGTGTACCTGCTGTGATCCATCTATTCTTTTGTGTTTTCTTTACTGGAACCATGTCTTTAGCTGTTGTTACTAAGATATCTTTGGCCTGCGTAGCCAATTCATCTGGTGTCATCTCTTCCTGTACAGCCATCAGGATTTCGAAACAGTTCTTCACTTCTATACCGTATTGTTCTGGTATATTTGTAAGGTCAAAGCGGAGTGGTCTTGATCCCATAACTAACTTTTTTATCTTTATCTTCATGTCTGCTATTAATAACTCATGGTCCGTGTCACAATAAGCACTTGGTAAAGTTTTTGCTGATGTTATGCTTGACCTCCACCTTCTCTGCACTAAAATGTAATCTATTTGATTCCTGGTTTTCCCATCAGGTGATGTCCATTTGTAAAGTCTTCTTGGATGTTGTTTAAAAAGTGTGTTAGCGATCATTAGCTCATTTTCCATACAAAACGCCATTAGATTGTCACCTGCCTCATTTCTGTGTCCTATGCTAAATTTCCCTACAACTTGTCCTTCATCTTCTGCTCTTTCTGTACCAATTTTTGCATTAAAATCACCCATTATAAATACAATATCATTTTTCCGTACCTGGTCCATTGTCGTCTGCAGTGTGTTATAAAAATGTTCTACTTCATCTTCTTCTGCTGCTGATGTAGGTGCATATACCTGGATGACTGTTACATTTCTAGGAATGCCCTTAAGTCTGATTGTTAGGATTCTATCACTTACTGGATTGTAGCCTAGTAATGCTTTTGATGTTGATTTGTCCAAATAAAAAGCCACTCCATTCTTTCCTCCTACTTCTCCGCCAGAATATATAAATATATTATCATTCTCGCTCTTAAAGTGTCCTGATCCTTTCCATCGATGTTCGCAGATTCCCAAAATGTGTATCCGCGTTCTTTTCATCTCGTCACTTATTACTTGATATTTTCCCTCATACATACTTCTTACATTCCATGTTCCTACTCTTATTTTTCTTTTTAGTTTGATACAGGGGTTTTCCTTGGTAACACCGTCAGGATTTTGTCCGTCATCACAATTACTAGTACCGACCTCTGCCTCACACTCTTCCCCAGTGTTAAAATTAGATCTATCTGGCCTGGGGGACTCACCACCAGATCTTTTTCCTATTTGACTTTCCATGATTGCTGCTTGGGTTTCTTGGTATGTTTCCAGAAGGTAGTTTACCATTGCTTTCCTTCCGGGCAGTGACTGTACTAGTCAGTGATCGTAGCCATTGTCCCTACATTGAGATCATCGTTGTTCTTACGGACTGACATAATTAGTTTTTCCATTCCTTTTTGTGTTGTGGACAGTAACACTGTGTCATCAGCATATCTAATCTCTGGTATTTCATAACCTCCAATTGTTACGACATCGTAATATTCTTTGTCTACATCTTCTCTAACATTCTTCATTATATTTTCAGTATACAAGTTAAATAAGTAGGGTGACAATATGCACCCCTGACGGACCCCTTGTTTTATGTCAAACCAAGTTGTTGTTTCACCATTTATTCTTACTGCTTCTTATTGGTCTAGATACATCAGTGATGTTAATTGTATCAAATGTGTTTCTCCATTATTTCTCAAAGTTTCTGGTGTTGTACACAATCAAATGCCTTTGAGTAGTCTATAAAGGATAAATATAGATTCACATTAAACTCCCTGCATTTCTCTATTATTAATCTTATATTGAATATATGATCTCTTGATCCTCTTCCTTGCCTGAAACCAGCTTGTACCATATTGACTTCTTCTTCTATTTTCTTACGATTATGATTTTTAACATAATTTTATGGCATGACTAATCAGGGCAACAGTTCTGGGACGATTCATTGTAGATTAATTGTAATGAACGGAAGAAAAAAACTATTGGATTGGCTTGATTCGTTGAAAAAATAATATAAATGTCATTTTGTAATTTCTCAGTTCTTAGAAAATAAATCTATATTTCCGAGACACTATGCACGTACTGTTTCCCGTTCAAAGTAAGTTATAAAATTATAGATAACATATCTTTTGCAAGCTTTTCGTGTCCTGTTCAGCAGATGTCTAAAGTAAATCAGTTTCTCTTTTTTACTATCTGGTGTCATCTTGTCAAAAGTTATCCCAGAGTAGTGGTTCGTGAAGGAGAAGTGTTGCTAAATTTTGCATAGAAATGAAGTACGTCTTCTGCGTTAGACTTAATCTGTGTTAAATTATCTTCTTAAAATGAAAGTCTGAATCAGGAAAAATGGAAAGATGTTTCTAAGGTAACGGGAACTAGAAGATGTGAATATATTATACTTATATTTCAGAGAAGCTTTTAGTGTTTAAAACTAGATAGGAAATAGTTGGTCTTTACACGAATTAGCTCCTTATCAAGTTTCCATTTCAGTACTAGTAGCATACAAATGCAATTATTGAGGAAAGAAGCTGGCGATGGTTGGGACATGTGCTCCGAATGACTGACAACTCACTACCAAAAAAAGCACTAAGATGGACACCACAGGGGAGCAGAAGTAAGGGTAGACCAAAAGAGACATGGAGAAGAACAACAGAAAGGATGTTGAGCAATAGAGGGCTCACCTGGGCAAGAGCAGAAAAAAAGGCGAAAGACAGGCATTTGTGGAAAACCCTTGTGGAAGCCCCATGTGCCCTGGGCACTTAAGGTTCAGAGAGAGAGAGAGAGAGAGCATACAAATGACATAAATCCCTTGATGAGGTGGAAAAGCTTGCCGAAACAGGAAAACTTGGCGAAATACCATGCGAGCCCTATGTGACGTTTGATGGCACGGGACAGATGTAGTATGTAAGATTATGCAAACATGATGATACTTTTGTTTTCGTTTTAAATATTTTTTGTTTGTCTTTCCACGTCATACTGAAGTATCGTAAACATTTCCTTAGAACCAACTTAATCAACAGTTTTTTCAAAGAAAGGGCAGGTTCAGCTGTACATGTTGAAACAGCCATGTTGGTTCCTGTTTCCACATAGTATCATTTTTTCTGGGTACAAAATGTCTTAGAAAAGGTCCAGTGAATTCAGCTCTGCATAATTTTATACTTAAATTTAGTGCTGTACCATTTCATACATGAATTTAATACTGTATAACTTCAAACTTGAATTTAGCAGTGTAAAACTCCCCACTTCAGTTAATAACGCAGTATTACTCCATGTTGAATTCAGTACTGTATATTTTCATACTTGAATTCAACACTGTATATTTCCATACTTGAATTCAACACTGTATAACGCCATACTAGAAAGATCCTGTTAGGCATAAACCGAGGAAATTCGTATGTCACCTGTACACATTTTACTGAATTTTCCGCTTCAGACAAGACTAAAAGGGAAAAGGGAAAATTCCCGTTTCCATGCCATTAAAGCATATTGGGGAATAAGGTATTAGGCCCGGATTTTCCGTCATCTTCGGCACATGAAAGTGTGATGTGGTCAGTATCACGCCTGGCCTATTTACCTTCCCAGATTTCTATGGTATCCATTTTTAGAGGCTGGGTCAGCCCAAAGACTAAACATTTTCTATTCCCTATTCCCACCCTTAGAAAAAATACTATTGTATAAAAATGTAACCTTTAAAGATCAGCACTTCACCCCCGCTAAGATCAGCACTTCACCCCCGCTAAGAGCAGCACTTCACCCCTGCAAAGATCAGTACTTCATCCCCGCTAAGTTCAGCACTTCACCCCCGCTAAGATCAGCACTTCAACCCCGCTAAGATCAGCACTTCACCCCCGCTAAGAGAAGAATCTTAGATGGCTGCTGAGCTGACTTAATGGCAGCGCGGTTTTTGCTTGAAATGTTTAAACAAAATTATTAATCTTCACCTGAAGATTTCCCTCAAGTTTTTTGTTTTTTTTTAACGCTGATGATTATTTGATAACAGAACTTTAAAACTGTGTTGTAAGCTTCTGTAAAGCAAGCAAATGATTCAGTTTTTTTAAACACTTGTTAGTATAAATGTTCTCTGATATATTTTTATTGCCAATTTTTTTATTAATGTTTTATTTTTATTTCAAGTATTGATTTTTCTATTAAATGTGTTATTTTCTTTATAATTTTATTCAAGTTTTAAATGCTTTTTTAAATTTTAAAATTCATTTCGGTTAATCAGAGCTTTACTTATATTTTTTCTTTAAAAGTTACTAATACCATGGCAGCGGCGGTGGCGCAGTAGATTAGTCACTCGTTCGCCAACCAAACGACGTGGTTTCTATTTCTACTTATCCCACTAGCGGTCAGACCGTGGCTAACCCTCTACCCCCCGCCCCCCTCAAAAGAAAAAGTTTTTGACTTTATAAATAGAGGTTTTTACTCGTATATAGTAGTTTTTTAACTATAAATAGAAGTTTTTTTACTCATATATTGAAGATTCTTACTTATACATACATATATATATATATAAGTTCTTGGATTTATAAACATAATTCATTTTACTCATAAGTAGATGTTTTCGATTTTATAAATAGAAGTCTTTTTACTCATATATAAAGAGGTTTATGACTTGAAATAGAAGGTTTTTTAACTATAAATAGTAGTTGTTGACTCATATAAAGCTTTGACTTTATAAGTAGAAGATTTTTAATTCATTTATAGAAGTCTTTTTTACTCATATAGAAGTTTATGACTTTAAAATGAAATCTTTATTCATATATAGAAGTTTTTGACTCATATAGAGGTTCTTGACTTTATAAATATAGGTTTTTGACTCATATATAGGTTCTAAGGACTGTTATAGCCGGAGGTGGGGTGAGGGATACGCTCTCCACTCCAGTTAAATGTCTCCAAGGCGTTCGTCTCAAATAGCCTCTGACAATCAAGTGCAGTTCCTGGCCTTCTCGTGGCGGAACTGTTGAAACAGACAGGAGAAGGGGCGAAAGGTGAATTTCTGGCGCCTGAAAACCAAACGCTTCGGGTAGTTTAGAGTCTTGTTTGGTAGCTCATCTAGGAGAAGAAAAACTCTGATTTAAAACCCGCTGCTGGCGAGGCGAGGTTTTTCAGCTGCCGTGCGTGGGGTGAAACTCCTCCCGGCCAATGAAGAAAACTGCGACTAAGGTTGGCGCGCGCCGCCACCATGGAAGAAGCGAAGGAAATAATTAAGTGAGGTATTCAGTAGTCTTGAGGTCAGGGCTACTCAAATCACGGCACCTCTGCTCTAAAGGCCGGCCACGTCATATATACACCCATACTGGGGCAGATTGCCTAAACTGGCCTAACCGAGGGGTTAAACTGGTGGCGAGATTCTTCGGCTGAAGCGCATGGGGCGAAACTCCTGCCGCCCAGTGAAAAAAATGTTATTAGGATTGCCGTACGGCGCCGCTGTGAAAAAGGTGACGGAAAGAATAAAGTGAAGTTTCATCGCTATGTCCAATAGTCTCGCGGCAAGAGCTACTCATATCATAGCACCTCTTATTTAGAGGCCAGCCACGTCCTATACACACCCATCCTGGTGAAATATGCCTAAACCAGCTTAACCCAGGGGTGAAACTCGATGGCTACGCATATCACGCTGCCTCCGCTCTAGAGGCCGGTCACGTCCTATATTCACCCATACTGGGATAATACGTCTAAACCGGCTTAAGGCAGAATTGAAAGTCACTAGTGTGGAGGATTCGTCCTCCTGGACAAAACTCCGTCCCGATCACCACCAGGAAGGATAACGGCCACGGACACAAAATGCTGAAGTCGGAGACACTGGACCTGGGCAGTCTAGATAAGCAATCACCTCTCACCCGACTGGGATATATTATATCCAAATCACGTTGAGTTTTTCCTGTGAGAAAGTCCAACGCTAGACTGGATGGGCAACCACCTCTCACCCGGAGGGGAAATATTCATATCCAAACCACGGCGAGGTTTTCCGGTGAGAAAGTATAACTCTAGACTAAACTTGTGCAACGAGAACCACAGTGTCATGCAATGCCACTTCTGTGCTCTGAGCTTCCATCCTGAATGAGACTATCGCGAGAACCACAGGAGTAAATTTAGCAGAATCACGGGGCGATCTCGAACGAAGAAGTCTCATAATAGAAATTTCTTTACTCACATATGGAAGATTTTGATATACTTATATTCAAACGCTTTCACTCATAAACAAAAGATTGTGACGTATTGCTTTAAAAAATCTGAACTTGTAAAGATAAATAATCAAAGTGCACATCTCTTGAAATTTAATCCTGTTGTGACTTATATTTTAGAATTCGTATCGGTTTCATTTGGAAGCGAGATTTGGAATGCCAGAATCTACAAGAATTTATACAAGATTATACTTTGTATTTATGCTGCCTTGATGATTACATACTGACACTTAAGAAAATATTTTATTATTAGGCAAACTTTTCTTGACTGTTCAGTTCTGTGATAAAGTTTTATGAGGCCCACTACCTAATTTTTTTAATCAATTTGCACTGCAGAAAACGATTTATTTGGGTTAGTTATCAGTTCTTTTATCTCAGATTCTTTACATATTTTGGATAAAATATACACAAATTTCATTAAAAAGAACTTACAGAAAATTTGGATTTCATGACAGAAATGCATTATTTTAAAAGTGTGCATAAAAAGTTTGAAAGGGAAGCTTTTTTTGTGTGTGTGCTTAATTAGTAGATTTTAATGCGAATTTTAATAAAGTACGTTAAAATAGAAAAAAAGAAGGAGGCAGTTCAAATTTATCTACTTTTGTGTTGCATGTTTGAGCTTGTCAGCTGTCAGAGTGGCGTAGTAGCTGATAACGTTTAAATTATGACAGTAGAAACAGACAGTTAGGGCTCTGTCTTTCTCATACAAGATTAAGATGGCGACCTTCTGTCTTACACCAGACAGCCATTATATATTTACCGGTTCTTGTTGATGGTAAATTCAAACTGTTTGCTCCTCCTGTAAAAGTGTATTAGAAAGAGTATTCAAATTGTGGGAAATCAAATCTTACAACATTATGTACCAAAACATGCATAACGTAGCTAGAGGATATATATATATATATATATATATATATATATATATATATATATATTTATTTATATATATATATACACATACACACACGAGGGTCACAGCGAATGTTGTGAGAAAAACAATTTTAAAAATCAGATTTTATAGACTGAGAAAATATAAATGTATCACTTTAAGCTGCCACCTTTGCACCCCATGTTGAGGTCACATGACGTCACCATCATGAAAAAGTTACAAGAAAGGATATAGCGGATACATTTGAAATTAACGTTTCGACTGTATCGAAGGGTGGGCAGCAATTTCTGAAGGAAGTGTCACATTTGATCAGTCCGTTTCAGCTAATGACGGCTTGCTATCAATGGAAAAGTATTCAGTCGCTAGTTGCAATAAAAGCGTGACAACGCGGAGCAGAAACAAAATGGAGGGTGCTGAAGTTTCGTTTCGTTAACGTGCTGTTACTGAGTTCCTCGTTAAAGAGGAAATCCCCGCTGCTGAAATTCACCAAAGACTTCAATTTGCTTATGGAGATGTGTGTATGGGTGCTAACAGTGTTAGGAGGTGAGTGAAAAATTTCAAAGATGGAAACACGAGCATCCAAGATTTGCCTCCCAGCGGTCGCCCTCGAACTGCCTCCACTGAACGCAACGTGGAAAGGGTTGATAACATCATTAAACGAGACAGGCTTGTCACAGTATCTGAAATTGCTGTGTAATTTTGGAATTGGACACAATACAAGAAATGAGTGAAACCTTAGGCTATAGAAAAGTTTGTGCCCGCTGCGTCCCAAGTTTGTTTACTGGAGATCACAAAGCTGTGAGAAAAACCATCACTCAAGACCTTCTGGAAAATTCTTCCACACCCTGCCTTTAGCCCTGACCTGGCACCCAGTGATTACCATCTTTTCCGTTTTGTGATAGAACAAATGCGAGGCCATCACTACGACACAGGAGAGAACGTCAAGAAAGCAGCGCGTCCGTGCCTTGGGTCAGCTGGAACGGAATTCTACCGGGAGGGTATTTTCAAACTTACAGAGCGATGGAAAAAATGTGTACAGAGAAATGGAGATTATGTTGAAAAGTGTAGAAAAGGATTCAGATTAAAGTGATGCATTTATATTTTCTCTTTCAATAAATTGTGATTAAAAAAAATATTTCGTCACGATTTTCGGTATGGCCCTTGTATGTCAGTCACATGGTGAGAAGAAACAGTCAGAGAATACCCAACCAAGCTATCAAGTGGAACACAACAGGCCGAAGAAAAAGAGGTCGACCACGTGAAACTCTAAAGAGGACATTGTTAAAAGAGGCCAAATTAGTAGGCATAAAATCCCTTGATGAAGTTGAAAACAGGGAAACTACTAACCGAGCTGTATGTGATATTTAACAGCACGGGAAGTTGGATGTAAGATGTTACATATATATATATATATATATATATATATATATATAAATGAAATCGTGGGAATTGCCCCAGAAAGAGTCCGTGAGCTTATGTAGGTGTAGATCAACCGCTGTTGTTGATCATTTGAAACAAAAACTCGTGGAAGGCACATCTAAGTCTGAAAATATCGCACGTCGAGACTTGACTGAATATTGTTTCGCAAGCACTTATTAATATAATATAAGAGGACATTGTTAAGAGAAGCCAGTTTAGTGGGCATAACATCCCTTAATGAAGTTGAAAAACTCACCGAAAACAGGAAAACGTGACAAACAACTATGCGAGCCCTATATGACGTTTAACGGCACGGGAAGGATGTAAGATGTAAGAAGCAATTATTATTAATACTGATTCTTATTATAAATACTAACTCTTATTATTAATACTGATTCTTATTATAAATACTAACTCTTATTATTAATACTGATTCTTATTATAAATACTAACTCTTATTATTAATACTGATTCTTATTATAAATACTAACTCTTATTATTAATACTGAATCTTATTATAAATACTAACTCTTATTATTAATACTGATTCTTATTATAAATACTAACTCTTATTATTAATACTGATTCTTATTATAAATACTAACTCTTATTATTAATACTGAGACCCCGACATAGTGTTGCCAGCTCTAGCGGGAGAAGGTCCACTATTTATGAAAGTGAAGGGGGAGAAATAATAAAGATATACTTTTTTTGACTGATAAAAATATTGAAAATATCTGAGCTGTCTCGTTTTGAGAGTAATTTGACGCTTTAATGGCTGTTTAAAGAAAATTAATATCTAGTATATATTGTGTAAAGTGTATGTGTATGCACGTTTTCATTAATATAGCTTGATATTCAGAGTTGGTAGCACTGAAACCAGTAAATGACTGAGCACTGACTCGAAGGTATGCACGTGCCCAACAATTTCTTCTTCTTTCCATCATGGTTGGAAAATCAAGAAGATACCCCATAGTCCTCCATACGTGTCTTTTGTTCTCTCAAGTATGATTCACATCGCTTCATTCTGTATCCTTTCTTAAATAAACTGGTTTGCTAGCTGAAGTTTTTAGTTGTGTATTGCACATCCAAGTTTAATAGGCCACTGTACGAGTAGTACATTAGGGGGCACTGAGAATGTGGCCTGGGAGAAAATGAGGCCGAAGTATGACCAAGCCTGGGAAACTCTGGATTAGTCCATCATACTTGTATGTTGAAGTATAAGCAAGCACGATTTATGTTGTTAGGTACCAAGGTAAAAAAAAAGCTGACATAATTAGAAGACAGGACTTTCTCGTCATAGTAACGCCAAGATGACCTGTACTACAAATGAATCAGTAAAAGGGCCGGCATGGCACCATTAAAGAAGAATTTTTGTTGTGTATGATGTACTGGTCACGTTTTGTGCTTATATTGCCATCAATTCTGTTACTTCTCAATATCTTCTCCTGAGAGGATCTTCTAACTATTCCAACACCTGGAATCAACTAGGAGGTCACTGAACTATACGTAAAGTAACTATACAACACAAGTTCTCAACATTCTACACACACATTGTGTCCTTAGCCACACGACAGAATGAAGACTCAATCATTCCACAGCTGTCCTTGGCCACACGATAGAATGAAGACTCAGTCATTCCACAGCTGTCCTTGGCCACACGACAGAATGAAGACTCAGTCATTCCACAGCTGTCCTTGGCCGCACGACAGAATGAAGACTCAGTCATTCCACAGCTGTCCTTGGCCACACGACAGAATGAAGACTCAGTCATTCCACAGCTGTCCTTGGCCACACGACAGAATGAAGACTCAGTCATTCCACAGCTGTCCTTGGCCACACGACAGAATGAAGACTCAGTCATTCCACAGCTGTCCTTGGCCACACGACAGAATGAAGACTCAGTCATTCCACAGCTGTCCTTGGCCACACGACAGAATGAAGACTCAGTCATTCCACAGCTGTCCTTGGCCACACGACAGAATGAAGACTCAGTCATTCCACAGCTGTCCTTGGCCACACGACAGAATGAAGACTCAGTCATTCCACAGCTGTCCTTGGCCCCACGACAGAATGAAGACTCAATCATTCCACAGCTGTCCTTGGCCCCACGACAAGGCCACGAGAAGGCCAGGAGCTGCACTTGACTCTCAGACGCTATTTGAGACGAAAGCCTTGGAGACATTTAACTGGAGTAGAGAGCGTATTCCTCACCCCACCTCCGGCTATAACAGTCCTTAGAACCTATATATGAGTCAAAAACCTATATTTATAAAGTCAAGAACTTCTATATGAGTCAAAAACGTCTATATATGAATAAAGATTTCATTTTAAAGTCATAAACCTCTATACATGAGTAAAAAATACTTCTATAAATAAATAAAAAAAACTAATACTTATAAAGTCAAAGCTTTATATGAGTCAACAACTACTATTTATAGTTAAAAACCTTCTATTTCAAGTCATAAACCTCTATATATGAGTAAAAAGACTTCTATTTATAAAATCGAAAACATCTACTTATGAGTAAAATGAATTCTGTTTATAAATCCAAGAACTTATATATATATATATGAGTAAAAATCTTCAATATATGAGTAAAAAAACTTCTATTTATAGTTAAAAAACTACTATATACGAGTAAAATCCTCTATTTATAAAGTCAAAAACTTTTTTTTTGGGGGGGGGGGGGGTGGGGGTGATGGAGGGCTAACCACGGTATGACCGCTACTGCGATAAGTAGAAATCGAAACCACGTCGTTTGGTTGGCGAACGAGTGACTAATCTACTGCGCTACCGCGGCTGCCGTGGTATTAGTAACTTTTAAAGAAAAAATATAAGTAAAGCTCTGATTAACCGAAATGAATTTTAAAATTTAAAAAAGCATTTAAAACTTGAATAAAATTATAAAGAAAATAACACATTTAATAGAAAAATCAATACTTGAAATAAAAATAAAACATTAATAAAAAAATTGGCAATAAAAATATATCAGAGAACATTTATACTAACAAGTTTTAAAAAAAACTGAATCATCTGCTTGCTTTACAGAAGCTTACAACACAGTTTTAAAGTTCTGTTATCAAATAATCATCAGCGTTAAAAAAAACAAAACTTGAGGGAAATCTTCGGGTGAAGGTTAATAATTTTGTTTAAACATTTCAAGCAAAAACTGCGCTGCCATTAAGTCAGCTCAGCAGCCATCTAAGATTCTGCTCTTAGCGGGGGTGAAGTGCTGATCTTAGCGGGGGTGAAGTGCTGATCTTAGCGGGGGTGAAGTGCCGCTCTCAGCGGGGATGAAGTGCTGATCTTAGTGGGGGTGAAGTGCTGATCTTAGCGGGGATGAAGTGCTGATCTTAGCTGGGGTGAAGTGCTGATCTTAGCGGGTCTGAAGTGCTGATCTTAGCAGGGGTGAAGTGCTGAACTTAGCGGGGATGAAGTACTGATCTTTGCGGGGGTGAAGTGCAGCTCTTAGCGGGGGTGAAGTGCTGATCTTAGCGGGGTGGAAGTGCTGATCCTAGCGGGGGTGAAGTGCTGATCTTAGCAGGGGTGAAGTGCTGATCTTTAAAGGTTACATTTTTATACAATAGTATTTTTTCTAAGGGTGGGAATAGGGAATAGAAAATGTTTAGTCTTTGGGCTGACCCAGCCTCTAAAAATGGATACCATAGAAATCTGGGAAGGTAAATAGGCCAGGCGTGATACTGACCACATCACACTTTCATGTGCCGAAGATGATGGAAAATCCGGGCCTAATACCTTATTCCCCAATATGCCTTAATGGCATGGAAACGGGAATTTTCCCTTTTCCCTTTTAGTCTTGTCTGAAGCGGAAAATTCAGTAAAATGTGTACAGGTGACATACGAATTTCCTCGGTTTATGCCTAACAGGATCTTTCTAGTATGGCGTTATACAGTGTTGAATTCAAGTATGGAAATATACAGTGTTGAATTCAAGTATGGAAATATACAGTGTTGAATTCAAGTATGAAAATATACAGTACTGAATTCAACATGGAGTAATACTGCGTTATTAACTGAAGTGGGGAGTTTTACACTGCTAAATTCAAGTTTGAAGTTATACAGTATTAAATTCATGTATGAAATGGTACAGCACTAAATTTAAGTATAAAATTATGCAGAGCTGAATTCACTGGACCTTTTCTAAGACATTTTGTACCCAGAAAAAATGATACTATGTGGAAACAGGAACCAACATGGCTGTTTCAACATGTACAGCTGAACCTGCCCTTTCTTTGAAAAAACTGTTGATTAAGTTGGTTCTAAGGAAATGTTTACGATACTTCAGTATGACGTGGAAAGACAAACAAAAAATATTTAAAACGAAAACAAAAGTATCATCATGTTTGCATAATCTTACATACTACATCTGTCCCGTGCCATCAAACACATAGGGCTCGCATGGTATTTCGCCAAGTTTTCCTGTTTCGGTAAGCTTTTCCACCTCATCAAGGGATTTATGTCATTTGTATGCTACTAGTACTGAAATGGAAACTTGATAAGGAGCTAATTCGTGTAAAGACCAACTATTTCCTATCTAGTTTTAAACACTAAAAGCTTCTCTGAAATATAAGTATAATATATTCACATTTTCTAGTTCCCGTTACCTTAGAAACATCTTTCCATTTTTCCTGATTCAGACTTTCATTTTAAGAAGATAATTTAACACAGATTAAGTCTAACGCAGAAGACGTACTTCATTTCTATGCAAAATTTAGCAACACTTCTCCTTCACGAACCACTACTCTGGGATAACTTTTGACAAGATGACACCAGATAGTAAAAAAGAGAAACTGATTTACCTTAGACATCTGCTGAACAGGACACGAAAAGCTTGCAAAAGATATGTTATCTATAATTTTATAACTTACTTTGAACAGGAAACAGTACGTGCATAGTGTCTCGGAAATATAGATTTATTTTCTAAGAACTGAGAAATTACAAAATGACATTTATATTATTTTTTCAACGAATCAAGCCAATCCAATAGTTTTTTTTCTTCCTTTCATTACAATTAATCTACAATGAATCGTCCCAGAACTGTTGCCCTGATTAGTCATGCCATAAAATTCTGTTAAAAATCATAATCGTAAGAAAATAGAAGAAGAAGTCAATATGGTACAAGCTGGTTTCAGGCAAGGAAGAGGATCAAGAGATCGTATATTCAATATAAGATTAATAATAGAGAAATGCAGAGAGTTTAATGTGAATCTATATTTATCCTTTATAGACTACTCAAAGGCATTTGATTGTGTACAACACCAGAAACTTTGAGAAATAATGGAGAAACACATTTGACACAATTAACATCACTGATGTATCTAGACCAATAAGAAGCAGTAAGAATAAATGGTGAAACAACAACTTGGTTTGACATAAAACAAGGGGTCCGTCAGGGGTGCATATTGTCACCCTACTTATTTAACTTGTATACTGAAAATATAATGAAGAATGTTAGAGAAGATGTAGACAAAGAATATTACGATGTCGTAAGAATTTGAAAGAAAACTATAGAAAGAACATGAAGAACAAACAAAAAAAAAAACAAAAAAAAAACAGAAAGATAGGATGGAAGAATTGGAAAAGAAATACCAGGAAATGAAATCCAAAGACAATGAAGGTTTCTTTGGCAAGGTTAGAGACCTTTCCTCCTTTGTGTTCCAAGGAATTAAATCTTGGTTTGCCTAAATATCAACAGACCAGGAACCTGACCACACAATTGCGTTATTTCGGTTTAAAAAATATAACCTGAGAACATGGCATCAGACAGTCCACCATTAACATGTTCAGCTCCAGTCATATATAACATGTCCAGCACATCTAGAAGCTTATGAAATGTGTCTGAAGCATTGTTCAAGTTCACTGCGCATACAAACTATTAACAATTTTATGTTCAAACAGAAATGAACATATTGTTTGGACAAAACAAATTATATATGTTCTCAGAATCCTAATATGAATAACGCTGTCTGGCCTTGATGAGAAATATTGTTTAAAAACCATGACTCGAAGAAAGTTTCTTCTCACATGCAAGGCAGAGTCCAATGAACAGCGCCATAGACATTTATTCAGCTGGTAAACAACAATATTTAAATGCATTTTTTCTAATTGAAGATGATGATCTGTTGTCTCTAATTAAAGTTCTGTCCCTGCCAGGGTTTTAAAATGTGTCTTAAAATGTTCTGAAATACGTTTAATATTTGAAAAAAAAGAGCTTTTTTGCACAAGACAAGTCACGGCCTCAATTTGTTCTGGGAAATGACGCGATGTCTTATTTTTAATGTTTGTAGCAGTTTGAAACTATGAACTACCAACAACAGAACAAAACCAAGTAAGTGCAATTATTTCATATTAAAAAATTGTTAAGCTATTAGGGATGATTCATTGTAGGTTAGTTGTAACGAGCGGAAGAAAAAAAAATTGGATTAGCTTGATTCGCTGAAGAAAATAATATAAATTTAATTTTTAATTTCTTAGTATTTATAAAATAAATCTACATTTCCGTGACACTATGCACGTACTGTTTCCTGTTCAAAGTAAGTTAAAAAATTATAGACAACATATCTTTTACAAGCTTTTCGTGTCCTGTTCGGCAGATTTCTAAGTTTTTTTTTACTATCTGTTGTCATCTTGTCGAAAGTTATCCCAGAGTAGTGGTTCTTGTAGGAAAGTTGTTGCTAAATTTTGCATAGAAATGAAGTACGTCTTCTGCGTTAGACTTAATCTGTGTTAAATTATCTTTTTAAAATTAAAGTCTGAATCAGGAAAGATGGACAGATGTTTCTATGGTAACGGGAACTAGAAAATGTGAATATGTTATATTTGTATTTCAGAGAAGCTTTTATTGCTTAAAACTAGATAGGAAATAGTTTGTCTTTGCACGGATTAGCTCCTTATCAAGTTTCCATTTCAGTACTAGTAGTATACACATAACATAAATCCCTTGATGAGGTTGAAAAGCTCGCCGAAACAGGAAAACCTGGCGAACTACTATGCGAGCCCTATGTGACGTTTGATGGCACGGGACAGATGTAGTATGTAAGATTATGCAAACATGATGATACTTTTGTTTTCGTTTTAAATATTTTGTGTTTGTCTTTCCACGTCATACTGAAGTATCGTAAACATTTCCTTAGAACCAACTTAATCAACAGTTTTTTCAAAGGAAGGTCTGGTTCAGCTGTCCATGTTGAAACGGCAATGTTGCTTCCTGTTTCCACATAGTATCATTTTTGCTGGCTGCAAAATGTCTTAGAAAAGGTCCAGTGAATTCAACACTGTATAATTTCATATCTGAATTTAGTGTTGTATCATTTCACAAATAAATTTAACACTCTATAACTTCATACTTGAATTTAGCAGTGTAAAACTCCCTACTTAATTTAATAACGCAGTATAACTCTGTGTTGAATTCATTACTGTATATTTCCATACTTGAATTCAACACTGTATAACGCCATACTTGAAAGATCCTTCTAGGCCTAAACCGAGGAAATTCGTATTTCACCTGTACACATTTTACTGAATTTTCCGCTTCAGACAAGACTAAAAGGGAAAAGGTAAAATTCCCGTTTCCATGCCATTAAGGTATATTGGGGAATAAGGTGTTAGGCTTGTATTTTCCATTACCTTCGGCACAAGAAAGTCTGATGTGGTCAGTATCACGCCTGGCCGCTTTACCTTCCCAGGTTTCTCTGGTACCAATTTTTAAAGGCTGGGTCAACCCAAAGACTAAACATGTTTATTTCCCATCTCCCCCGCCCCCATTTAAAAAAAAATAATATTGTATAAAAATGCAACCTTTAAAGTGCAGCACTTCATCCCCGCTAAGATCAGCACTTCACCCCCTGCTAAGAGCAGCACTTTACCCCCGCTAAGTGCAGCACTTCACCCCCCGCTAAGATCAGCACTTCACCCCCGCTAAGTGCAGCACTTCACCCCCCGCTAAGATCAGCACTTTACCCCCGCTAAGTGCAGCACTTCACCCCCCGCTAAGATCAGCACTTCATCCCCGCTAAGATCAGCACTTCACCCCCCGCTAAGATCAGCACTTCACCCCCCGCTAAGACCAGCATCTTAGATGGCTGCTGAGCTGACGTAATGGCAGCACGGTTTGTGGTTGAATTGTTAATTATTCTGGTTTTTTTTAATTATTAACCTTCACCCGAAGATTTCCTTCAAGTTCTTGTTTTTAATGATTATTTGATAACAGAACTTTAAAACTGTGTTGTAAGCATCTGTAAAGCAAGCAAATGATTCAGTTTGTTAAAAAAACTTGTTACGTATAAATGTTCTCTGATATATTTTTATTGCCAATTTTTATATTATTGTTTTATTTTTATTTCAAGGATTGATTTTTCTATTATATTTGTTATTTTCATTATAATTTTATTCAAGGTTTAAATACTATTTTAAATTTTAAAATTCATTTCGGTTAATCAGAGCTTTACGTACATTTTTTTTCTTTAAAAGTTACTAATACCACGGCAGCAGCGGTGGCGCAGTAGATTAGTCACTCGTTCGCCAACCAAACGACGTGGTTTCGATTTCTACTCATCGCAGTAGCGGTCAGACCGTGGCTAGCCCTCCACTCCCCGCACCGTCAAAAAAAAGTTTTTGACTTTATAAACAGAAGTTTTTACTCATATATACTAGTTTTTAAACTATAAATATGTTTTTTACTCATATATTGAAGATTTTTTACTCATATATATATAAGAGCTTGGCTTTATAAACATAATTCATTTTACTCATAAGTAGATGTTTTCGACTTTATAAATAAAAGTTTTTTTTAATCATATATTGATGTTTTTGATTTGAAATAGAAGGTTTTTTAAAACTATAAATATAAGTTGTTGACTCATATAAAACCTTGACTTTATAAGTAGACTTTTTTTATTCATTTATAGAAATCGTTTTTACTCACATATAGAAGTTTATGACTACAAATTGAAATCTTTATTCATGTATAGAAGTTTTTGACTTTATAAATAGAGTTTTTTTGACTCATATATAGGTTCTAGGGACTAAAATAGTCGGAGGTGGGGTGGGGGATACGCTTTCCACTCCAATTAAGTGTCTCCAAGGCGTTCGTCTCAAATAGCCTTTGACAGTCAAGTCTAGCTCCTGGCCTTATCGTGGCAGAACTGTTCAAACTGACAGGAGAATGGGCGAAAAGCGAATATCTGGCGCCTGAAAACCAGACGATATAGAGTCTTGTTTTGTAGCTGATCTAGGAGAAGGAAAACTCTGATTTAAGACCCGCTGCTCGCAAGACGAGGTGTTTCAGTTGCCGTGCGTGGGGTGAAACTTCTCCCGGGCAATGAAGAAAAATGCGACTAAGGTTTTCGCGCGGCGCCACCGTGGAAAAGTGAATGACAGGATTAAGTGAAGTATTCAGTAGTCTCGAGGTCAGGGCTACTCAAATCACGGCACCTCTGCTCTAGAGGCCGGCCACGTCCTATATACACCCATACTGGGGTAGATTGCCTAAACCAGCCTAACCAAGAGGTTAAACTGTTGGCGAGATTCTTCGATTGCCTAACGTGGGGCAAAACTCCTGCCGGCCAATGAAGAAAATGTGATTAGGGTTGCCGTACGGCGTCGCTGTGAAAAAGCTGATGGAAAGGATAAAGTGAAGTTTAATCGGTATGTCCAATATTCCCACGGCAAGAGCTACTCATATCATAACAACTCTGCTCTAGAGGCCGGCCGCGTCCTATATACACCCATACTGGTGAAATATGCCTAAACCAGCTAAACCCAGGGGTGAAACTCGATGGCTACGCATATCACGGTTCCTCCGCTCTAGAGGCCTGTCACGTCATATATACACCCATACTGAGATACTACGCGTAAGCCGGCTTAACCCAGGATTGAAAGCCACTAGTGGCGAGGATTCGTCCTCCTGGACAGAAGCTCCGTCCTGATCACCACCAGGAAGGATAGCGGCCACGACCACAAAATGCTGAATTTGGAGACATTGGACCAGGGCAGTCTAGATAGGCAAACACCTCTCACCCGACGGGGATATATTATATCCAAATCACGTTGAGGTTTTCCGGTGAGAAAGTCCAACGCTAGACTTGCTGGGCAACCACCTCTCACCCGGAGGGGAAATATTCATATCCAAACCACGTCGAGGTTTTCCGGTGAGAAAGTCCAACTCTAGACTAAACTGGTTCAACGAAAACTATAGTGTCACTCAATCCCGCTTCTGTGACCCACCGAGAATATAGGCCCAAGCCCCACGATGCTCTGAGTCTCTATCCTGAATGAAACTATCGCGAGAACCACAGGAGTAAATTCAGTAGAATCACGGGGCGATCTTGGTTGTAGAAGCGAACGAAGAAGAAGAAGAAGAAGACTCATGTATACATTTTCTTTTCTCACATATGGAAGATTTTGATATACTTATATTCAAACGCTTTCACTCATAAACAGAAGATTGTGACTTATTGTTTAATAAAAATCTGAACATGTAAAGATAAATGTTCAAAGTGCACAACTTTTGAAATTTAATCCTGTTGTGACTTATATTTTTAGAATTCATATGGGATTGATTTGGAAGCGAGATCTGGAATGCCAGAATCTATAAGAAGTTATACAAGATAATACTTTGTATTTATGCTGCCTTGATTAGTATATACTGATACTTAACAAAATGTGTTATTATTAGCAAACTTTTATTGACTGTTCAGTTCTATGTCAAAGTTTTATGAGGCGCACGACCTAATGTTTTTTTAAAATCAATTTGCACTGCAGAAAACGATTTATTTGGATTTGTTATCAGTTCTTTTATTACAGTTTCTTTACATATTTTGGATAAAATATACACAAATTTCATAGAAAAGAACATACAGAAAGTCTGGATTTCATAACAGAAATGTATTATTTTAAAAGTGTGCATGAGAAGTTTGACACGGAAGATTTTGTGTATGTGTGCTTAATTAGTAGATTTTATTGCGAATTTCAATAAAGTACGTTAAAATAGAAAAACGAAGGAGGCATTTCAAATTTATCTACTTTTGTATTACATATTTGTTTGAACTCGTCAACTGTCAGGGTCGCGTAGCAGCTGATAACGTTTAAATTATGACAGTAGAAACAGACAGTTAGGGCTCTATCTTTCTCATACAAGGTAAAGATGGCGACCTTCAGTCTTACACCAGACAGCCACTAGAGATTTACAGGTTCTTGTTGACGGTAAATTCAAACTGTTTGCTCCTCCTGTAAAAATGTATTAGATAGAGTCGATAAACTGTTGGAAATCTAAATTTACAACATTATGGAACAAAACATGGATAATTAGCTAGGATATATATATATATATATATATATATATATATATACACACGCACGCACGCACGCACGCACGCACACACACACACACACACACGAGGGCCACACCGAAAGTCGTCAGCAAACTTTTTAAAATATCAGATTTTGTAGACTGAGAAAATATAAATGTATCAGCTTACGCTGCATCCTTTGCACTTCATGTAGAGGTCACATGAAATCACTATCATGAAAAAGCTACAAGAAAGACAGCGGATAAATTTGAAATTGACGTTTCAACTGTATCAAGTTAAATACGTAAGGCGACAATATGCACCCCTGACGGACCCCTTGTTGTATGTCAAACCAAGTTGTTGTTTCACCATTTATTCTTACTGCTGCTTGTTGGTCTAGATACAGCAGTGCTGTTAGTTGTATCAAATGTGTTGGAAATCCCATTTTTTTCCATTATTTCCCACAGTTTCTGGTGGTGTACACAATCAAATGCCTTTGAGTAGTCTATAAATGCTAAATATAGATTCACATTAAACTCTCTGCATTTCCCTATTATTAATCTTATATTGAATATATGATTTCTTGATCCTCTTCCATGCCTGAAACCAGCTTGGACCATATTGACTTCTTCTTCTATTTTTTTACGAAGTCTACCCATTATGATTTTTAACAGAATTTTACTGGCACGACTAATCAGGGCAACAATTCAGTAGTTTGTGCATAATTTCAGGTTACCCTTTTTTGGCAGTGGTATGAATACAGATTTTTTCCATTCTTTTGGCCAAATACCTGAATTCCATATCTTTTTACATAGTGCATGATAGATTGTTGCACATTCCTTTCCTTCTGCTTTAATAAGTTCAGCTGTTATCTCATCACATCCTGGTGATTTATCATTTTTCATATTCTTTATTGCCCATAAAACTTCTTCTATTGTCTGTTCTGGTTCTTTCTCCTCCAATAATAATTCACACTGTTGATTTCTGCTTTCACAGTCGGTTGTTTCATACATTCCTCTGCAATATTCCTTCCATCTTTCTAGAATTTCCTCTGTCTCTGTCAAGGTATTCCCCATCTTGTCACAAATTACATTTAACTTAGGTGTGACATTTCTCGTCAGTGTCTTCATTTCTTTAAACATTTCACAAACCTCTTCCACACTTCTGATGTCCTTCTATTCTTTCACAACATTCTTGTATGTATTTTTCCCCTTTTCTTATGCTTGCTATCAACGGAAATGTATTCAATCGAAGAGATCGTCGCTAGTCGCAGTACAGGCATGACCACGCGGAGCAGAAACAAAATGGCTGGTGCTGTAGTTTCGCTTCGTCAACGTGCTGGTACTGAGTTCCTCGTTAAAGAGGGAATCCCCGCTGCTGAAATTTACCAAGGACTTCAATTTGCTTATGGAGATGTGTGTATGGGTACTAGCAGTGTTAGGAGGTGGGTAAAACATTTAAAAGATGGAAATACGAACATCCAAGATATGCCTCGCAGCGGTCGCCCACGAACAGCTTCCACTGAATGCAACGTGAAAAGGGTTGATGACATCATTAAAGAAGACATACGTGTCACAGTATCTGAAATCGCTGTGTAATTTTGGAATTGGACACAATACAGAAAATGATTGAAACCCTAGGCTATAGAAAAGTTTGTACCCGCTGGGTCCCAAGTTTGTTTACGGGAGACCACAAAGCTGTGAGAAAAACCATTACTCAAGACCTTCTGGGAAATTCTTCCACACCCTGCCTATAGCCCCGACCTGGCACCCAGTGATTACCATCTTTTCCGTTTTGTGAAAGAACAAATGCGAGGCTATAACTACAAAACAAAAGAGAACGTCCAGAAAGCAATGCGTCTGTGCTTTCGGTCAGAAGGAACGGAATTCTATCGGGAGGATATGTTCAAACTTGCAGAGCAATAGGAAAAATATGTACAGAGAAATGGAGATTATGTCGAAAAGTGAAGAAAAGGATGCAGAATAAGGTGATACATTTATATATTTATATTTTCTCTTTCTCTAAATTATGATTTTAAAAAAAAGCATTTTCCCCACGATTTTCGGTATGACCCTCGTATGTCAGTCACATGTTGAGAAGAAACAGTCAGAGAATGCCAAAACAAGCTATCAAGTGGAACACAACAGGCCGAAGAAAAATAGGTCGACCATGTGAAGCTCTAAAAAGGACATTGTTAAAAGAGGCCAACATAGTAGGCATAAAATCCCTTGATGAGGTTAAAAAGCTCGTCGAAAACAGAAAAACTACTAACCGAGCCCTATGTGACGTTTAACGGAACGGGAAGGATGTAAGATGTTACATATATATCATTCATTCATTCATTCATTCATTCATTTGCATGTCCCTTTGCGGACTTTGCCTCCCAAACAGCACTCCTGTATGCCTCTCGGTTGTGAGGAAGATGGCCTTCTGCTGCTGCATATATAAATATATATATATATAAACGAAATCGTGATCATTGCCCCAGAAGGAGTCCGTGAGCTTATGAAGGTGTAGATCCACCGCTGTTGCTGATTATTTGAAACGAAAACTCGTGGAAGGCACATCTAAGTCTGTATATATCACACGTCGAGACTTGGCTGAATATTGTTTCGCAAGCACATTAATATAAGAGGACGTTGTTCAGAGAAGCCAGTTTAGTGGGCATAACATCCCTTGATGAAGTTGAAAAACTCACCGAAAATAGGAAAACTTGGCAAACAACTACGCGAACCCTCTGTGACGTTTAACGGCACGGGAAGGATGTAAGATGTAAGAAGCACTTATTATTAATACTGAATCTTATTATAAATACTAACTCTTATTATTAATACTGAATCTTATTATAAATACTAACTCTTATTATTAATACTGAGACCCCGACATAGTGTTGCCAGCTCTAGCGGGAGAAGGTCCACTATTTATGAAAGTGTAGGTGGAGAAATAATAAAGATATGCTTTTTGCCTGATAAAAAATATTGAAAATATCTGAGCTGTCTCGTTTTGAGAGTAATTTGACGCTTTAATGTCTGTTTAAAGAAAAATAATATCTAGTATGTATTGCATAAAGTGAATGAGTATGTACGTTTTCATTAATATAGCTTGATATTCAGAGTTGACAGCACTGAAACCAGTAAATGACTGAGCATTGACTCGAAGGTATGCACGTGCCCAACAATTTCTTCTTCTGTCCATCATGGTTGGAAAATCAAGAAGATACCTCATAGCCCTCCATACGTGTCTTTTGTTCTCCCAAGTATGATTCACATCGCTTCATTCTGTTAAATAAACTGGTTTGCTAGCTGAAGTTTTTAGTTGTGTATTGCACATCCCAGTTTAATAGGCCACTGTACGAGTAGTACATTAGGGGGCGCTGAGAATGTGGCCTGGGAGAAAATGAGGTCGAAGTATGACCAAGCCTGAGAAACACTGGATTAGTCCATCATACTTGAATATTGAAGTATAAGCAAGCACGACTTACGTACTTAGTTATCAAGGTAAAAAAAAAAGCTGGCACAATTAGAAGACAGGACTCTCTCATCATAGTAACGCCAAGATGACCTGGACTACACATAAAGCTGTAAAAGGGCCGGCATGGCACCACTAAAGAAGAATTTTTGTTGTGTATGATGTACTGGTCACGTTTTGTGCTTATATTGCCATCAATTCTGTTACTTCTCAATATCTTCTCCTGAGAGGATCTTCTAACTATTCCAACAACTGGAATCAACTACGAGGTCACGGAACTATACGTAAAGTAACTATACAACACAAGTTCTCAACATTTCTACACACACACACATTGTATCCTTGGCCACACGAGAAAATGAAGACTGTCAATCGTTCCACAGCTGTCCTTGGCCACACGACAGAATGAAGACTATCAATCATTCCACATCACAATACGAGGAATATACATGTTTGCCAAAACAGAGTCACTGTTTTATAGTTTCCAAGAACTACCAGATTTTAATATGAAAAACAGATGCTGATGATTTAGAATGAATTATGGACAACGAATCAAATCCAGCGAAGAACATGATACCCAAAATCTAATCTATGCTAACTACTCTGAGAAAACTTCTTCTTGTCCCACAGGAAAGGAAAACTGACAAGTAACCAGACGTGTGAACATGTCCTTAAGCAAAACTATTGCCCAATTCGGACAAAGTACACAAAACTTTACATGATTCCAACCTTCTCTATCTCCTAGGTATAGCCTAACCTTGTCCTACTTCTCTTCCAGTTTTTATATTTCCAACCTTTCCAGGAATTCCTAGGTTTTCCTCGTGCTTTCCCAGGTCGTGACTTTTCACCCTTGGTCTAAGGTTCTCCAAGTTTCCCAATACTTTGCTATACAAATTTTCAGAACAGTCCTCATTCACCATAAGTTCTCAGTTATGAAAAAGGTCTCTGATTTAAACGTGAATGTTTACTGAAGATTCTCCAAGCATTCTGACCTACACAATAAAACTGTTAAGATTTATTACTTCCCTTTGCATCAGTAACACACTGGCACACAAAGTGCATATTAATGAGCTGTCAGGCGCATTCTTTTAAACAAATGCCGAAACGCACGCCCACTCTCCACATCTACCACCTCTCTCCACCCACGATCTGTCCATCAATACTCAGAACAGGACGAAAGATATCAGAAAAAATGATGTAAAATCTGCGTATTTAAATCCTAGTATCTGTGGCTCTGATACAAGGCGTGGTCACGACAAGTCACGATTGGATAAGCTACAGCTTTTTCCTAGAAGACTAAATATAGCACAAGGATCGTATAAAAGAACCGGAATATAACACCTGTGACACAGTCCAACGTCTTCCATGTTGAGATCAAGACTATAACATTCATCTACACCTGTAAGTACGAACAAACTTACTGAGTCTAGTATTGTGTTTTTCTCCCTATCAATCAAATAAATAATTCTTTATCGTGGCTAAAAGTTTATTTTATGGGTGTGAAGCATGCTCTTCAAACAAAAGAGTGCAGCGAGAAATGGAGGCCATGGAAATGTGGTTTATAAGAAGGATGTTGAAGGTGCAATGAACAGCCAAGAAAACCAATGAAGAAGTCTTAAGAGAGGCTGGAGTTAAAAAGACACATTATAGCAGAGATGAGAGGCAGACAAGCGAGATTTTATGACATTTTCTGAGAAGAGGAAAATTGGAAGACACTTTTGGTATATGATGTTTTGAGAGAAGAAGAGACAGAGGATGACAGAGAGAGAAGTTACTGGATGGGCTGTCAATGTGGCTAGGAAGAAAGTCACCGGCAGAACTTATGATCAACTCAAAAGACAGGGAATTATAGAGAGAAATGACCGCCTACTCCACGCGGCAATGCACTTGACTGATTGATTGAAAAGTTTACATCTTGCGTAGAAATAATAAAGTTTCTTCATATAAACTAATTCTACATATTTCATTTTTGTTCAGTTCTTGGCCTTGCGAACTCACAATGTGTTAACAGATTTTTAATACTTTATACTACTTATCTTTCTTGTGTATATGCGTTCGTATAATATTAATTATGTGCAAGTAAAGCACACACACACACACACACATATGTAGGCGAAACGTGTCGAGTGACCTAACGACTGGCGGAAGTACGACGTCAGAGATTAGAAAGAGCGAAATGCATGGCGGCCACACCCAATGTGCGTCAGTTGTACAAGCTGTTGCTATTCGCGAGTATTTGGGCTAAAACTCAAAGGCCTGCATCATATACACTGAACAAGGTGACAGTAGAAGTAGTAAGTGACAGTGTGTCCGGTAAGTGATGAGTGAATAAACTGATCTGACACTGATATGTGGACACTAGTTTTCTTCCGTGACAACTACATGTATGTGCTCTGCTGAGAACCGCCCCCTACACACACAAGACATACAGACTAGTGACGTGTTCGTGTATCAAATTATTACAGCTGTTGTTCGATTACAACCATTGAATCGCGATTAATAGCATGATGAAAAACTTTAATCTAGATTAACTGCATATTAATCCAAAATCCATATGTTTGTTTCACTTACATTAATATTATCAGCAATGGAATGGCCGGTTGCCTATGATGTAGTTCATGGCTTCGTTATGACGGATCCACGGAGTATACTTCGTGGGATTGAAAAGAATGGGTTCATCTGTTAAACCAGTCAACTGTGACCAGCCTAACGTGGCTTTATTGTCAAGGGCGGGTGGAAGTACACGGCAGTGAAGAGACAGACTTCCTTGTTAAGTGGGGGGGGGGGGGAGTTCTCTTTTACAGTGCAGAGCACAATAAATAAATGAACGGTGTAGTCTTCCAGCTGACTTATATTGTATTGCTTCTGCTTGTCTGTTGTGCTGACTACAATTACTGATGTACAGACAGAAGACGACCAAACACTCCCTGCAGTGATATAAACTTTACAGGACACACAGGACGATCACATACTGGCACACTGGAAGTATCTATCAAGACTGCATTACCTTGGCACTCACTTCCGGTTTATTCCGTGAACGTGATGATGATGATGGCTGACGGCGAAAATATATGGAAATGATTTCTCAGAAACATGCACACTCCTACACAAATAATTCCGAGCAGCTGTCTAGCCAAGTTACTAGGTTAGCACCATAAGAATTCAAGCTGGCTAACAACTATCACACACTTAACAAGACCACATTTCTCAACACAGACCGGACTACACTACCTTCTCACTCAGCAGCTGAAATCTTTCTCCTCTCTCTGAGCTGAAACTTTCGTCTCAGACCCAGAACACAAAGCCTTCTTTCCACGTGCAACGAATGACTTGAAAATATAAGATAAAACAAGCATGGGCCTAACTCTAACATAATAATTTAGAGTTATCCCTAGGGTTAGATACCCTAGACCAAATACTATCACACTGGACAGGCTAAAATAAATGGCAGCCTGACAATTGACAAGGGGAACATTGCTAAAGCCGTAAAGGAAAGACTGCGGGAAAATGAAGAAAGGGAATGGAAGAAAAATGTACTTGTGAAGAGACTGCTAGAGCTAGAACAATTTAAGGGTGCTGGTAGGAACTCTGGACTGTGTGACAGAAAACGCATCGTAAAGAACCAACACTTGACTGAAACTATCAGCAAACATAATCTTGGATGGACGCTGCGGCATGCGGTGGGGCATAATATATGGGGCTGTCTTGAATGCGATGACGCCTAAATCTGAATTTGAAACTTTTAACCGTTGAATATTGTTGTACAAAGCATATTAAATTATTCCAGTTAGTTGAATAACAATTTTGATAAGAGAAAACAAAGAAGTATTTTATCAGCTGAAATTAAGAAGAGGAACAAAGAAACACACTATACAGTTCAAATATTTTCCTCGTATCAAGGGAGATATTACAATAATTAAAACCATACTAGAGGGAAACGAAAAAAAGGAAAAGGAAGAAGAGGTCGACAAAGATATAGATTGGTCATTCATTCATCTGCATGTCCTTTGTAGAACTTTGCCTCCCTAGCAGCTGTCCTGTAGACCTCTCGGTTGTAAGCTTGATGCCCTAAAGCGAATGGATCATTTGCAGATCATCAGCAGTGTGTTGCATCCATCTTCGCTTTATCTTCTTCTCTTTCTTTTCCCTATTATGTACCATTCCAAGACTGTTTTCTCCAAAATCTCATGATGTTTAATATGACCGAAATATTGTTTAATCTTCTGTAGCATTTACATTCAAAGTCATCTATGTGTTTCTCAGCTGTTGTGTTAAGTGTCCAGGTCTCACAAGCATATGTTGCGATGGGAAACATGCATGCCCTTAAAAATCTTATTTTTGTAGTTCTGTCTGTTCCTCTCCACAGCTTTTTCAGTTGTTTTATTTTCCGAAGAGCGATGGATGTCCTCCTTTTAATTCCCTCATTGTATTCCAATTATTAGTTAGTAATGATCCCAGATATTCAAAATTCTCCACCTCTTCCAATTTGTCCTCATATATATATATATATATATATATATATATATATATCAGCTGCCTTATCAGTTGTCACCAATTTAGCTTTCTTTGGATTATGATAAAAGTTTTGCTCTTCACTGTTCTGACGGACTGACATAATTAGTTCTCCCATTTCTGTTTTTGTGGTTTAGTCAGTAATACTGTCTCATCAGCATATATAATGTATAATCTTTCACAGCCTCCAATTTTTATGGCATCGTAGTGCTACATCTTCTGTGACATTTCTTATTATATTTTCACTATACAAGTGTGGGATTTTGTATTGGTTATTAGTTAGGTGTGTTGAGATGGGGAGGAGTGTTAGTTCTAATGAGATGCCTGTACTGTTTATTCTGTGTGAATAAATATCACACGTTCCCACTTTCAGACAGGCACTGACATGAAATCCTCAAGTAAATAGAAAAAGAGGAGGACCTAGACTTACTTGGAGAAGGAAAAGTATGACAGTGCTCAGAGACAAGGGATATACATGGAAGGAAACAGAGAATAATTCCAAGAACAGGGATGACTGGAGAGACTTTATCCGTGGCTTGTGCCCTCAAGGGAGTGAAAGGAGACGACGACGATGACGACGATGATGATGATGATGTTCCCGCGTTCACTTGAGACATTCTACGTTAATGAACACTAGGAAGACCAACAACAATGTTTTCATGTAAACAATCATTCAGAATGATTTCTTCTCCCGCGGTTATAATTCCGTCCTCGTACTAGTACAAGAAGGACTTCCGAGCTCGCTTAAAATCTGACATTCTAGGGCTCGTGACGTTACTGCAGCAATGAACAAATCACGTTGAAACTAGGTAAGAAGATAATCCTTTTCTTCTAACACAAAGCCATATGCTAGGATCATACACTCAATATGAAAATTGTCATTCAAATCGTGCACATAAAGATCCGTCAATAAAACTATGATATATATATATATATATATATATATATATATATATATATATATATATATATAATTTGGAATCCATTCTGACCACAGTAGTGTTGCGTTTCTTTTTTTGAACAATATATATATATATATATATATATATATATATATATATATATATAATGAATAAATTTAAAGACTTTTAACAATGAAATGATGCTGATTAAATTTGGTTTGGACTTTTATTTTTTGTGACTGAGGCCTCCATTTCAGTAAGGTGAATGGCCTCCTCTGGCCTGTATCAGAGGACGACATCTTCTTGACATGGTTCCGATTAGTCGTTGGATTTGTTGCAGTGCAAAAGACAACTGTCGGAGTATGGTTGGCGCCACGTCTTGCTGGGGGATTTGTCTGTTGAGTTCATCACATAAGTGTTCTAATGGTTCATGTCTGATGACATGGATAGCCACGGAATGGTCTGGACGTTGTTGTCAGCGAGGAACTAAGTGATGAGTTGTGCCACATGAGGTCGAGCGTTATCCTGCTGAAAATTCGACCTGGCGCAGCCAGAAGTGGAAGGGCATGATGACAAAGAATTTAAGCGACGTATAGTTGGGCATTTAGGCGTCCTTCAATTTGCACCAGTTCACTTCTTCCCATGAAGTTGATCGTCCCCTACACCAGTACACCTTCACCACCATGTGGAGGAGCCTCATCCTTGCAGTTCTCGGCATAGTCTCATGGACTCTGCGGTAAACTCTTCTCCGTCTGTCGTGTCGTTGGAGCAGAAAGAATGATTCATCACTAAACCAAACCGTTCTCCAGTTATTCTCAACGGTCCATTGACGATGGTCGTTCGCCAACTGCAGCCGGTTCTGACTATGCCGGTCCGTAAGAACAGGACCTCTGTAGGGTTTTCTAGCCCAAAAACCAGCGTAGTGCAGCCGGTTCCTGACAGTTTGATCTGAAATTCGACGAGCTGCTGTCATTGACTGGACTTTTGAGGACGCAGATGCAAATCGATTCCTGTGATGACGCAGCCGTATGATGCGGTCTTCGGCAGGAGTTGTGACTATGGGTCTTCTACTGCGCGGCCGGTCTGCAACTGAGCCCGTTTCTTGAAATTTTCTCCAAAGGCGACTAATGGTGCTTCTAACCACATTAAATTGTCTGGCCACTACACTTTGTGACTTCCAGTCTGTAAACATCCATTGATGATGAGTCGTTGTTCTGTAGTGAGATAAGCCATACTTACGCATTGAATTTTCAAATGAATTGATTCGAGGAGCATCAATCTTTTATAGGCATTCAATAACATGGTCAGTGAGTTTTGTGTTCAGTAAATATCACGGGATTATCGTGAATCTGTCATGAGTTATTGTCAAAAATGCTGTTTTGACTAGTGTCGCTTTTCTGTGCTCATGAATCATCTGCTGAGTACAATTCAGGTCGGCAGGTGAAGTTCATGTCCAAGTGAACGTTTCAAGCAATTTGCCATATATATATATATATATATATATATATATATATATATATATATATATATATACGTCTAGGGGCATTCTCAAAAACAGCGGCCGTAAGAATTTACACGTGTATATATTTTAACACTGAATCATCCGCTATGCTTCTTCATAATATACGAAAATAAGTATCGTGAATATATAACATATACCTATATCTGCCTTAATATACATATGCACATATGAACGTTTGTTCAATGAGGCAATCAGCGACCCATAGCTGATATGCTAGCGTCAGGTTTAGCGAACCATAGCTGATATGCTAGCGTCAGGTTTAGCGGACCATAGCTGATATGCTAGCGCCAGGTTTAGCGAACCATAGCTGACCAAGACCCTGTCCCACCTCTCCGTGGTACCCCCAGTAACAGGCCTAGCCTGGCTAACGGGACAGGGATCGCCATAGTCCCCATGGTGGTGGAGTCTACTAAAGAAGCATTGCACACCCCCCTGCTTTTTAGCTGTACTCCGGGTGTGAAAAGTAGCCGCCATAACCCCCCCCCCTCCACGCCGATACACTGCTGTGCCTCAACACTCTACAGCATCAGCTACAAAGAACAACAGCTCACAGTTACAGGGAGTTCGTACAAGTACTTTTTACCTGCTCGCACGCGTGTTTGTTAGAGTGACTCTGAATGAATGATCATATTCACTCATTGCTATTTCACTATATATAGTGTTATAACATCTACTTTTACTTGAGTAGGTGTTTGATATGTGTGTGTGTGTGTGTGGGGGGGGGGGGAGGCGGTTGACTCTATACAACATACTCGCTTCCACCTCACAAAAACTCATCACAAATTCCACAATCAAATATATACTGTAAAAAAAAACGCATCACTACTGATGACCCAATTTTAGCCATAACTTTGATGTTCTCTAGCTTTTTAAATTGAGTGAATCACATTTTCAAGTTTAACACAATAATACCTAAGGGTATAAACACTCACTTAACAGTTTCTTGCATCTGTGTGACGAGAATTTGTTAGTCCCAGGGGTTCTCAATTTAGTATGGTGTGTGGCCTCCGCTTGCATCGATCAGCGACTGGCATCGCTGGGCATAGATGCGATCAGATGTCTGATGTGCGCCTGTGGGATGGCTGCCCATTCTTCCTGGAGTGCCTGCCACAGATCACGACGAGTGGTTGGAGAAACGTTTCGGCAACAAACACGTCTTTGCAGCTCATCCCATAGGTGCTCGATCGGATTCATGTCTGGAGACAGAGATGGCCAGGGAAGGGTGAGAATGTTGCTGGCAGTCAGGAACTGTGTGGTGAACCGTGCAGAATGGGGTGTGGCGTTGTCCTGTTGAAACATAGACCTTTGCGTAGCCAAAAATGGAAGGACATGGGGTCGAAGAATTTCATTGACGTATCGTTGCGCATTCAAGCCTCCTTCAGTCTGCACCAGTGGACTCCTTCCGTTGAAATTGATCATTCCCCATACCATTACACCTCAACCACCGTGCGGCGGAGCTTCATCAACGCAATTTTGGGCACAACGTTCATTTGGCCTACGGTAGACGCTTCTCTGCATATCATGGCGGTGCAACAAAAAGGAAGATTCGTCACTAAACCAGACACGTCTCCATTGATTGTTAGTTGTCCAGGCCCGATGCTGGTTGGCCAAAACAAGTCGATTTAGGCGATGGCGTCTCGTTAAGACAGGACCTCGTTGAGATCGTCGTGCCACCAATCCAGCTTCATGCAGTTTATTCCAGATAGTTTGATCAGACACACGACGTCCTGCAAGCAATGACTGGGCACGTGAGGAAGCTGTTGTAAACCAGTTTCTGAGGTGATGAACCAGAATAAAGCGATCATCAGCTGCTGTTGTCACTCTGGGCCATCCACTGCGGTGCTGGTCTTCAGCTGAGCCAGTGGCTTGGAAACGTGCCAAAGTCGACTGATGGTACTCTGTTGCACGGTTAAATGCCTGGCAACCTGACTTTGCCGACCAATAGCAATTTTCGCAAATTTTGCGATAGACGAGCCATAATTGTCTGCTTGAAAATTAACTGAATTTGTTTGTGTAACCTCATCATTTTATAGGGTTTCATTTGCGTTGGAAGTGAGTTGTGCTCACCACAAAAATCACAACTTTTCCATAAACTGAGTTATGGTAAAAAAAAATGCGTGATTAGCAAGGGCAGCTTCTGTGTTCTGGCTATACACGAGAATAGCAAAATTCACACTAAATCATGGACTTGATATCATAGTGACAATTTTTGGTTTGGTTTGAGATACCCGGGAAAAATATTTTGTCATAATATATATATATATATATATATATATATATATTATATATATATATATATATATATATAAATGAAGCTTGTATAAGCTATGCGTTTCTTTTTCTGGACAGTATATAAAAACCACTAACGATAACTTCTCAGCCGTACTACGAAAACGTAGCTCCCCCAATAGTGTTGGCACCCCTTCTTGGCCGACCGTTTAGACCTCGACTAACTCTGCACGCACACACACACTCACACACATATTACACACACATACTGATTATTATTACACGGTTCGGGTCAGCCTGTCCGTCGGTGCTGCTCACACATTGTTCGACTGGCTGGTCGGCCTTCTCTCATTACCTTCGTACTTACATCTGGGTCATTGTCATCTATCCTATTAAGTAAGTAAGGTGACAGTGTACACCCCTGACGGATCCCTTGTTTTATGTTTGTACAATCTGTTGTTTCACCATTTATTCTTACTTCTTCTCTGTGGTCTAGATACAGCAGTGGTTGCTCTATGTATCTAGATACAGCAGTGGTTGCTCTATGATCTAGATACAGCGGTGGTTGCTCTATTTATCTAGATACAGCAGTGACCGCTTGCACTGTGGAGACGGAGGACAGAACTAGTTGAAGGAACTTTGCGTCCGACCTAATGCTGAGAATATGGCACACGATAATGGCAGTGATGATGATAATGATAATTATAATGATGATGATAATGATGATTATAATGATGATAATAATGACGATTAATATGATTCTTTTTCTGCGTTTGAGGTTGTTGGTCACTTCAGATCCTGATCCCTGTCGACATGGCAAAGCCATTATAATGATTATTATAATGATGATGACAATGATGATTATAATGATGATGAAGATGATGATGATGAATTTTTATTCATTAAAAGATTGCTTTAACGTGTACCTAGTTGCAGATATAAATAAAAAGAGAGAAATGGAGAGCGAGAGAGAGAGAGAGAGAGTTAAATATGTCACTTGATTTTTTCTTTCTTTTCTGATTACAGAAAGTAACGTTAGATGTTACTTCAGAGATCCGTGCTCTGTGACTTCTTAGATGTAAGTGCTCTGTGACGTATCAGGGATTAATGATCAGTAAATCATGAAAGATCATTGTTCTGTGACACTTCAGGGATCGGCGCTCAGTGACACTTCTGGATTAGACCTCGAAAAAATCGTAGGCACAGCACTTTGAGAGAAAGAAAAATCACAAGAGACTTACGTGGGATTCGAACCACGAACTCAGGTAGGCCGAGCAGCCGTCTAGCCACGAAAGAACAGCGTACCAGCGAACTACATTACCTCGCAGGATCTGTGACTCTTCAGTGTTCATTGCACTGATCTGTGTTCAGTGCTCTGATCTGTGTTAAGTGCTCTGATCTGTGTTCAGTGCTCTGATCTGTGTTCATTGACTCAGAAACAATCACTTCTCAGTGGTTTACCAAAGGTCATTAACCAGCCCTGTGATAAGTTGCGGCCCTTATTTCACGTAGTTTTATTTGTAGACTCCAAAGTGTTACAAAACTTTTGTAAGTAGCAGAAATATCCGTGATATTTTTCATATGTCTGATAAAAATCTGATTTAACTTAATATTCTAACAGCTTTAAAAATAAACTGTTAAGCACCTAAACTACCACTAAGAATTGTGTGTTAGTTTTAGAAAATGTCTAAAACAGATCTGATACATGGAAAACAAAATATTACCACACAAAAGATTACGTGACCATTTCTGACTGAAGTTAAAAAAAAAGACCAACTTTATCTTAAATTACAGTTGTGAATGCTTCTAATATTCCTGAACATTCAGTACAGACTAAGATATCTTGAACAGTTGAGAGTATTATTTCAATATTTATCTCATGACAACATGAAGGAACCATCAGATATTGACCTACTTCTAATAGGGAAAACCGGAAGTGGAAAGAGTGCAACTGGAAACAGTATTCTCAGACGAAGGGCTTTCAAAAGTAGGTCAAGCACTTCGTCAGTGACCACTAAAGTTGATTATGAGGTATCTGAATTTGCTGGTAGAGTTATCAAAGTGGTAGATGGTCCAGGAGTTGGGGACACGAGATTAGATAATAAAGAAGCTATCAACTTGGTTCAGTCGGCCATGGAGTATGCCATCACTGCGAATCCCCGTGGCTACCATGCTTTACTTCTGGTCCACAGATATGGTGGGAGATACACAGCTGAAGATCAAGACACCGTTGCCTTCTTAAAGAAAGTATTTGGTGAATCTTTTGTCAGAGATTATTGTATTTTTGTACTGACTTGTGGAGATAATTTTGTAAAAGAAGGTTTAGTTGAAGACTTTGAGGGCTGGTGCAAAGAACAAACTGGGGTGTTTGCGGAACTCATGAAGGAATGTGACAATAGAGTATTACTTTTTGATAATACTACAAAAGATGAGAGAAAAAAGTGTGATCAAATAGAAAAGCTGCTCAAGATGGTGGATAGCTTAAGTTCTCAAGGTCACAGATACACAGATGAAAATTTTACAAGGGCCAGAGAAGCGAGAGAAAGGTTCATACTAGAAGCAAAGGAGCCAGTGATTCGTGAGGAAACAATGACAGAGATAAGTCTGATTATGTTCAAAGTTCAGAACTTACAAGAACAAGATGACCTGAAAATGAAAATCGAGCCTCTTGAAAATCTCCTGATACGGGCTGAGAATTTGTGCCACAGCATCTCCTCACAAGATCGTGGGACCGGTGTTTTGCGCAATTTACTTGATACTGCGAGGTCGGTCCAGAGAACAGTAAATGAGGAGGTGAAATTCTGCCACGCAATGTTGAAAGAAAGAGAAAGACTTATGAAACGAGAAGAAGAAACTAGAAGAATCATGGAAGAAAAACTAAGAAAACACGAGGAGGAATTTGAAAACAGACTTAGAGAAGAACGTTTCAGGCAAGAAAAACGCAGAAAGGTCGAAGTGGAACGAGAGGAGATGCGACATGAAGAGGAAAAAACGAGACAGAAAGAAATGATGAAATTTAAAAGAAAGCTCCAGAAAGAACTGGAAGAAGAACAAAAGAAACAGAAACAAAAGATGGAAGAACTGGAAAAGAAATACCAGGAAATTAAATACAAAAACAATGAATGTTTCTTATACGATCTTAAGAGACATATCTTCCTTTTCATTCCAAAATAATAAATATTGGTTTTCCTAAATATCAGCAGAGTAGGAATCTAGACATAGAAATGCATTCTTCCGCTTTAAAATGTATAACCTGAGAATATGGCATGAGACAGTCAAATATTAAGCCATTCTATTCCTGTCATACATAATATGTGGAACATATCTAAAAGTTGTGAGCTTTCAATGGGCTTATAAACTGTTACGTATGGTCAAATACTGTAGAACTGAACACATTATTTGCAAATTTATATATCTTCTCAGAATCTTATTATAAATGATTGTGTGTGCCCGCGATCAGAAATATTGTTTAAGAAATAAAATCTGACTCGAAGAACTTCTGACAGGTGCTGGAGATTCCGGTTGAACGACTTCATGGACATTTATTAAGTTCACAGACAATACGCGTGAATGTTTTCTTTTTTTGAATGGGTGAAAGTTATAATCTACTCTGATTACTTTTAAAAGTTCTGTTGCTGGAATGATTTTAAAGTGTGTCTTAATGTTTTGAAATATGTTTAATCATTCAAATATTTTTTTTTCCTATTAAACAGTCACAGCATTTACATTTTACTAGGACACGACACGTTTTACTATTTTTAATATTTGTAGCAGTTTGAAAGTATAAACTGCCGACAATAGAAACACAACAGAGTATGTTTAGTTATTTCATTTTACAGTATTTTTAAAAAAAATCCATTTAGAAGGCTCATTTTTAGTTTAATTGTAATGAGCGAATCAAAGAAAATTAGGCTGGCTTAATTTGTTGAAAAATATATAATATAAATATCATTTTATAACTTCTTAATATTTACAAAAATCAAACTATTTCCGGGACATTACAAACGTTTATATATATATATATATATATATATATATTATATATATATATCTGAACCTTAAGTGCCCAGGGCACACGGGGCTTCCGCAAGGGTTTTCCACAAATGCCTGTCCTTTGCCTTTTTTTTCTGCTCTTGCCCAGGTGAGCCCTCTATTGCTCAACATCCTTTCTGTTGTTCTTCTCCATGTCTCTTTTGGTCTGCCCTTACTTCTGTTCCCCTGTGATGTTCATCTTAGTGCTATTTTTGGTAGTGAGTTGTCACTATCAAAAATATACTAAGATATATATATATATATATATATATATATATATATATATATACGTTCAACCGATATATCCATACTTCAAGAACTTAATATTGAAGAAGGTAGGCTAGTAAAGATGATTAAACAAAGAAAATTTAAATATTTTGGACACACTATTAAACGTTATGTTAATTTAGAAAAAAGACAGTCTTGGAAGGGTACATAATGGGAAAAAGAAAGAGAGGAAGACCAAGGCGGAGATGGCTGCAAGACATTGTTGATAATCTGCAAATATATGTATCCACAGCAGGGCATCTTGCTTTCCACCGAGAAGCCTACATGAGTTCTGTTAGAGAGGCAAAGCTCCGCGAGGGACATGCAAATGACTGAATTTAAACATGTTGCGAATATCTATAAAAGGAGCCAAATTAGCAATGCTTTTAATATGTATATGCCGTCCGTTATACGGTATAGTTTTCTTATTCTTCGTTGTTTTCCTTAACTTTTTACTTAATTTTACTCGAAGTATTGCTATTTCTATTATGTATATATTTTCATGATAAACCTTTACAAGCTTCAACCGCTGCTTCAGCTTTTAAAATTCACATCTTTACTTACTTTTTGTTTTTCCTTTGAAAGTTACTAATATAAAATTAAATTACAAATACAGAACATTTTCTAAAAACCAATCTACTTTTAGTTACAGTTGTTGACATTTTAATGCTTGCTGTTGTTTTATGGTGTGCCTATGTTTTAACTGGGTTGTGTGTTTATATTTTAACTGGCTTGTGTGTTTATGTTTTAAGTAGGCTGCGTCCTTATATTTTAAGTAGGTCATGTGTTATTTTTAACAGCTGGGTTGGAGAATGTGGTGTCTTTTTTTGTTTTTGACACTTTTGTAGAAGTGTTTGATTCATACATGGAAGCATTTTTTAAATACTTGTGTAGAAGTGTTTGATTCATATATGAAGCTTTTTTTACACTTTTGTAGAAGTTTTTGATCTATATATATAGATTTTTGATTCTTTTGTAGAAGTTTTTGATTCACATGTTTTTGTATTGCTCATAAATAGACGTTTCTGACTCATATATAGGAGCCTTAGACATATACGGAAGATTGTGACTTGTTGCTTCAGAATATCTGAACATACAAAGATGTATAAACAAACTGAGTGTCTCTTGAATTATAGCCCTGTTGTGACATGTACTATAGAATTCATCTGGAATTTATTTGGAAATGCAATCTGGGAATTGATCCCGAATCCAAGAATCGATAAGGATACTATACAAGATTATGTTCATGCAGTCTGATGATGGCGTTCTAACACTTAAGAGAGCGTATTATCATAAGCTTAATGCTATGGCAGTCCAGTTCTGCGTCAAAGTTTTATTAGGCATATAGATATGTTTCAAATGTTATTATGAATTATGTATTGCAGAAAATGATTTATTTGGTGCGTTATCACTTCCTGTATCACATTTTCTTTGCATATTTTGCATAAAATGTACTAAAATATCAATTAAATGTTAAAATTATCGAAAAGAGCTTATAGTAGTAAGTCTTGATTTCATAAAACATAATTACTTTTTAAAAGTGGATATGAAAAGTTTGACAGTGCAGATTTCTTCCTTAGATAGTAGATTTTAATAAACCATTTTAATATTGTGGATTTTAATAAACCACGTTAAAACAACAACGAAAATTGTTCAAACTTGTCTACAACTTTGTTGCATGTTTGTTTTGAGCTTATCATCTGCGCAGGAGCAGGTAAGTTAGAGCCTACAACTAAGCAATAAAGACTCTATTACAAGGTGTGAATGGCGGTCTTCAACCTTAATCCACCAAAGTATTATAGATATACATATCCTAGGTGGTAAATTCAAACTATGTGCTTCTCCTGCGAAAGTAAATTAGACAGAGTAGTTATACTCTAAATATAGGACACATGGGATGCAGGAGTCGGTGTCAATAACGGTTTGAACACTATATAAACCATACTTGAGTTTAAAAAAACTTTGCACGTTTCCACACGATAGTAAATCTACCGGTGTTAAACAAACAGGACGGCTATAATGTTGGTGGTCACAACATCTGATATTAGTTATTAAGATCGGTTTGCATGCCTGAGCTGCTCAATGGACGTTCTCTTTGTCCACGACGCAGTGGAATTCACTTGCCCGACATAATCCTGCTACAGCACAGGCCGAAACTACGCGATAAACAAATAATTGTTACATCCGACACGAAAGTCATTTCTCAATAAGAAAAAGACAATAAAGGAATGAATGAATGAATGAATGAATGAATGAATAATCTTTACTTTTAAAGGGTAAAGAATTGGGCACGCAGGCTCGTCTTACATTCTGCCCTTCATCACTCATCTTTCATTCTTCCCACATACTCGATTTAATACAAATATACATATTAAATTAGGAAAAACATATCAAATGAGTGTAAGATTTAACTATTACATTCAAAGTAAAAGAGAAGAAGTAATTAACCTAATAAAATAGCTCTCACGCACACATACACACAGACGTATCTTATCTCATCTTATCTTATCTTATATCGTTCCCGTGCCGTTAAACGTCACATAGGGCTCGCAAAGTAGTTCGCCAATTTTTCCTGTCCTCGACGAGTCTTTCAACCTCATCAAGGGATTTTATGCCTGCTAATTTGGCCTCTCTTAACAATGTCCTCTTCAGAGTTTCACGCGGTCTGCGTCTTTTTCTTTGGCCTGATGTATTCCACTTGATAGCTTGTTGTGGGATTCCCTGATCACTTCTTCTCATTAAGTAACAAACATATGTCCATCTCCTTTTCCTGATCACCCAGGAGACTGGTTGTTGTTCAGTCATCACATAAACAAAAATATATTGTAAATACAGATCTTCTAATATATGTTTTTTTTTAACAAGCATTAATATAATTTCTAACAATATCTAAGAAGTTACTTTTCGAACTATGTCATTTTAGTACTTGATGGTTGGCGAGTCATGTGTTGATAGAGTGCTGGTTATTTTATGGAGGCATATAATTACAAGCAAGTAAATAATGAAACTGGTTTGAGTTAAAGGATGAAGTATTACCAGTGGATTTTAAATGGTAGGAGAGGGTGTTCCAGAGCCATACTGCAGAGTATGCAAGGCTTTTCTTGTACAGATCAATCCTGGGTTTAGGAAGAAGACAGTTTTTTTAAACGCTGGCTATGTTTAGTGTTATACGTAAACAATGACCACAAGTAAGGCGAAGCATTGTGCGATAGAATTCTGTGAACAAACTTAACTTTGTTAAAAATGATTCTATATTTGAGGGGTAGAATTTTGAGTTGTTTGTGTTGATCTACAGTCTGTACTGGGTGTTTGTCATAAATCAGATTTAATGCTCGCTTGTGAAGTTAGTGGAGCCTTCTTGTGTTTGAGACTGAGCATCCATCCCAGATTGTGGAACAGTAATCTTAGTGTGTTTGTATGTGTGATATGTAGTATATCTTTCTTGTGTCTTTGTCGATAAAGTGTTTAATTTTGGATAATTGGTAAACTTTCTGTGCAATCAAGTCTGTTAGGTTATGTACGTGAGAATTCCAAGTTAAATGCTAATCAATGATGAAACCTAGAGTCTTATGTTCATGAACATTTTCTATTGCCTTAGTCCGAGCACAAAGGTTTAGTGAAGTTTTTGTTGCATTCTGCAGTTTCTGTCTTGTAGTGATGATCATGGATTTTGTTTTGTTGGTGTTTATCAACATACCATTTTTATTACTCCATTTAATCAAACATTTTGAAGCGTTGTCTGTAGTTTATTGATGTCATAGTCACTATTGTAAACAGTACAGTCATCAGCAAAAAGATCACATGAAGAGTGCTTTAAATGTAGTGGTAAGTTGTTAATATAGGTAGCAAAGAGAAGAGGACCAAGAATGGAGCCTTGAGGAATACCAGTATCAACCGCAGACGAGCCAAATATTTTGTTTCTGAAGCAAACTACTTGTTTTCTACCTGAGAGAAAAGATGTAATAAATTTTCTTAGATCAGGGTTTTTGCAAAAATTTCATGATCAATCATATCGAAAGCTTTCTTGAAATCAACAAAGACAGCACCACACAATTTGTCATCATTTATATTAGACAGCCAGCTTTCTGTCATTTTAGTTAATGCTGTGTGGCAGGAGTAATTTGGTCTAAAACCTGACTGACTGTCTATTAGTAGATTGTTTTCTTGCATGTGGAGCAGTGTTACGTTTTGTATATTCTTTTCAAGAGGTTTAGATAGTGATGACAGAATGGATATGGGTCTATAGTTTGAGAGGTCACTAGTCTGTCCAGATTTAAAAGACGAAAAACTTTGGCGAGTTTAAAAGCGTCAGGGAAATAATGTTTGTCAATGCACAAATTGTATAAGTATGTTAGTTTGTCTGTGATATGGTGCAGCGTAGCGTGGTATCTTGTTACTAATGTCATTACATCCTGCTGAGTTAGTGTTCTTTAAGGACCGGATGTAGTTATAAACCTCACTGATTGTGAGGAAAGGAATATTCATTTGTTTTAGCTTTACACATTTACTGTCGCTGAAAGTTTTCAACACGCTCAGGTCGCACTTAGGGGTCTGTAATGAAGATTTTAGAATACTAATTTCTTTCCTAAAATGTTCACTGAAGTTAGTGCAAGTATGTTCACCATTAAGTGTTTGTGGGTGAGATTGCTTCCTTTTATTTACAAGAGTATTAATCGCTTTCCAAATTGATTTACTATCAGTTTTGTCTTTCACTAAATTTCTGAAGTAATTTTTCTTTTCCTGCCTAATTAAATACTGCACCTTACTCCTAAGTGAACGATAGCTACTGAAATTTCTGCTTCTGTGAGCTTCATCCCGTTTCCTCATTAGATGCAAGATATCAGGAGTTATCCACGGGGATTGTGTTACGTATTTTACTCTCATTTCTTTGATGGGGACATGCTTGTCAAAAATATTTCGAAATATCTTGATCCAGTATTCGGTAGCATCACCTGGATTTATTAACTGGAAAACGTACGTAAGAGGCGAAGCTTTTAGATCAGTTAAAAATAATTCCAAGTTAAAGTTTTTAAAGTTCCTATATTTGATGCTGGTATGTTTGTGATTAGGTATTTTATAACCCTTATGTGACCACTAACAGCAGACCGGGTAGTGGTGACTCAGCGACACATGAGGGACAGTACATTCAGTAATGTTTCCTGGATCAGCTACATAAATATGATCTATTAGTGTTGATGATGATTCAGTTACTCTAGTAGGTTTGTTAACAATTTGGGAGAAGTTGTAGGATGTTAAAATGTTCTTCCATGTAGGATTTGGCTGATTAAGATCTATATTGAAGTCACCTAGAATGATTATGTCCTTGAATTTATAAGTTAGAGCATCATACATCATGGTCGCACAGGAAAAAAAAAATGTACTGCCGTTGTATTTTTCTTGATCGCAGATATTGTGGCACAGGTAGGAAACAGGACAGATTATTAAACCTAAGTTTGTTTACAACACCAGAAACATACAAATAAAAACAAATAAATCAATAAGGTCAGAGATTGGTCAGCTTTCAGGGGTGCGCAACTCTGAGTAAAATCGGTAACGACTGATCCAGTATATAAAGGAGATGGGAGAGAATTTTAATCGGTAAGGATTTTTACGTTGAGGGCGTAAGAAGGTGCCAAAGATCTGGGGACATCATGTTCTTGTTTTAAGCACGAATGAATGTATTATTCGTTGTTGTATATATATATATATATATATATATATGGTAGGTCGCCAAGATTTCCTATCTTTGGTGAGTTTTTCGATCTCATCAAGGGATGTTATGCCCACTGAACTTGTCTCTCTTAACAATGTCCTCTTTAGAGTTTCAGGTGATTAATCTCTTTTTCTTCGACCTATTGTTTTCCACTTGACAGCTTGTTTTGTGATTATCTGATTGTTTCTTCTCATCACATGACATTTATATGCCCACCTTCTTTTTCTGATCACACATGAGACAGGTTGTTGTTTGCTCATCTGTCGTATCTCTCAGTTGTTCTTGAATTCATTCCACTTTATACTGAGTATCTTCCTTAGGCATTCGTTTTCTTATATCTTATATCTTATATCCTTCCCGTGCCGTTAAACGTCACATAGGGCTCGCAAAGTCGTTCGCCAATTTTTCCTGTCTTCGGCGAGTCTTTCAACCTCATCAAAGGATTTTATGCCTGTTAATTTGGCCTCTCTTAATAATGTCCTCTTCAGAGTTTCACGCGGTCTGCCTCTTTTTCTTCGGCCTGTTGTGTTCCACTTGATAGCTTGTTTTGGGATTCTCTGATCATTTCTTCTCATCAAGTGACCAACATATGTCCATCTCCTTTTCCTGATCACCCATGACACTGATTGTTGTTCAGTCATCTGTCTTATCTCTGCATTGTTCTTGAATTCATTCCACTTGATGCCGAGTATTTTCCTTCGGCATTTGTTTTCAAAAGAATCTAATTTCTTTTCTATTTCTTTAGTTGTTTTCCAGCTTTCTGATGCATAAATGAGGGTGGATATTACATTTGAATTGAATAGTCTTAACTTGGTTTTTGTGCTTATAACTTTTGAATTCCATATGTTCTCAAGATTCTTGAAGATTGATGCTGCTTTTGAAATTCTGATCCTAACTTCCTTTCTAGTGTCACCATCCTGGTCTATGTAGCTGTCAAGGTATGCAAATTGATTGACTTCTTCAATATCTGTCCATTCTATGTGTATTTTTCCAATTTGACTGATGGGAATTTTCATTATTTTTCTTTTGTCCTTGTTAATTTGAAGTCCTATTTTGCTAGCCAGTGAAGACAGGCTATCTGTTTTTCCTTGCATGGAATTCACATTATTACTGATAAGAGTTATGTCATCAGCAAAATCAAGATCTTCTAGTTGGGTCCCATGTACCCAGTCAATACCTGTGTTACCTGTGCAGCATTTTGTCATTATGAAGTCTATTGTAATCCCAAAAAGTAAAGGAGACAGTATACATCCTTGTTTCACGCCTGTTTCAATCTGGAACCATTCACTCATCCCTTCTTCTGTCTTGACTGCACAAACATATCCATTGTATAAGTCCTTAATGATGTTGACAATTTTAGATGGTACAGTCACTAAGGTTGCCCTTTTTTGGTAGTTTAACAATGATTCCTTTCTTCCAATTAGAAGGGACCTTTCCTTCTTTCCAAATCTTGTTAAACACTCTCTGTAGTTGTCTCATGTTGTCACTATTGATAGCTTTTAGCATCTCGGCTGTTATTTCATCTTCACCTGCAGCTTTGTTGTTAGCCATTAAATTCACTGCTGTTTCAATTTCATGCAATTTAATTTCATCTAGGCTGACATTTATTTGTGGGGCTGGTAAGTCAGTTTCAAGGTTTAACAATTCTTTTGGGTGTGGTCGATTGAGTATTTCTTGGAAGTATTCAGCCCATCTTTGCTTTTGGTCTTTATTTGATGTTAATAGTGTTCCAGTTTTGCTAAGAATAGTTCTTTCTTTTGGATGTAATATTTCCTGTTAGCCTCTTTTGTATGTTATATAAAGTTTTGCTGTCTCCTGTTTTTGCTGTTTTTTATGCCTTTTTCGCCATATTCGTTTTCAAAAGAGTCTAATTTCGTGTCTATTTCTTTAGTTGTATTATAGCTTTCGCATGCATAAATGAGGACGGATATTACATTTGAATTAAATAATCTTAACTTGGTTTTTGTTCTTATAACTTTTGAATGCCATATGTTCTCGAGTTTCCTGTAAGTCAATGCTGCTTTTGCAATTCGAAATCTAACTTCCTATATGGCGTAACCATTGTGCTCTGTGTAGCTGCCGAGATATGCAGAATGGTTTACTTCTTCAACAGCTGTTCCTTCTATGTATATTTGTCCTTCGTGGTTAATGAGAAGTTTCATTATTTTTTTTCCTTGTTAATTTAACGTCATAATTTATTAGTTATTGAAGTCAGGGAATCTGTTTTTACTTTCATTGATTTCACATTATCACTGATAAGAGTTATGTCATCTGCAAAATCAAGATCTTCCGGTTGGGTCTCATGTCCCCAATCAATGCCCGTTTTACCTTTGTAACATTTTTTCATCATAAAGTCTATGGCAATTCCAAAAAGCAAGGGAGATAATATACATCCTTGTTTCATGCTTGTTTCAGTCTGGAACAATTCACTCACTCCTTATTCTGTGTTGATTGCACAAACATATCCATTGTAGAGATCTCTAATGATGTTGGCAATTTTAGACGTTATTCCATATATTCTTAAAATTCTTCACAATGAATCTCTGTGTATGCTATCATATGCCTTTTTAAAGTCTATGAAGTTCAGGATTAATGGTCTTTGCTTTTCAATATGTTCTTCAATTATTCTCAGAGTAAAATCTGTTCAAGACATCTACATTTTCGAAATCCTGCTTGTTCTTCTTTCATTGCAGTATCCACTATATCTTGAATTCTATTAAGAATAACTATACAAAATACTTTTGACACATCTGATACTAAGGTATCCAGTTATTGAAATCGCTAAAGTTACATTTTTTTCGGTATTTTAACAATGATTCTTTTTTCAGTTTAGAAAGGACCTTTTATTCGTTCTAAGCTTTATTAAACATTCTCTGTAGTTGTCTCATGTTGTCAATGTTAATAGCTTTTAACATTTCGACTGTTATTTCATCTTCAACTGCAGCTTTGTTGTTAGCCATTATATAGAACGTTCATCGACGGTCACTTGTATTAGTTCGTGATTGTCAGCCACCTAGTGATGGCGCCATTTTAGAAACCACAGCAGTCCATTTGCGAAACTAGTCAGCGTCGCTCTCGATACTAACTATATAACTAAGGCGAGAAGTCGAACCAGGACACACAAAAGAAAACCATAGGTCACTGGTCGAGTAGACATAACGAAGAATCATCAATGCTGTCTGTGCGAAGTTCACAGTGGTGCCATAGCACTAAGCTCACTAGCTCGGCACACGGAACCCACCTCCATCTTGAAAGCAATGACGGCACTGTTGCTCGTTTGACACATTTTTGCGTTCCTATTCATATCAAATTTAGTAAAAATCCATAAGGGCCACCACAGGACACGAGGACTTTCAATCAGCGGAACAGAAACCCAACTCCACATCAAATACATAGCAATCAACACTGTCGCTTGTGAGAGCGTGAAACGGTCAAATGCAACCTATCGCTACTGCTGAACCGTAGATTCAAGACCATGAGACAATTAACCCAACAATCAAAACTGACCCAACTCTCGTCACACTTACATGCTTATATTTCACAAAAAAGGGTTAAAGTATTGATAATCATCCTCTTCACGAGTAAAACAGTATCACGGCGCCACTGAAACAGGATTCCCCTTACAAGGAGACTACTGGTTTGATTGATTCTTCCTGTGGAGTACAGTTTCAACTTATAAGTTTCTTCTTGTTGCTGGTGTTCTAAACATCACTTAATTTTCTGTATTATACACTAAGAAAATACAACAAGACACCCAGGCTTTCAACTCCACAAAGATAGTACAAATACAACAACTTGAACATAACTTGGCAGTCTTCCGACCAAAACAAACTGGTCAACAATGAGAATTTCCACAAAGCCGATTTGTTGTAGTTTATCATCAGACAACACACATTTATTACAGAAATTCACAGCAACAAATGCCCGGCGTGAAATATCTACGCCACATGGGCAAGGAAAACCTTACAATGATTTATTCATACCAAAAACCATACTTACAGGCTAACCAAGGACTGCAGCCACACAGAAAAACAAACTAAACTAATTCTGACAACAAGACTCGCTCTACCCCATTCTCGTTCGCCCAACATGTCCATCCAGTTCAACGTTCCACACATAGACTCCTAACGACCGGCTTTTTCACACGGACCTTTTTAACGACCTCTTTGCACACGTACTTTCCTAATGACGTAGTCTACGCAACACAATTATTAGCAATACACAAAAACTCTCTGAACAGAATGGCTATTCTGTTACAGAATATCTCCCCACCCCCTAAAGGTAGATATTTGGCCATCAATTATCTCCAACCAAACAAAAAAAATTGCGAACTTGCACAGAAAACTCTCACGAACTGTGAGCGATAACAATGAATTTAAAGCTGAATATTCAGCTACAAAAAAAATTTCATGCACGCACAATTTGTACAAATTAAGTACGTTAAACATTTGTGGTGCAAACATAAATATACATATATTTACAACATTTTTAATACTGAGTTCTGTGAACTACACCATCTATTTCTACTGCCATAGAAATAGGATAGAAGCAAAGGATGAACTCCTTTTTCGAAGAACACTACCCAACTAGTGTCTATTGTGCTTTTCTTTAGAAATCCCTATAGATTTCAAACTATTCAGTAGAAGGAATCGCAGTTAATATGTTGATCACAACACGTTCTATGAACTGCTTCCTGCCATCTAGTTCCAATAGTGGGAACTTTTCCATAAGTGCTTTATGGAGATCTTTCATCGTGAACGTTTCTAAGTCCACGGTATCCATTATCTGCCCTATTGCCACAACGAGCTTACGATCGGAGACGTACAACTGATCAATCTCCGTATCGCAATCGGCACTAGGTGAAGTCTCTTCAGGGAAATAATCTTCACTGTGAGGACAGTGTTCCTTCTGAGACTGATGGCAGATATCGGCTCTCTTCCGTTTCTTCCGCCTATGCCGAGGTCGCAAGTCATCCACCGACATAGGAACTGCTGAGGCGGAAGCATCCACCTCCATATAGTGGTCTGAGGGAGGAGCTCTAGGGACCACTCTCTGCTGGGTTTCCTTCAGGTACCACGGTGGGAGCCTGGGAACAAAACGAGGAGGCGGCGGAAGAGAAAATCTCTGTCTAATGGGACGTGGCAAGTAAGATCTACAACGATCTTGCTGATACTGCCTCTGAAAGGTCCCACCAGGCAACGATACATTAATGGCGACGTCCTGAACCATAGGACACAATGTATTAGTCGCCCTCTCTACTCTCTCTTTCTGCTGACAGGGACACGGCAAGTCAGTCTGCACAGAGCAATCTACTACAAGCGGGGGCTCTGCCTGTGAATAGGCCTCCACAACGCTCACTGACTTTACGACATATGTCTCAGATCCTTGTGACTGAGGGACGTCCCCATCAAGAACGTGAACTGGTACTGGTACAGAAGTGGCACGATCGAAACTTGCCAACGTTGTCTCCCGCGCACCTGGATGAAAGAACATCTGAAGGTCCAGGGTGCGGAGGTTAGCAAACCACCTCTGCAACTTGACGTCTGACATCTCCTGCCGACTGAGGAATGTATCCACCAAGGATCTATGGCCAGTCTTCACAGCGAAGTGTCTATTCGCCAGAAAATATCTCAACTTCTGCGTGGCGTAATGGACGGCATACGCTTCTCTCTCGAAAGTAGACCACTTAGTCTGCGAGCGCGACAGCTTCTGCGAAAGAAAATATAAGGGCTCTTCAACTGAGAGTCCATCAGAAGAGGAAGCTGTCTGCACCAAACAGGCTCCAACCGCAACATTGGAAGCATCTGTATACAATGTAAGTGGCTTATGCAAGTCAGGATGCGAGAGAAGCGGTACTTTCGCAAGGCGATCCTTCAAAGACTCGAACGCCATTTGACAGACTGGAGACCATTTGAACCGATGACCCTTCTTGGTGAGGTCCACTATGGGAGCCACAATCTCCGAAAAGTGGGGAATGAAACGTCGATAGTAACTGCACGTCCCCAAAAAAGAGCGCACCTCCTTCACATTCAAAGGAGACGGCATGTCGGCAATGGCTCTGACCTTCTCAGGATCAGGAGATATGCCTGACTGGCTGATGACATACCCGAGATACTTTGTCTCAGAGGCCGCAAAGTGACATTTGGATGGTTTGAGCTTGACCTGGTGCTCACGCAATCGGTCGAATACCGCCTGAAGATCGCGAACATGGTCTTCGATCGTTCCATCAGTGAACACCAGTATATCGTCAATATAGGCTTGTGCAAACTTGCCTAAGCCCTGTAATACTGTGTCCATGAGTGCGACAAAGGTAGATGGTGCCCCTTTTAAACCAAAGCTCATGTAATTAAAACAGAAAGAACCAAGATGACAGCTAAAAGCTGACCTCTGCTGAGCGTCCTTGGACAAGGGAATACACCAAAAGCCACAACGAGCATCCAAAGTGCTGAAAAATTTGGCTTTTCCGATCGTGCTCAGGATGTCCTCAATGCGTGGCAATGGATATGACAATGAACGGGTCACCGCATTGAGTGCACGGTAGTCGCAGCAGAAACGATGGGTACCATCTTTCTTAGTCACCAAGACAACTGGTGATGACCACTCTGAGATCGTGCGAGAAATTATTCCGTCACGCAACATATTCTCGACGGCCCTCTCTATCACCTCTCTACTCGCCAACGGAGTGCGGTAGGGTTTCCTGGAGATTGGCGGATGATCGCCTGTATCAATCTCCATCTGCACTGTCGAGGTATGCGATATCTCGGAATCAGTCAAGGCAAAGACATCCTTGTTCTGTGTCAACAACCTGGATATTATGTCCTTGTGCACTTCAGGGCACTGAACCTGTCGAACGATAGTCTCAGAACGACTGTCAGGTGTTGTCTCCTCAGTACCAGAAACCTGCTGGATAGAGTCAACTGACTCCGTGAATGGTGTCAATTTTCCTAAAACACATCCACGTCTGAGCTCGATGTGTTTACTAGAATGATTAATTACTGTCAACACGGGATAGCGATTAGTGTGGAGCTCACATACTGAGTCCACCAACTCTATCTCCGGCTGGGACAGTAAGAATGGTGTCTCAAGACCCTGAACCATATAAGAATTGCCAGATGGAAAATATGGTTGGGCTTTCAGTTTAAGAGGAATAAGATTGACGGAACGTGGAGAAAGAAGAGAAGAACGCTGGACACGAAGAATAGAAGCAATGTGTGCATCTAATTCTAAAGGAATCATCTTGTTATGTATGTTTAGTGTATTAGAATTGTAATCGATGACAGCACCAGAACGAGACAAAAAATCACGCCCCAGAATGGCGGAACGGTTCATGTTGCGAACCACATAAAAGCAATGAGAAACAGTGACACCAGCAATAGAAATAGGTAGGTAAACTTTGCCAAGTACTCTCATGGAAGCTGCAGTAACAGTCTGCAGAGTAATTCTAGCGGGCAAGAGCTTAGGAGCAGAACGTAAGGATCTGTATACAGAATCCTTGATAAGACAGACACTAGCTCCTGTGTCTAACAATGCTCTAATTCTAAAAGTATCAACAGAAACAAGGACAGAAGTAGGAGTCGGGGGATTCGCACCCACCGAGCGTAGTGGTGTCGCATGCGAAAATGAGACAGAGTGTTTGGCAGATCTAGATGGTGTAAAGATACGGTCGGACACATGGGAGCTATTCATGCGCCGACTTGTCAGTTTTGTAACAGAATGGCTATTCTGTTACACGAGGTACTTAGACTGGTCAAGGGTGTACGCATTAAACGTGGAAGATCCTGGATGGCTGTGGTGGAGGATACAATAATGGCAGTGTGTGTGTGTGTGTTGTGTGTGTTGTGTTGTGTGCGTGTTGTGTTGTGTGTGCGTGTTGTGTGTGTTGTGTTATGTGTGTTGTGTTGTGTGTGTTGTGTGTGTTGTGTTGTGTGTGTGTTGTGTGTGTGTTGTGTTGTGTGTGTGTTGTGTGTGTTGTGTTGTGTTGTGTGTTGTGTTGTGTGTGTTGTGTGTGTTGTGTTGTGTGTGTGTTGTGTGTGTTGTGTTGTGTGTGTGTGATTTGGATGGGGCTTCACCAGGACGAGGCTGGGTTTTATTTCAGGACCAGTCTCAGCTAACACAAGTTGTTGTACCAGTCTCAGCTAACACAGGTTGTTGTACCAGTCTCAGCTAACACAAGTTGTTGTACCAGCCTCGGCTAACACAGGTTGTTGTACCAGCCTCGGCTAACACAAGTTGTTGTACCAGCCTCGGCTAACACAGGTTGTTGTACCAGTCTCAGCTAACACAAGTTGTTGTACCAGTCTCAGCTAACACAAGTTGTTGTACCAGTCTCAGCTAACACAAGTTGTTGTACCAGTCTCAGCTAACACAAGTTGTTGTACCAGTCTCAGCTAACACAAGTTGTTGTACCAGTCTCAGCTAACACAAGTTGTTGTACCAGTATCAGCTAACACAGGTTGTTGTACCAGTCTCAGCTAACACAAGTTGTTGTACCAGCCTCGGCTAACACAGGTTGTTGTACCAGCCTCGGCTAACACAAGTTGTTGTACCAGCCTCGGCTAACACAGGTTGTTGTACCAGTCTCAGCTAACACAAGTTGTTGTACCAGTCTCAGCTAACACAAGTTGTTGTACCAGTCTCAACTAACACAAGTTGTTGTACCAGTCTCAGCTAACACAGGTGTTGTACCAGTCTCAGCTAACACAAGTTGTTGTACCAGTCTCAGCTAACACAAGTTGTTGTACCAGTCTCAGCTAACACAAGTTGTTGTACCAGTCTCAGCTAACACAAGTTGTTGTACCAGTCTCAGCTAACACAAGTTGTTGTACCAGTCTCAACTAACACAAGTTGTTGTACCAGTCTCAGCTAACACAGGTTGTTGTACCAGTCTCAGCTAACACAAGTTGTTGTACCAGTCTCAGCTAACACAAGTTGTTGTACCAGTCTCAGCTAACACAAGTTGTTGTACCAGTCTCAGCTAACACAAGTTGTTGTACCAGTCTCAGCTAACACAAGTTGTTGTACCAGTCTCAGCTAACACAAGTTGTTGTACCACTCTCAGCTAACACAAGTTGTTGTACCAGTCTCAGCTAACACAATTTGTTATACCAGTCTCAGCTAACACAAGTTGTTGTACCAGTCTCAGCTAACACAAGTTGTTGTACCAGTCTCAGCTAACACAATTTGTTATACCAGTCTCAGCTAACACAAGTTGTTGTACCAGTCTCTGCTAACACAAGTTGTTGTACCAGTCTCAGCTAACACAGGTAGTTGTACCAGTCTCAGCTAACACAGGTTGTTGTACCAGTCTCAGCTAACACAATTTGTTGTACCAGTCTCAGCTAACACAAGTTGTTGTACCAGTCTCAGCTAACACAATTTGTTATACCAGTCTCAGCTAACACAAGTTGTTGTACCAGTCTCTGCTAACACAAGTTGTTGTACCAGTCTCAGCTAACACAGGTAGTTGTACCAGTCTCAGTTAACACAGGTTGTTGTACCAGTCTCAGCTAACACAAGTTGTTGTACCAGTCTCAGCTAACACAGTTGTTGTACCAGTCTCAGCTAACACAGGTTTTGTACCAGTCTCAGCTAACACAGGTTGTTGTACCAGTCTCAGCTAACACAGGTTGTTGTACCAGTCTCAGCTAACACAGGTTGTTGTACCAGTCTCAGCTAACACAGGTTGTTGTACCAGTCTCAGCTAACACAAGTTGTTGTACCAGTCTCAGCTAACACAGGTTGTTGTACCAGTCTCAGCTAACACAGGTTGTTGTACCAGCCTCAGCTAACACAAATTGTTGTACCAGCCTCAGCTAACACAGGTTGTTGTACCAGCCTCAGCTAACACAGATTGTTGTACCAGCCTCAGCTAACACAATTTGTTGTACCAGCCAGCTAACACAGGTTGCACCAACCTCAGCTAACACAGGTTGTTGTACCAGCCTCAGCTAACACAGGTTGTTGTACCAGTCTCAGCTAACACAGGTTGTTGTACCAGCCTCAGCTAACACAAGTTGTTGTACCAGTCTCAGCTAACACAGGTTGTTGTACCAGTCTCAGCTAACACAGGTTGTTGTACCAGTCTCAGCTAACACAAGTTGTTGTACCAGCCTCAGCTAACACAAGTTGTTGTACCAGTCTCAGCTAACACAGGTTGTTGTACCAGCCTCAGCTAACACAGATTGTTGTACCAGCCTCAGCTAACACAGGTTGTTGTACCAGCCAGCTAACACAGGTTGCACCAACCTCAGCTAACACAGGTTGTTGTACCAGTCTCAGCTAACACAGGTTGTTGTACCAGTCTCAGCTAACACAGGTTGCACCAACCTCAGCTAACACAGGTTGTTGTACCAGCCTCAGCTAACACAGGTTGTTGTACCAGCCTCAGCTAACACAGGTTGTTGTACTAGCCTCAGCTAACACAGGTTGTTGTACCAGCCTCAGCTAACACAGGTTGTTGTACCAGCCTCAGCTAACATAGGATGTTGAACAGCTTTGTCGTGAGTGCTGGGATTGCTTACACGATGATTCTGAATGTCCGGTTCAGAAGCGAATCAAGAGACGCCATAAGGCTTGAGATCTGGTGTTGCTCACAGTGACTAAAAGAAACAAAAGTGGATGGGGGGGGGGGGAGGGGGGCTTTGTCGCCTGTAGCGATGGAGGGGTTGTGGCAAAGGGATCAGGTGTCTTTGCAGTCGCTACATCCAGCGTGAGCACGGAGACTGAGCGGTATCGGTGGCAGTCGTGTGTCTGGTGGGTCAGGAAGTGTGTCATGGCGTTGATGTGACGAACTCTTCGGAGAGAACGTGTTGGGACACTCCCGTGTCAGGGGAGTGACATGGATCTTCTGGTGTGTATGGAAATGAGTTGGCTGAAAGACTGGCTGGGCAGGCTAAAATACAAGACAGGCTGAGAATAGATAAAGAGGACAACGCGAGTGCCGTATTAGACTGTCGGAGGAGGAACAGAGGGAGTGGATGGACAATGTGCATATACAGAGATTAATGATGTTGGGACATAGCAAGGGTGCCGAAAGGAAAAAAAAGTATAACCAACAACCAACATTTGACGGGAACTATTCTTCTCTGGATGTTGGAGTAGTTGGCGGGGCATGTATGGGAGTGTCCTGAATGCAGTTATGCCCAATTCTGAATTCTGAAATCTGAAAGCAGAAAAAAAATATCACCTAGATCTAAACGCATCTCAAGCACGCGTGTCCCCTTCTTGCTCTAAGACATCTTAGAGTTAGTTGGGCTCTGACTTCTTGCTCTAAGACATCTTAGAGTTAGTTGGGCTCTGACTTCTTGCTCTAAGACATTCCAGGAGTTAGTTGGGCTCTGACTTCTTGCTCTAAGACATTCCTGGAGTTAGTTGAGCTCTGACTTCTTGCTCTAAGACATTCCTGGAGTTTGTTGGGCTCTGACTTCTTGCTCTAGGACATTCCTGTAAAGTAATAGAACAAATATTGTAAGATTAAACCTCGAAAAAATCGTAGACAAAGCACTTTAGTGAGACGTGAGAGAAAGAAAAATCACAAGAGAATTACCTGGGATTCGAACACGGACTCCGGTAGGACGAGCAGCCGACGGTACATTAGGACGATACTTTACAGTACCAAAACCTCGTAGTTTCCTATTTATAAACAATTGTTCCTTAAGACATTCCTGGAGTTAGTTGGGCTCTGACTTCTTGCTCTAAGATATTCCTGGAGTTAGTTGGGCTCTGACTTCTTGCTCTAAGATATTCCTGGAGTTAGTTTGGCTCTGACTTCTTGCTCTAAGATATTCCTGGAGTTAGTTGGGCTCTGACTTCTTGCTCTAAGATATTCCTGGAGTTAGTTGGGCTCTGACTTCTTGCTCTAAGACATTCCAAGAGTTAGTTGGGCTCTGACTTCTTGCTCTAAGACATTCCAGGAGTTAGTTGGGCTCTGACTTCTTGCTCTAAGATATTCCTGGAGTTAGTTGGGCTCTGACTTCACCAGACATTGAATGGCATTCCCTGCAAGTTGCAGCGCATCCATCAATTGTCCCATATGTCGGGCTGCTGGTTGCTATTGAGACACGTGGCGTCCCATCATGTCCCATAAATGTTCAGTACAGTTCATGTCTGGTGAAACTGCTGGCCGCCACTGCTTGACTCTTACTCCAGTATACTGAGGAAGGTGATGCGCGAGACGAGTGTGGCCTAGCGTTATCTTTCTGGAAAATGAAGCTCGCAGCGCCCCCTATGTCCTGCTGACAGTGGCAGCAGTTGTGGCTGCAGTATTTCCTCAACATATCCCTGGCCTGTACGGGGACCATTGGTAAACACTGAGAACGAAAGCCAAAGTTTACTCCACCCTAGGCCATCACTGAGGCAGCCCCGGACCGATCTCTCTCAAGAAGACAGTCGCCATGGAATCTTTGGCCTTGTCTTCTGTAAACACGCATTCGCTGACCTGTGGTCTGGTGACCAGTTGCGAATAGTGGCATGATGGACTCTAAACACCTGGGCCACCGCTCTGACTACAGCTCCACCCCTACGCACGCCGATCTCCTGATGTAGTTCATCGTGGCATCTTTTTCCCAGTAAAAGTTTACAATACGTTTTACTCTCATATGACCGGGATTTATGTGGACTAAGAAAACAACAGTTCATAAATTTTGAAAATCATGTAATGCACGTGTTTCAGTGAATCCATGGTTTCCTATGATACGCTCCACCGATTTCTTACAAACCTGTGCAGGTCAATGTTCGCACGTTGAGTGTCGTTTTCCAATATCCTGCATGCGTTTCTAAACATTACTTGTGATCTACATTCACACCTGTATTTGTTTTCATGTAGTATGTATTGTGCAGCAGTTTTGGCTTTCAGTATACATAACATCTATTATAATGTAGAAAGATCCAGACAAAATATACCCATTGCAGATCGGAGCTCCGATAAATATCAGGTTTACCTGTCTCAAATGCTCATTTATCTGATTCTCTGATCTGTTACTCGAAGTCTACATTATCCTAGACGCACTTGAAAACCTGCAGATGCTTGTCGACTTTGCACCCCCCCCCCTTTTCCCAATACTACTCTACGGTATTACACGAATGAGGGAATGTCTAAACAAAGTGAAAGAAAGCAATTTCGGTAGTAAAAACTGCCAAGTACAAACTGCTCGGGAGTGCAAAAAAAGTGACTGAAATTATAAGACATTTTGACCAAAAAGTGACTGAAATTATAAGACATTTTGACCAAAAAGTGAATGAAATTATAAGACATTTTGACCAAAAAGTGACTGAAATTATAAGACATTTTGACAAAAAAGTGACTGAAATTATAAGACATTTTGACAAAAAAGTGACTGAAATTATAAGACATTTTGACCAAAAAGTGAATGAAATTATAAGACATTTTGACCAAAAAAAAAAGAAGTTAAATAAATGTTTGAAAGATCGTAGAAAAGCACTGATGGCATTATTATGTGTTCGGTTACAAAATATTCAGTTACCATGTGTTCGTTTACCAAATGTCCGGTTACTATCAAGCCTTATAAGAGGGGGTCCCAGGCGGCCCGTGGACCCGGGACTTGGAAGGCCTCCTCTTTTTTAAGAGAGGACTAAAAATAAGGGGGAGGGAGGGCGTAGTGGATTAAAAAGAATGTTTAATCAGCTGTAAGCTGGGGAAGAGGATAAGACGAGAAAGAATGGGAATAATTTTGTCCTCCTTACAGAAATCCTCTCCGAGGCCCTTGGCCAGGAGCTGTAGTCTAAGTAACAGTAACAGTAACAGTAACATGAAACATAAACAATAAAGACTTTCTCCGTAACAAATATGGGGCTCGAGGAAAAGATGTGGATGGCAACTTTACACAGATAGCCCATAACTGATTTTGCTTACTCTTGCAACAGGGTTAAGATGCTAAAATGTTAAGAAACAGTCTGATGCAGGGAACAGTCCCGAACTAGAACTTTAAACAAAGAATTTTGTGGATTTATGTTAAGACTTCATTCAACGTAATAGCACAAGAATTATTAGTGCCAAAGAGGCATATCACTTGACTCTGTAGCACTGGACAACATTGCTCTTGGAATGGAAGCTAGCAAGCTCTAGGAAACAGATGTCGCTTTCCAAGTAAAGAATGGTAAACAGAAGATAGCAGAGGTCACGTTTCTCTAAATGCACAGCACACATGAAATATTATCAGCATTAGCTAGAAGAAAACTTTAGATCTCTAATGTTGGAGATGCTCCGCTAAAAATTGTCGAGTCAAACCGGATGGTTGTAATATGTTTACAAGGGTCGTTATGCCTTTTGTGGCGACACCTTGTTCTATGTTCTGTTTTGTAGAGGGATCGTGCCCCTACATAAATATGAAATGGAGGATACTAGTGAAACTTTGAGGGTGACATAGAAAGAACTCAAAAACTGCTGCGATAACTACACTCTGTTCAGACGATGTGAACAGAACCTGCACTGTGTACAACGGCGTTTTATTTCGAAGACACTACTAAATGGAAACTGATGTAAACGAAATGTATCTCTAGCTCAAGTATGTGCCACAGTGCTTGCAATTAAGTAAATGCTGCAATTAAGTAAATGTTCCGTTATTTTGGAGTAGAATTTAAAGTAAAGAAAACGTTTTAAAATAGAGTAAGAAACGCGGAATATCTCAGAATTTAGAGAAAACTGGGAATTATTCTCCAGATGGAATTCCATGGCAATAGGCAGTAATTGCACGTTCACTGGGACCAGAAGTCACCTACCAAGTCAGTTTCTGACCAACAAGATAGTAGATAAAGATTCCCATTTTCTTTACTTAGAAATCGACATAGTATAAGGTCTAGCATAGAATACACGATAACAAACGCCAGGGTCATCTCCCATGAGCAGTGTTTAGTACGACTAAATGACGCTTACCATGTAGCTGTTAAAGTTAGAACGTCTACACGGTAGCTGTTAAAACTAGAACGTCTACCCTATAGCTGTTAAAACTAGAACGTCTACCCTGTAGCTGTTAAAACTAGAACGTCTACCCTATAGCTGTTAAAACTAGAACGTCTACCCTATAGCTGTTAAAACTAGAACGTCTACCCTGTAGCTGTTAAAACTAGAACGTCTACCCTGTAGCTGTTAAAACTAGAACGTCTACCCTATAGCTGTTAAAACTAGAACGTCTACCCTATAGCTGTTAAAACTAGAACGTCTACCCTGTAGCTGTTAAAACTAGAACGTCTACCCTATAGCTGTTAAAACTAGAACGTCTACCCTGTAGCTGTTAAAACTAGAACGTCTACCCTGTAGCTGTTAAAACTAGAACGTCTACCCTGTAGCTGTTAAAACTAGAACGTCTGTCCTGTAGCTGTTAAAACTAGAACGTCTACCCTATAGCTGTTAAAACTAGAACGTCTACCCTGTAGCTGTTAAAACTAGAACGTCTGTCCTGTAGCTGTTAAAACTAGAACGTCTACCTTGTAGCTGTTAAAACTAGAACGTCTACCCTGTAGCTGTTAAAACTAGAACGTCTACCCTGTAGCTGTTAAAACTAGAACGTCTACCCTGTAGCTGTTAAAACTAGAACGTCTGTCCTGTAGCTGTTAAAACTAGAACGTCTACCCTATAGCTGTTAAAACTAGAACGTCTACCCTGTAGCTGTTAAAACTAGAACGTCTGTCCTGTAGCTGTTAAAACTAGAACGTCTACCTTGTAGCTGTTAAAACTAGAACGTCTACCCTGTAGCTGTTAAAACTAGAACGTCTACCCTGTAGCTGTTAAAACTAGAACGTGTACCACTGAACGCTTGAATAGTTCTGCTAGGAATAGGGAGTGGCTAGTCACGCTACTTGTGCTTCACAGAACGGCAGGAAAATGGTAAATCATCCGTAGCAAGTAATTACTGACACGTGACAGCAGTTTGACTTTCCTTCCATGGCCAATTGGCATACTATTTCAGGTAGTTTTATTTGTAGACTTCAAAGTATTATATAACTCTTATAACTAGCAGAAATATCGGTGGCATTTTTCTTATTTTCTTCTCCTTATTATTATTATTATTGATAAAAATGTAATATTCAGAAAACGTTGAAAATGAAATGATAAAGCACTAAAACTACGGTTCGAAGTGTGTATTATTTTTAGTAAATGTCTAACAGGTTTCATATATTAGGAAGAAAACGTTGCAACATATGAAAATTACACAATCATTTTGATTGCCTGTTAGTAAAGTCTAATCTTGAAGAAATGAAAATGTTGTTTTATTAATTTTTAGATGATAAAATGAAAGAACCATCTGATATTGACCTACTTCTAATAGGAAAAACTTTATGTGGAAATAGTGCAACTGTAAACAGTATTCTCAGACAAAGGATTTTCTAAGTAGGTCAAGCACTTCGTCAGTGACCACTAAAGTTGATTATGAGGTATCTGAATTTGCTGGTCGAGTTATCAAACTTGTAGATGGTCCAGGAGTTGGGGAGAAGAGAATAGATAATGCAGAAGATGTCAACTTGGTTCAGTCGGCCATGGAGTATGCTATCACTGCGAATCCCCGTGGCAACCATGCGTTACTTTTGGTCCACAGATTTGGTGGGAGATACACAGCTGAAGATCAAGACACGGTTACCTTCTTAAAGAAAATATTTGGTGAATCTTTTGTTAGAGATTATTGTATATTGGTACTGACTTGTGGAGACAATTTTGAAAAAGAAGGTTCGGTTGAAGACTTTGAGGGCTGGTGCAAAGAACAAACTGGAGTGTTTACGGAACTCACTAAGGAATGTAACAATACAGTATTACTGTTTGATAATATTACAAAAGATGAGAGAAAACAATGTGATCAAACAGAAAAGCTGCTCAAGATGGTGGATAGCTTAAGTTCTCAAGGTCACAGATACACAGATGAAAATTTTTCAAGGGCCAGAGAAGCGAGAGAAAGGCTCATATTAGAAGAAAAGGAGCCAGTGATTCGTGAGGAAACAGTGACAGAGATAAGTCTGATTATGTTCAAAGTTCAGGACTTTCAAGAACAAGATGACTTGAAAGTGATAATCGAGTCTCTTGAAAATCTCTTGATACGGGCTGAGATTTTATACCACAGCATCTCCTCACAAGATCGTGGGGCTGGTGTCTTTTTTGGCTTGTGTGAGTCAGTGAGGTCGGTTCAGAGAACGGTGAGTGAGGAGATCAAATTCTCCCACAGAATGATGAAAGAAAGAGAAAGAATTATGAAACGAGAAGAAACTAAAAGGATCTTGGAAGAAAGGCTAAAAAAACACGAGGAGGAATTTGAAAAAAGACTAAGAGAAGAACGTTTAAAAGAAGATGAAAGCAGAAAAGTCGAACAGGAACGTGAGAAGATGTGACATAAAACAGAAAAAACAGAGAAAGAAAGAGATGAAAGAAATTGAAAGAAAACCGCAGAAAGAACTGGATGAAGAACAAAAGAAAAAGAAACAAAAGATGGAAGAACTGGAAAAGAAATACCAGGAAGTAAAATCCAAAAACAACGAAGTCTCTTCAATAAGCTTAGAGCCATTTCTTCCTTTGCCTTTTGAAAGACTAAAATCTTGGTTTACCTAAATTTTAGCACAGTAGAATTCTGAGAACACAAGTGTATTCTTTCGTCTTACGAAATTATAATCTGAGAATGTGGCAAGAGAAGGTCAAATATTAACATATTCTACTCAGTCATACATAATATTTTGAACACGTCAAGAAATATGTGAACTTTCAGTGTGCATATAAACTTTTACGTATGTTCAAATAGAAATGAACATATTGTCTGCATGTACATTTACAAATGTTCTCAGAATCGTATCATAAATACCTGTCTCTGGCCGCGATCATAAATATTGTTTAAAAAAAAACTAAACAAAATCTGACTGGAAGGAAAATCTTCCAACACGTGCTGCAGAGTTACACTGTAAGCCTTCTTTAACATTTAGTCAGTTGATAGAGAAAACTAACAAGTAAATGTACTTTCTTTCTGGTTAAAAATAGTTACTTTCTCTCATTACGTTTAGAAGTTCAGCTGCTGGTATGATCTTAAAAGGTGTCTTTAAATGTTGTGAAATAAATTTAATCACTGAAAAAAGTAAACATTTTTTTTTTTTTTTGTGCACTTGAAAAATCACGGCCTAGACGTTTTAGCAGGAAATGACGCAATGTTCTATTTTTAAATATCTGTAACAGGGGAAAAAAAACGTATAATTACAATTATTATTATATTTTGTAGCAGCATTCAGATGAGTCACTGTAGGTTAAGAGTTAATGAGCAAAGCAAAAAACTGGATTGCCTTGATTCAACGAAAAAAATTATAGTAGAAATGTCACTAAAAATTATGTATATTTAGAAAACAGTAAATGTGTATTTGCCCCAGATTAAATATATGTTATGACATTCTTGTTCGTGTTTTCTGTTTAAATTAAGTCATCAGATCATAGACAACTTTCCTTGTCCAAGCTTTTCTTGTCCTGTATGACAGATTTCTGAGACAGATGTGCAATCAGTTTGTTGTTGTTGTTGTGGTTTTTATTGTTTACTATCTGGTGTCAAAAAGTTCTCTCAAAGTAGTAGCTCTTGTAGTAAAAATTGTACTTAAATTTTATTTATAACTGAAAGTGTTAGACTTAATGTGTGTTAAATTATCTCCAATAATTTAACGTAGGCAGTTATTGAGGAAAGACGCTGGCGATGTGCTCCGAATGACTGATAACTCACTACTAAAAACAGCACTAAGATGGACACCACAGGGGAACAGAAGTAAGGGTAGACCAAAAGAGACACGGAGAAGAACAACAGAGAGGATGCTGAGCAATAGAGGGCTCACCTGGGCAAGAGCAGAAAAAAAGGCGAAGGACAGGCATTTGTGGAAAACACTTGCGAAAGCCCCATGTGCCCTGGGCACTTAAGTTTCAGAGAGAGAGAGAGAGGGAATTTAACGTAAAACTCTGAATGGAGAAAAGATGAAAAAAAAGCAACTAAGAAATTAAAATATGTGGATAAATTATGTTCCAGACCAGCTTTCTTCATTTAGAACTGGATAGGAAATAGTTTGCCTTTAGAAAGACAAGCTCTTATCAGCTTTCAACTTCAGAACGACTATTACGGAAATATGACGTTATTGTGCACATGTCGTTATTGCGCGTATAACGTTATTGTGCAAATGTCGTATTGCGCGTATAACGTTATTGTGCAAATGTCGTTTTTGCGAGTATAACGTTATTGTGTAAATGGCCTTATTAAACAAATACTATATCATTATGCTAACGTGATGCTAAATATTTTTCTTTTTGCCTTTCCACGTCATACTGAAGTACTATAAATATTTTCTTAGAACTAACTTATTCAGCAATTTTTCAAAGGAAAGGCAGGTGCGACAACACCTGCAGGTTCGTGTTGAAAGAGCTGTTTCTTCATGTTTCCTTTTAGCGTTTTTTTTTTGGTTACTAATCATCATCATCATCATCATCAGCAGCAGCAGCATCATCAACATCAGCATCATCAGCATCATCAGCATCAGCATCATCATCATCATCATCAAGAACAATCTCAGGTGGTATGTCGAAGTCAGGGACGGCCACCCCTGACTCTGATCTTTTATGTCTGTCTCGTTTGAATAAAGACTTATGTAATGATGACTATCAACAACGATGATGATGATGTTCGTCATGATCACAATTTTGTGTGGCTTTTTCCTTACTAACTGTGTAAAAGTCATATGTTTGTATTCTATTACCGGACACAAACTCTAACAAAAACTAAATTAGTTCCAGCTTTCATCAAAGTAGCCTTACTGGTCACAGTCTTGACATCCTTAATTCAGTAATAGTTCTTGATAACATGTTGCTCATTTACTGGTATGTCTTGTCTGCTATTCTAGTCTGTTTTGTCTTGCCTGCTAGGCATTCATTCTGGTCTGGTACGTCTTGTCTGCTAGGCATTCATTCTGGTCTGGTATGTCTGGCCTGCTAGGCATTCATTCTGGTCTGGTATGTCTTGTCTGCTAGGCATTCATTCTGGTTTGGTATGTCTTGTCTGCTATTCTATTCTGTTTTGTCATGCCTGCTAGGCATTCGTTCTGGTCTGGTATGTCTTATCTGCTATTCTAGTCTGTTTTGTCATGCCTGCTAGGCATTCATTCTGGTCTGTTATGTCTTGTCTGCTAGGCATTCATTCTGGTCTGGTATGTCTTATCTGCTAGGCATTCATTCTGGTCTGTTATGTCTTGTCTGCTAGGCATTCATTCTGGTCTGTTATGTCTTGTCTGCTAGACAGATTCGTGAGTGCATCATCTGCAGACCAGATATGTCAGTAACAGAGCAATATATTATCTTCAGTAAAAGAGCAATATATATTTTCAGTAAAAGAGCAATATATATCTTCAATAAAAGAGCAATATATTATCTTCAGTAAACGAGTAATATTTTCTCTTCAGTAAAAAAGCAACATAATATCCTTAGTAAATCACGAATCTGCCTAGCAGGCAAGACATACCAGACCAGAATGAACACTTACACATTCAGTGCAAATGCAGAAGACAGTGATTTCCATATTATGGGAATTCAGCTGAGTTGTTCATATTACTGGTTTTTGATATATGAGTCCTGGATTATGGGAATTCACCCAAAGTCGCATGGACAGTTTTAGTTTTAGGACATTACTTTTTGACCCGAGTTCCAGAGAACCCTTGAGCTCCTGGTCTGATCTGCAGAGGTTCCTTCAGGGATCGTGGCTTAAAAAAATCTCCACCCCACCCCCCCCCCAGTCACTTCTATCGGAAACCTAGGGCTACATGCTTTTGTTTCTGTCCAGGACAGGTTGGTTAAAAGGCTATTTTTAGTTTTAGGCAAGGGTAAAGAAAACCCAACTTTTGCAAGTATAATACAGCACAAACCATGCGTGATTAACATTTGCTGTACTATACGGGGCCTACGGGATCAACTGTAAAGGAAAGCAACTTTTTTTTTTCCTGGCGTACACTAGTGGCTTTACTAGAACTGATATATTTTATGGTGCGATAAATGAGTGCCGTTAAATATTTTAATTCAAGGATTTCGCTGGGATTTTTAAAAAAAAAAGCATTCCAAGGGCTTCGCGGGAATCATCATTATCATCATCATCATCATCATCATCATCATCATCATCATCATCATCATCGCATTTCACTCCTTTGAGAGCATATGCCACAGATAAAGGCTTTCCAGTCATCCCTGTTCTTGGAATTATTCTCTGCTTCCTTCCATGTGTATCCCTTGTCTCTGAGCACTGTCATAATTTCTCTTCTCCAAGTAAGTCTAGGTCTTCCTCGTTTTCTATTTCCTTGAGGATTCCATGTCAGTGCACGTCTTGCTATGCTGGTGTTGGGTTTCCTCAGAGTGTGGCCAATCCACTTCCTCTTCCTAGACATAATTTGTTGGTTCATAGGTTGTTGACTTGCACTTTCCCAGACCTCCTCGTTCCTGATCTTGTCCTGCCATTTAATGTTTAAAATCCTCATCAAGCATTTTTTCCTGTTTTTCAACTCCATGTTTCTGTAACACTCCAGTTTTTTTACAGGGAACAGGTCGTTGGCCTATCCCCCAACCTCCTTAGTCGCCTCTTACGACATACGTGGAAGGTGGCAGTGGTCCTATTCTTTTCTCCCCAGATCTAGGCCCCAATAACCACAGGGCGGCGGGAACCATAAAGGTTGAAAAAAAGCCTGGGTTAGGTAGGATCTTGTAGTTAGGAACTAGAATCTTTTGGTCTTGTCTTGTCTCCTTCCTCACATACCTTTCAGTGTTGAGAGGACATATAGTCGTCTTGATAGGGCTCAATGATTTGCCTCATATAATGGGATATTTAAGATTTCTGTTATTTTCTCCCCCTCTGCCTCTTGTGTGGGAAGCCTGTTCCTCAAACTCTTAAGCTAAATGTTTACTACGCGAAACGATTTGACTTCTTGGTTCTGGATGTAGTTTGTTACTTCAGCCTTTGCTGTGTGGCATCGCTTCTGATTTGGTCTCTTCTTGTTAGATTTAGTATTCTCCTCAAACATCTCACTTCTGTTGTGATGATTTTCCTTTTCTTCTCATTTGTTAGTGTCCATGTTGGACATTGATAGCACAGAGTATGGAGGGAAAATGTGTTGTAATTTCGCTTTTTTGCTCCTGTTGTGATGGAGTTGCTTTTCAGTAAAGGTGTTATTTGTTCAATGACCTGATTCGTTTTTATTGTGTCTGTTCTCACCTCTGGCATCGATTTTTCCACAGGATGACACTGTACTACCCAGGTATTTGAAATGCCTCCCTTGTTTCAAAGGCTCGTTGTTCATGAAGATCTGTCATTGGGATTCCTTCTCTGGCAAAGGTCATGACTTCCGTGTTTTTCATCCAGGGTTTTCATGTTGTGGGTTTTACATACCCTTGCTAGGTTATCCATGTTTTACGGCACAATGTTGTAAGATTTCCCACACTTTTTTTTCCATACTTTCTATAAGCTATTTTCTATACATTGTATAATTTTTTTCCATACTTTTTATAAGCTTTTTTCCCATTCTTTCCATAAGCTCTTTTCCATATATCCTATAAGCTCTTTTCCATACTTTCTATAAGCTCTATTCCATACCATCTATAAGCTCTATTCCATACGTTCTATAAGCTCTATTCCATACTTTCTATAAACTCTTTTCCATACTTTCTATAAGCTCTATTCCATATCTACTCTAAGCTCTTTCCCATACTTTCTATAATCTCTTTTCCATACTTTCTGTAAGCTTTTCCAGGTTTTCAAAATTTACTTGATGTTTCTGCACTTTCTATGCAAAATATGTAAAGAAAATTAAATGTAATACATGAACTGACAATAACACAAATATGTACATGTCACAACAGGATTATATTTCAGGAGATACACAATTTGTTTATTTATCTTTTTATGTTCAGGTTTTTTAAAGAATCAAGTCAGAAACTTCTGTATACGTGAAAGAGACTTCTATATATGAGTAAAAAATGTTAAATAAGTCAGACATTTCAGTAGATCAGTTACAAAATTCTACATACAAGTGAAAAACCTCTATATGTGAGTCACAACCTGAAATGTTCGGTTTGTATTTTAATTTTTTGAATCACACAAAAAGACACAATTTCCTCCAACCCAGTTAAAACATGAAGACACAACCCAGTTAAAACATGAAGACACAAACCATTTAAAACATGAAGACACAACTAAGTTAAAATATGAAGACACACCACAGTTAAAAACACAAAGACGCAAACCAGTTAAAACATGAAGAAACAGACCAATTAAAACATGAAGACACAAACCAGTTAAAATATGAAGACACAAACCAGTTAAAACATGAAGACACAAATCAGTTAAAACATGAAGTCACAACCCAGTTACAATATGAAGACACAACTCAGTTAAAATATGAAGACACAACTCAGTTAAAATAAAGCAGAATTCGCGGGTGATTCTTTCTATCTTCTCTTCTGTGTGTAGAATGTAAACTGTATTGCTGTAGATGTGTTGCTATTCATTTCTGTGTATATTTCCACTACTGTCCACAATTAGTTCTTTTTTTACATTACTATTCTACGTTGTTTTGTGTCTGTTTTGTTGCTCACTTCACAGACTTACTTGCTCCCAGCTTCATTCTCTCTCAGTGGAAATAGTAATACAGAAGCAGCAACTTTACAGTTGAAATGAATTTAATGATGCACAGGGTGACGATGAGTCGATGAGCGATATGACGAGAAAGACAAAAGCATCAACAAAATCCATGGACACAAGACTGGACATCTCCACGATATAAAATGAGTTATCTTCTAAATAACAGCTGTTTGTGAGTAGAGTCCAACTGCTTGTCTCGGGATGCACGGGGGTCACGCTTGGGGAGTGATAGGGAAAAGGTCAGGTGAGAGAGAAATCATATGACTGAGGGACAGCTGTTTTTTGTGTATCGTCTGAGATAGACGTAGATTAGGGATATATATATATATATATATGTTCTCGGCAGACTACTGTCGCTATCAGACCAGTCTAATACACTCTACTCTACATCTATTTCACTAAACCACAACATTTCTAACACCCTAATCTACGTCTATCTCAGACGATACACAAAACACAACTGTCCCTCAGTCACATGATTTCTCTCTCACCTGACCTTTTCCCTATCACTCCCCAAGCGTGACCCCCGTGCATCCCGAGACAAGCAGTTGGACTCTACTCACAAACAGCTGTTATTTAGAAGATAACTCATTTTATACAAATATTTCAATTCTCAGATGAGTTATCTATCTTACATTAAAACATTCAATATAATGCTATAAAAACATGAAGTCACAACCCAGTTAAAACATGAAGACGCAACTCAGTTAAAACATGAAGTCACAGCACAGTTGAAACATGAAGACGCAACTCAGTTAAAACATGAAGACACAACCCAGTTAAAACATGAAGACACAACTCAGTTGAAACATGAAGACACAACCCAGTTGAAACATGAAGACACAACGCAGTTAAAACATGAAGACACAACGCAGTTAAAACATGAAGACACAACCCAGTTAAAACATGAAGACACAACCCTGTTAAAACATGAAGACACAACGCAGTTAAAGCATTATGACAACCCATTTAAAACATAATCACTCAACCTATTTAAAACTTAACACACAACTCATTTAAAACATTAACGCATTTAAAAAACAGTCAACAGCAAACATTTACTTTTCAAAAGCTACAATTGGAAAGAAATTTCTTGGAAAAGAGTCTATATTTTCATTATTTTGGTTTACTGCGGCATTAATCGCTTTAAAGGAACAAAAAAGTAAGTAAAGCTCCAGGTGACACAAGTGAATTTTTTAAAACTCTAAAACAGCAGTTAATTTTCTACAATGTGATAACCAAAATAAAAATAAAAATAGAAATAACAATCCCTAAGGGGAAAATTAAACAAAACAATAAAAAAAAACGAACGATAAAAATAGCCTACGCAACATTTATAAGTTTTATTTAAATGGAAATGAATCATTTTGCCTGTTTTACAGATATCTGCAAAACTGTTTTAATATTAAGCTTGACCATCACTAATCCGGAAGATTGGGATATGTAGGATGCCGCATAAGCGAATTTGCCGAACGACCGATTGTTACGTTAGAATACACTTAACCCAAAAGCTAAACACTTAACTCTGCCTTTAAAATACGCTGGGGTCAGCTCATGTAGGTAGTGAAGGGAAAATAAAAATTTCTTGGAAGCCAAATGAAGTTTTAACGAAACACAAATAAAATACGAAACAGGTTACAAGTGCGTGTAGCTCTGCTCACTTCATTTCTGCAACTTCCAAAATGAAGAGCTGAAAATTGCAACAAAGCGATTTCCATGTCTTCAAATGAAGTGCTGCCAGAACAACTATCTACTTCATCTTGGTCGGTGGCTGGAGTACCAGGGACTGATAATATGACAGTAACTCATCTAGGAGAGCAGATGTTGAAGAAAATGGATTCTTAAGTCGTCTCCTCTGTTGCACGCTTTCCAACTTAAAAAAAAAAAATTCGTGTATCTTGTAGGCTGGAATTGCTAATGAGCAGTGTGTATTTGGTGAAGAGAAAGGAACAAGCAATGCTAAGTATATGATAAGAACATTAATAGAAAGAGCACTAGAAGTACAGAAATATCTGTTTTTATGGTTTATAGACTACACTAAAAGATTGCTAGACAGGCAGACAGACAGACAGACAGACAGATAGACAGACAGACGGACGGACGGACGGAGGGACAGACAAACAGATAGATAGATAGATAGATAGATAGATAGATAGATAGATAGATAGATAGATAGATAGATAGATAGATAGATAGATAGATAGATAGATAGATAGATAGATAGATAGATAGATAGATAGTCCAATAGCAAATGCTGTAGGGGATGAAGCGTTAGAGACCTCATTATGCTGGACCATAAGATTATGAGGTAGTGTGGCCAGTTCCTTTAGACTACACTAAGGCATTCGATAAAGTGAGACGTCAGGAAATTATTGGAATGTTGGAAGACATAAATGTTGACAGCAAAGATGTTAGAGTAATTAAAGATATATACTAGAAACAAGTGGCAGCAGTTAAAATAGAGAATTTAAAAAAAAATAGTAAGATATCAGACAATAAAGCAGGGAGTTAGACAAGGGATGTTATGTCCCCTGATTTGTTCTCTCTTTATTATGAGATCAAGAACAGACACTCCAGGAGTAAAAGTTGGCTGTTCACACATGTTTCTCAGAAATCTGTCACACAAGACAAGACAAGCTTGGACAAGGCACGTTATCTATGATTTGAAGACTTAATGTAAACAGAAAACACCAACAATAATGTTTTAATATATATTTAATATGGGGCAAATAAACGTTTACTGTTTCTAAAGAAAGGGATTTTAAAATATTTATAATATCATTTTTTCATCGATTCAAACTAATCCTATTTTTGCTTTGCTCCCTAACTCTTAGCATATAGTGAGTCATTTGAATGCTGCTAAATAATATTAATAACAATAATTATGGCAATCACACCGTTTTGTTCCGCTGTCCGCAGTTCGTAATTTCAAACTGTTACAAGTATTTAAAAATAGGACATCGCGTCATTTCCTGCTAAAATGTAGAATCCATGATTTTTCCAAGTGCAAAAAAAAAAAAAATGCTCACTTTTTTCAATGATTAAACTTATTGCAAAACATTTAAAGACACATTTTAAAACCATACCAGCAACAGAACGTAATGGGAAAAATATTTTTCAAGCAGAAAAATAGTATAATCAGACTTATCTCTGTCATTATTTCCTTGTCAATCACACAAAAAATCTGAGGGCCAAAGGAAAAGCCATGTATCCCCGGGGATTCGCAGCGATTGTATACACGTTGTCAGACTCAGCTAAGTTGACAAGTTCTTTATTATCTAATCTCTTGTCCCCAACTCCTGGATCATCTAGCACTGACTCAATGCTTGACCTACTTTTGATTGCCCTTCGTCTGAGAGTACCGTTTTCACTTCTGGTTTTTCCTATTAGAATTACAACAGTATCGGGTGTTTCTTTCATTTTGTTATCTGAAATTTAATAAAACAACATTCTCATTCGTTCAAGATTAGTCTTTACTAGCAGGTAATCAGAAATGGCCATGTAATCTTCAAAAGTGGCAGGGTTTTCTTTTCAATATATGTTACACATTTCCCACCCAGCCTTATTGTTTATATTTTATTTACCGTCGAATATTTGGCTCTGACGATCAGGGTCAGATTTGTCTTTCCCGTGACCCGTACGACTTCGTTGGTGACCTACGACTGGATGCATCAGCAACAGGGCCATCTTGGTTACAACCGAGAGGCCTACAAGAGAGCTGTTAGGGAGGCAAAGTTTCACAAAGGACATGGAAATGACTGACTGATTGAGTGACTGATGGCCCTTATGTATTATTACTGTTTGCACTAAACTAAACGTATAAAGAGTGTTTCGGTCAATATTTGTCAGTTTTAATTGAACGAAACAAGTTACAAAAAGTATACAGCTTGATGTAAGAGTTGGTGATGTAATTTTCACATATCAGTATTTTTTTACATTTTATATTCTTCATACGATGTGTCGCCATTCACAAATGTCTCAACTACGAACGAATGAGCAGACAACTCGGGATGTGGAGTGCTTTCTGCAAGCAAATTCAATTGTCAAGGTCCAGCGCAGGGTTAAAACCAAGTACAAGAGCAAGGAAGTACCAGCAAAGAAGTACCAGCAAGGAAGTACCAGCAAGGAAGCACTAGCAAGGAAGCATCAGCAAGGAAGCACCACAAAGGAAGTACCAACAAGGAAGTACCATCAAGGAAGCCCCACCAAGGAAGTACCAGCAAGGAAGTACCAGCAAGGAAGTACTAGCAAGGAAGCACCACCAAGGAAGCACCACCAAGGAAATACCAGCAAGGAAGTATCACAAAGGAACCACCACCATGGAAGTACCCACAAGGAAGCACCACCAAGGAAGCACCACCAAGGAAGCACCACTAAGTAAGTACCACCAAGGAAGTACCACCAAGGAAGTAACACCAAGGAAGTACCACCAAGGAAGTACCAGCAAAAAAGCACCACCACGGAAGTACTAACAAGGAAGCACCAGCAAGGAAGTACAGGGAAAAAAGCATCAGCAATGAAGTACCAGCAAGAAAGTATTAACAAGGAAGTACTAACAAGGAAGCATCACCAAGGAAGCACCAGCAAGGAAGTACCAGCAAAGAAGCATCACCAAGGAAGTACCAGCAAAGAAGTACCAACATGAAGCACCAGCAAAGAAGCATCACCAAGGACGTACCAGCAAAGAAGCATCACCAAGGAAGTACCAGCAAAGAAGCATCACCAAGGAAGTACCAGCAAAGAAGCATCACCAAGGAAGTACCAGCAAAGAAGCATCACCAAGGAAGTACTAGCAAAGAAGTACTATCAAGGAAGCATCACCAAGGAAGCACCAGCAAAGAAGCATCACCAAGGAAGCACCAGCAAAGAAGCATCACCAAGGAAGCACCAGCAAAGAAGCATCACCAAGGAAGCACCAGCAAAGAAGCATCACTAAGGAAGCACCAGCAAAGAAGCATCACCAAGGAAGCACCAGCAAAGAAGCATCACCAAGGAAGTACCAGCAAAGAAGTACCAGCAAAGAAGCATCACCAAGGACGTACCAGCAAAGAAGCATCACTAATGAAATACCAGCAAAGAAGCATCACCAAGGAAGTGCCAGCAAAGAAGTACCAGCAAAGAAGCATCACCAAGGAAGTACCAGCAAAAAAGCATCGCCAAGGAAGTACCAGCAGGAAGTACAGCAAAGAAGCATCGCCAAGGTAGTACCAGCAAAGAGGTACCAGCAAAGAAATACCAGCAAAGAAGCACCAGAAAAGAAGTACCAATAAGGAAATACCAACAAGGTAGTACCAGCAAAGACGTACCAGAAAGAAAGTACCAGCAAAGAAGTACCAGCAGAGAAGTACCACCAAGGAAGTACCAGGACAGACGTACCAGCAAGGTAGTACCAGCAAGGAAGCACCACCAAGGAAGCACCACCAAGGAATTACCAGCAAGGAAGTACCAGCAAGGAAGTGCCCGCAAGGAAGCACCACCAAGGAAGTACCAGCAAGGAAGCACCAGCAAGGAATCACCACCAAGGAAGTACCAGCAAGGAAGTACCACCAAGGAAGTATCACCAAGGAAGCACCACCAAGGAAGTACCACCAAGGAAGTACCAGCAAGGAAGTACCATCAAGGAAGTACCAGCAGGGAAATACCAGCAAGGAATACAGTGAAGATTTTAGTAAAGCAGTTTGGCGAAAATGGGAATGTAACATGCAAGAAAGGAGGTTGGAGCAAGTCACGTGTTCGCACGCCCGAAACTGGTGAATATTCGTGCAATTATGGTCTCATCTCCTACATGAAAGTCCGTGCGATAGTTAGCCGTAGAGTACTGACTTCCAAAGTGGCCCATACTTCCAATCAATCTAGGCATGCATCCGTACAAGATCCTTGTCTTCGTCTCTGACAACTGTGTGCCGATAAAAACGGAAAAGATCTATATATTCCAGTCTATTACAACTGTGTGCCGAGAAAAGCGGACAAGATCCATGTCTTCCATCTCTGACAACTGTATGCCGAAAAAAAAAAACGGACAAGATCTGTATATTCCAGTCTCAGACAACTGTGTGTCGAGAAAAAAGGACAAGATCTATGTATTCCAGTCTCTGACAACTGTGTGTCGAGAAAAAAGGACAAGATCTATGTATTCCAGTCTCTGACAACTGTGTGTCGAGAAAAAAGGACAAGATCTATGTATTCCAGTCTCTGACAACTGTGTGTCGACAAAACCAGACAAGGTTTAAGGAGAAATTTGTAAATCACACGCAACAGAAAACCTCACATTCTGGAACACATTTGGTTCAGTGATGAGGCCTATTTTCACCTCACTGGGAACATTAACGAACATACTGATCGTTCCTGGGGCGCTCAGCATGCACAAAGAACTCACGAATCCAGTCTGCATGATCAGAAAGTCTTGGCGTGGTGAGCAGGATTTGATGATTATGTCACTGGAGAGATTTACACCATGATACCCGACTCCCCCTTCCTCCTTGAACCGAGACAGAGACGTATGTGCTCTTCTAGCACAGTGATTATGACAGGATGACGTGGACGATGCACGCTTTGATTGAGGGGTGTACGACCTTGACCAGAGAGTCATTGTCGTCGTGATTTTGTAGTTGGTTTCGGGTTGTTAGAGAATATACGTTGAAACACTGGCGTGCATCAGATTAGATAAGATATATTGTGCGTGTTTAGTATATTCTGCCGAGCCCATCTCATGTGGTGTAGATTGTGTGGTTGTGAATTAATCTGTGATGTAGGGTTCTTGTAAAGAAAACATACGCCTGTGAGACCTGGACACTTAACAAAACAGCTGAGAAACACATAAATGCCTTTGAATGTAAATGCTACAGAAGAGTTCTCCAAATATCGTGGACACAAAAAAGAACAAATATATCTATACTACAAGAGCTTAATATTGAAGAAGGCTGGCTAGTAAAGAGGATTGAAGAGAGAAAACTTAAATATTTTGGACACATTAAACGTCATGATAATTTAGAGAAGACAGTATTGGAAGGATACATAATGGGAAAAAGAAAAAGAGGAAGACCAAAATGAAGATGGGTGCAAGACATCGTTGACGATCTGCAAATGGATGCATCAGCAGCAGGCCATCTTGCTCACAACCGAGGGGCCTACAGGAGTCCTGTTTGGGAGGCAAAGTTCCACAAGGGACATGCAAATGAATGAATCGATATGGAAATTCTGTGTATGATTTCAGTTTGATTTATAGATATATTGGATGGGCAACGTGTATGATTCGTTTATTATGCCTTTCATGTAGACTGATCGTGTGCTGCAGAAGCACAGTTGTATGGAGGGTGTCATGGCTGCGATAGCAGCGGGGGATAAGTGAAGACTCCGTGGAGGGCCAAGAGAACCCAGGACCTCAGGTCAATCAAGTTTTCAATATGTAACTTGAGAAGACAGTATCATATGATACCTTGCTCAATTATATCATACAATGCTCAATTATATGATACCTTGCTCAATTATATGATACCTTGCTCAATTATATGATACCATGCTCAATTATATGATACCTTGCTCAGTTATATGATATCCAAGGAAGCACCACCAAGGAATTACCAGCAAGGAAGTACCAGCAAGGAAGTGCCCGCAAGGAAGCACCACCAAGGAAGTACCAGCAAGGAAGCACCAGCAAGGAATCACCACCAAGGAAGTACCAGCAAGGAAGTACCACCAAGGAAGTATCACCAAGGAAGCACCACCAAGGAAGTACCACCAAGGAAGTACCAGCAAGGAAGTACCATCAAGGAAGTACCAGCAGGGAAATACCAGCAAGGAATACAGTGAAGATTTTAGTAAAGCAGTTTGGCGAAAATGGGAATGTAACATGCAAGAAAGGAGGTTGGAGCAAGTCACGTGTTCGCACGCCCGAAACTGGTGAATATTCGTGCAATTATGGTCTCATCTCCTACATGAAAGTCCGTGCGATAGTTAGCCGTAGAGTACTGACTTCCAAAGTGGCCCATACTTCCAATCAATCTAGGCATGCATCCGTACAAGATCCTTGTCTTCGTCTCTGACAACTGTGTGCCGATAAAAACGGAAAAGATCTATATATTCCAGTCTATTACAACTGTGTGCCGAGAAAAGCGGACAAGATCCATGTCTTCCATCTCTGACAACTGTATGCCGAAAAAAAAAAACGGACAAGATCTGTATATTCCAGTCTCAGACAACTGTGTGTCGAGAAAAAAGGACAAGATCTATGTATTCCAGTCTCTGACAACTGTGTGTCGAGAAAAAAGGACAAGATCTATGTATTCCAGTCTCTGACAACTGTGTGTCGAGAAAAAAGGACAAGATCTATGTATTCCAGTCTCTGACAACTGTGTGTCGACAAAACCAGACAAGGTTTAAGGAGAAATTTGTAAATCACACGCAACAGAAAACCTCACATTCTGGAACACATTTGGTTCAGTGATGAGGCCTATTTTCACCTCACTGGGAACATTAACGAACATACTGATCGTTCCTGGGGCGCTCAGCATGCACAAAGAACTCACGAATCCAGTCTGCATGATCAGAAAGTCTTGGCGTGGTGAGCAGGATTTGATGATTATGTCACTGGAGAGATTTACACCATGATACCCGACTCCCCCTTCCTCCTTGAACCGAGACAGAGACGTATGTGCTCTTCTAGCACAGTGATTATGACAGGATGACGTGGACGATGCACGCTTTGATTGAGGGGTGTACGACCTTGACCAGAGAGTCATTGTCGTCGTGATTTTGTAGTTGGTTTCGGGTTGTTAGAGAATATACGTTGAAACACTGGCGTGCATCAGATTAGATAAGATATATTGTGCGTGTTTAGTATATTCTGCCGAGCCCATCTCATGTGGTGTAGATTGTGTGGTTGTGAATTAATCTGTGATGTAGGGTTCTTGTAAAGAAAACATACGCCTGTGAGACCTGGACACTTAACAAAACAGCTGAGAAACACATAAATGCCTTTGAATGTAAATGCTACAGAAGAGTTCTCCAAATATCGTGGACACAAAAAAGAACAAATATATCTATACTACAAGAGCTTAATATTGAAGAAGGCTGGCTAGTAAAGAGGATTGAAGAGAGAAAACTTAAATATTTTGGACACATTAAACGTCATGATAATTTAGAGAAGACAGTATTGGAAGGATACATAATGGGAAAAAGAAAAAGAGGAAGACCAAAATGAAGATGGGTGCAAGACATCGTTGACGATCTGCAAATGGATGCATCAGCAGCAGGCCATCTTGCTCACAACCGAGGGGCCTACAGGAGTCCTGTTTGGGAGGCAAAGTTCCACAAGGGACATGCAAATGAATGAATCGATATGGAAATTCTGTGTATGATTTCAGTTTGATTTATAGATATATTGGATGGGCAACGTGTATGATTCGTTTATTATGCCTTTCATGTAGACTGATCGTGTGCTGCAGAAGCACAGTTGTATGGAGGGTGTCATGGCTGCGATAGCAGCGGGGGATAAGTGAAGACTCCGTGGAGGGCCAAGAGAACCCAGGACCTCAGGTCAATCAAGTTTTCAATATGTAACTTGAGAAGACAGTATCATATGATACCTTGCTCAATTATATCATACAATGCTCAATTATATGATACCTTGCTCAATTATATGATACCTTGCTCAATTATATGATAACATGCTCAAATATATGATACCTTGCTCAGTTATATGATATCATGCTCATTTATGTGATACCATGCTCAGATATATGATACCTTGCTCAGTTATATGATACCATGCTCAGTTATATGATACCATGCTCAATTATATGATACCATGCTCAGTTATATGATACCTTGCTCTGTTATATGATACCATGCTCAGTTATATGATACCTTGCTCAGTTATATTATACCTTGCTCAGTTATATGATACCATGCTCAGTTATATGACACCATGCTCAGTTATATGATACCATGCTCAGTTATATGATACCATGCTCAGTTATATGATACCATGCTCAATTATATGATACCTTGCTCAATTATATGATACCATGCTCAGTTATATGATACCTTGGTTAGTTATATGATACCTTGTTCAATTATATGATACCATGCTCAGTTATATGATACCATGCTCAGTTATATGATACCTTGCTCAGTTATATGATACCATGCTCAGTTATATGATACCATGCTCAGTTATATGATGTCTTGCTCAATTATATGATACCATGCTCAGTTATATGATACCATGCTCAGTTATATGATATCTTGCTCAGTTATATGATACTATGCTCAGGTATATGATACCTTGCTCAGTTATGATACCATGCTCAGTTATATGATACCATGCTCAGTTATATGATGTCTTGCTCAATTATATGATACCATGCTCAGTATATGATACCATGCTCAGTTATATGATACCTTGCTCAGTTATATTATACCTTGCTCAATTATATGATACCTTGCTCAATTATATGATAACATGCTCAAATATATGATACCTTGCTCAGTTATATGATATCATGCTCATTTATGTGATACCATGCTCAGATATATGATACCTTGCTCAGTTATATGATACCATGCTCAGTTATATGATACCATGCTCAATTATATGATACCATGCTCAGTTTATGATACCTTGCTCTGTTATATGATACCATGCTCAGTTATATGATACCTTGCTCAGTTATATTATACCTTGCTCAGTTATATGATACCATGCTCAGTTATATGACACCATGCTCAGTTATATGATACCATGCTCAGTTATATGATACCATGCTCAGTTATATGATACCATGCTCAATTATATGATACCTTGCTCAATTATATGATACCATGCTCAGTTATATGATACCTTGGTTAGTTATATGATACCTTGTTCAATTATATGATACCATGCTCAGTTATATGATACCATGCTCAGTTATATGATACCTTGCTCAGTTATATGATACCATGCTCAGTTATATGATACCATGCTCAGTTATATGATGTCTTGCTCAATTATATGATACCATGCTCAGTTATATGATACCATGCTCAGTTATATGATATCTTGCTCAGTTATATGATACTATGCTCAGGTATATGATACCTTGCTCAGTTATATGATACCATGCTCAGTTATATGATACCATGCTCAGTTATATGATGTCTTGCTCAATTATATGATACCATGCTCAGTTATATGATACCATGCTCAGTTATATGATACCTTGCTCAGTTATATGATACCATGCTCAATTATATGATACCATGCTCAATTATATGATACCTTGTTCAATTATATGATACCATGCTCAGATATATGATACCTTGCTCAGTTATATGATACCATGCTCAGTTATATGATACCATGCTCAATTATATGATACCATGCTCAGTTATATGATACCTTGCTCTGTTATATGATACCATGCTCAGTTATATGATACCTTGCTCAGTTATATTATACCTTGCTCAGTTATATGATACCATGCTCAGTTATATGACACCATGCTCAGTTATATGATACCATGCTCAGTTATATGATACCATGCTCAGTTATATGATACCATGCTCAATTATATGATACCTTGCTCAATTATATGATACCATGCTCAGTTATATGATACCTTGGTTAGTTATATGATACCTTGTTCAATTATATGATACCATGCTCAGTTATATGATACCATGCTCAGTTATATGATACCTTGCTCAGTTATATGATACCATGCTCAGTTATATGATACCATGCTCAGTTATATGATGTCTTGCTCAATTATATGATACCATGCTCAGTTATATGATACCATGCTCAGTTATATGATACCTTGCTCAGTTATATGATACCATGCTCAATTATATGATACCATGCTCAATTATATGATACCTTGTTCAATTATATGATACCATGCTCAGTTATATGATATCTTGCTCAGTTATATGATACTATGCTCAGGTATATGATACCATGCTCAATTATATGATACCATGCTCAGTTATATGATACTATGCTTAATTATACGATACTATGCTCAATTATATGATACCATGCTCAATTATATGATACTATGGTTAATTACCCTGCATTGCTTGGCCATTGTTCATCTAGTTGCTTTTCTATCATTGAAGATTGCTTGAAGTATTCTGCTTGCATTGAACTTGTTCATTCAGTTGTTCGTCCATTGTGATGACACATGTCTTGATGTCATGTTGATGTCAGTGTCAGTTGTATGTGCTGTTGTGGCGTATAGTGAGATTATAATGCTGTGTCCTTAATTTCAGACTTGGTGATTTGTACTGCATGTCAATGTCTTGTTGTGCTGATTGAATGCTTGGGGACTAGGCAAAATTAGCATACAATATACCAAGGAGGGGAGAAACTGGGTTGGCGGTCATAATGGGAGAGCTAGACTGGCCTCGAGTACGGTAACATACTGCCAAAGGAATGAGGGTTTGTAACCATCTTGAGAGAACATTCCTCACACTAATTATAAATGTAAACTTGAACCAAACAAGTTTTACGATGACCTGCACTGCAAGTTCCAGGATCACGTAGTTCCCAATCGTTTCCACCAGCAATTCTAGTGCGGATTCTCTTGGCCACCATGCAGTCCGGATTTAAATCTGTGATTACTTCCCCTGGAAGCTGTCTGAAGTACAACGTTTCCACCAGCAATTCTAGTGCGGATTCTCTTGGCCACCATGCAGTCCGGATTTAAATCTGTGATTACTTCCCCTGGAAGCTGTCTGAAGTACAAAGTGTTCAGCAGTGCTCCTGGAAATCTCACTAAACTGAAGGAGAGGATTACAGACAACACATGTCACAAGAGGAATGCTCACCCGTACTTTTGTACTTATTATTTTTTTCCAAGCGGTTCAAGAGTCCCGAGGGACTCCTATGGAGCAAGTCATCGACAAAACCACCCGTAAGTGAAATTTTAATCCTTGTTTTTTACTTTGACACCATTTACATATAAATAATTTCGCTTTCGCCAATGTACTGCTAAGATGAAAGCGACAATAACTGACTGATACCCCTTATTCGGCTGATAAAAGTAAACGATGACGACGAGAATATCAGATGGGACTGCGTATCAAGCTCTTCATTGGCATTTTGTACCCGTCTTTCTTGAAAATCATTTTGTGTCTGTCTTGTCTTTCTTGTAAAGCAGTTTATACCCGTCTTTCTTGAAAAGCATTTTGTGTCTACCTTTCCTGTAAAGCAGTTTGTACCCGTCTTTCTTGAAAAGCATTTTGTGTCTACCTTTCCTGTAAAAGCAGTTTGTACCCGTCTTTCTTAAAAAGCATTTTGTGTCTACCTTTCCTGTAAAGCAGTTTGTACCCGTCTTTCTTGAAAAGCATTTTGTGTCTACCTTTCCTGTAAAGCAGTTTGTACCCGTCTTTCTTGAAAAGCATTTTGTGTCTGTCTTGTCTTTCCTGTAAAGCAGTTTATACCCGTCTTTCTTGAAAAGCATTCTGTGCCTGCTTTGTCTTTCCTGTAAAAGCAGTTTGTACCCGTCTTTCTTGAAAAGCATTTTGTGTCTGTCTTGTCTTTCCTGTAAAGCAGTTTGTACCCGTCTTTCTCAGAAGACACGTCTGCTTTTCTTCCTTACAAGGCATTTGTGCTCATCTTCCTTACAACGAGGATACACAAAATATAAGAGTTTAAATTTTCATCTAATTTTCGTAGGGCATTTTTTTTATGTAGTACTTAAAACATTTTTGCGAAAAATTGGATTACTGTGTGTTCTTTTATACGTTCTTTTCTCACTTTCTGTTCTTCTTATTCCTGTACGCCTTCCTCACTTATTTTTGTTTAGCAAAAATGAACCATTCACTTCTATCTACCTTCATATTCTTCATCCTTTCTTCATCTTATTATATTGAAATATTATTTACGTCACATTTGAAAGATACTAAAGTTAGGCAGTTCCTTCCCCTGTTTTGGGTTATATTTTTATTCACTGAACCTACACTATCTAAAACAAAAAAATGAAGTTAGAATTCTTTCTGTAGTTGATATGCAAAAACAAATACTTATTGACTTCTATCATTCGTTGTATATTTTCTTTAAATCTCAAAAAATGAGAAAGACGAACGAAAAATGTTTTACAATATTATTTGCAAAATTCTTATAATGATTATTAGTCTTAATGGCGAATTTGGAACAGATACAATGGCAGCATCAAGATGAAATCCGCCAAACAACTTCTGGAGTGATGATTCTTGTACTTCTCGATTGTTGCAGTTGGCTTTGCCGGGCCAACCCTCTCTGCTGCAAACTTTTTTTTATATAATTATGGTATTTGTGTATGTGTGTGATTATCTTTGGTTCTATGATGTGATAGGTTCTATGATGTGATAGGTTCTTATGATGTAATAAGGTACTTTGCTTGCTGTGTAGGTCCTCTCTCTCCCTGTGTCAGACTTGCCATATTAGGACGGCAATCATTATTTAAGATGTTAATTATCCACGTATACCACACATAGAAACACATAGAAACAGCTGAATATATATCACATGAAAACCCAGAACTAAAAGTTTCAAAACAAAATCCAGCTCACGCTGTTTAATCAACGAGAATGACAGGACAGGACTACAACACGGAGTACATGACATAACATAACTGCCAATGATCAATACCGATAATAGCATGGTTGATTCATATCAATTGTCTGACTGTCTCAGTCATGAGTTCCATTTCTACTGGTTCCCTATATACATCAGCTGTTTCTTGGGTTCCTAACTTTCTTCTAGTCTACATCTTCTCCCTCTATCCTCTACCTTTCTTCCATCACTCCTCCCTCCTTTCTTGCATAATGTTGTTTTGACTAGTGTTGCTTTTAATAGAATGTGGATGTACAGAGCTTGTTATCGATGTGCAAAGCTGATAATTCGTTGACATACATCATAAGTATCAACATTCTCGTCCCCTATTTTATCATTCTTCTCCTCCCCCCCCCAAAAAAAAACCAACTTTCCACTAATTACGATCTTTTAAGTTTTCTTCATTCCCGTTTCTGACCACGTGTTTGTCTGTGTACTTGTATATTTCTGGTGTATTATGAGACAGACACACACACACACACACACACACACACACACACACACACACACACGCACGCACGCACGCACGCACGCACGCACACACACACACACACATATATAGTATCATACACTTACACCCAAAAACTGTGTCTGTGTTAAGGCATCATAAAAACTTCTTTTCAAGACAAACTATACTTGTATATAAAAAAAACAGTATGTAAAATGTTTTTACGGGCATTTATTCGCAGATTTTTATTACCTATAAGACATGAAGTTAGTCACAGATTTATCTTTTAGATGTTTAGAGTAAGACCTACTCACCGGCGACTGACAGAGCAGTCAACATGCACAGTAAGAAGATAATCATGGTGACCTTCATGGCGTCAGCTTTCTGTAAGATTGAGGATTTAGCATATATAATATATACATACAAAGTCAACTTCTATGGTATTAGCCATGCCTAATTTTATAACAGTTTAGTACTTTATGTGCCTTTACACGTCTTATGCGTGTCTCTGTGGCACACATTTTTGCTACTGGATTGTATATCTTGGACCATGTTCTGAAAACTGACTAATTCTGAATTAGTTATACACGTCTTCAGCCTAAGCTTCTCTCCCCAGATTCTTCTAACCGACGTGTTGGCACAAATAAATATGGAAGACCAAGTCAGTCCTCTGTGATACGTTGATATAACATTTATTCAATGGACTGATGATGATGATGATGATGATGATGATGATGATGATGATGATGATGATGATGATGATGATGAAGATGATGATGATGACTGCTGACAGGTTGCTCTGCCACATGGCAAGTCCAACCACGAACACAGGACATGGCGTCTTCACCACAGAAACACGCAAGTCCATGCGCACAGTTTCACATCCAGACGTAGACTGCCCCCTCATCAGTCTCTCCCACAGTTCACTGTCACGGGATTCTCACCCCACGTGACGCTCAAGAAGGATCTCGACCGACCCCTATCCCGGAAGTTCATAAGAGAATCACAAAGGCCAATTGCCCCTTATGTAAAAACAACAGTTATCTCCTTATACCGCTCCAGTATGAATCAACCGTCTGTTGAGATTTACCTCGTGAAAGACCAGTCTTTATCTAACAATCTGGTTACTGTATACAGAATAACGACACGTCATGTAGCGCAAAAAAAGAGAGGACCCAGCAAAGTTAAATATTTATATCCAAAGTGCCTATAACATTTCATTGCCACCTCTGTATTATCATATGAGGGGGACGTCTAAATCTGAGAATATGTTTTTCCAGGAAAAGAGTTCGTACTCATTACAGACCTTATTTTCTTCTTGGAAATTTTCAAACTATTATTGTCTGCAGGCAAATGCGTGATAATATTGACACACAGGCACATATCTGGCAAGGCGCAGACTACACCAGCTTGCTTTGAGACCCCGAGTTAATCCTGGCATGGTGTTTCTGGACAACAATATTCACGTGAGCCCACAGCGTATCGGACTCTTTCTTGAAGTATAGCATATACAGGTATATAGTCTTGACTCTCTCTCTAGATAAGAGAGTCTTAAAAAAGAGCGTTTGGGACCATGCGGCTGTACGAAGTGATCTGTGGGACAATCTGAGCTACCTGTCGGAGGATGGTGATCCGACTTGTGCGGTTGCAATATCTAGGCAGCCCCAGATTTCTGCAAGTTGTTCCCTGTGGTAATATATGTAGACAGAGGTGTACGGCTCGGTTTTATAGCAAGATATTGGGGTGGATGGGGGCAAGCTGTGTCCATTCTGTGCTTTCCTCCTCCGTTCCATCCCACCTCACTTAGGTATGATTAGGAGAACTGGAGGGTACATGAATAATTATAATTCTCTCTCTCTCTCTCTCTCTCTCTGAACTTTAAGTGCCAAAGGCACATGGGGCTTCCGCAAGGGTTTTCCACAAATGCCTGTCCTTTGCCTTTTTTTCTGCTCTTGCCCAGGTGAGCCCCCTATTGCTCAACATCCTCTCTGTTGTTCTTCTCCATGTCTCTTTTGGTCTACCCTTACTTCTGTTCACCTGTGGTGTCCATCTTAGTGCTATTTTTGGTAGTCAGTTGTCAGTCATTCGGAACACTTGTCCCAACCATCTCCATTGTCTTTCCTCAATAATTGCTGTCAGTGGCTTCATCTGCGTTTCTGCCAACAAGATGTTATTTCTTCTGGTGTTTGGCCAAAATATTTTTCTAATTCTTCTTAAACGTTTAGTCTGGAAAGAATTATTATAATTCTAGTGTAATATATTTGTCTATGTAAGATTTAGAAGTTTTTTGGTAATGTGCAATGATGGCTTATGTGTCCACATAAATACGCACTGCTGAAAATTATGAACATGTATGTTGCAACAATTATTGTCATTTAATTCTTTATATACATCAGATACTCAATCATTTAATGTTGAAGATTAGAGATCTTTGTATGATTATGTACAAGGGGTTAAAATCGATTCTTTGCAAGTTCAACTGTTGATCAAGATAATCTAAGAATCTGAATATTTAAGAATATCATCTTAATGATTATCGTTATTAACGATAAAGCTGATGAACAGCAATATAAATTGATGATCATTTGCTTGATTGTGCTAACCATGTAAACAAACGATTTACGTCAATATAAGTTAATACGATTGTTTGAAGAAGCATTAGCGATTGTGTTTGTTTTTCTTCCACTGGTGTAGTTGTGAATGTGTTAATATGTGTAACCTTGAACCTTTCATTTATCTATAAAGATGAAATACCAAGAATAAATATACAATATAATATATTTTAAATAACAGACAAATATTAGCGCGGCATAATTATAGCGCTCACAAAAAGACGCTATGAACATAGTACACACCAAGAAAAATGGCATAAATATAATTCACACCAAGAAAAATAGCATGAATATAATTCACACAAAAAAAGGGCATCAATATAATTCTCACCAAGAGAACTGGAAGGAATAATGTTCACACCAAGAAAAATGAAAGGAATATTGTTCACACCAAGAAAAATGACATCAGTATAATTCACACCAAGAAGATCCGTATAAACATAGCTCACACAAAGAAGAACGACATTAATATAGCTCACACAAAGAAGAACGACATTAACATAGTTCACACAAAGAAAATCTGTATAAATTACTCCTAGTTATCTTAAAGAAGAAAGCTATGAATATTTATCACACCAATCAGAATGGTATATTTCAAACCAAGAAGAACTGTATGAACATAGTTCACATCAAGCAGAATATAATTCACACCAAGTAGGATGGTAGAAGTAAACATTTACAAAAAATAAAATGGTATAATTCACACCAAACAAAATTATATGTATACAGCATACACGTAACAGTTATACTCACGTCAGTTGATTGGGACAGCGGATAGCGAAATCTTCTGAGAGACTGTACAGAGACTATTGGCAACAGGCTGTTTTATGCTGTTTCTTTTCATGGTTTTCGCTAGGACAGAAAATAAAAGAAACAAATCAGTTTATCATTCGTGACAGAATTATTTTCCTCAGAACAACCCAAACTTTTTGTCAGCAGGTCTTTGATGTATGAATGGCGAAATAGCCTCAGTTCTTTGTGGCCTTTCACTTCTGTATAAGTTCTGCAAAATAAACACAAAGATGAAAATAGCATCCATTATCCAGAGGCGTAAATAAGCAAAGACAGATGGGCCACTCTGTGGATGTGCAGTTTGGAGACAATAATAATTTTTAAGTGCAATTGCTTCATTTCTGCTTTATATGAAGTGTAACTGTTTGCATTTCATAATTTCATAAGTCGCCAGTTTATGATTCTCCTTTGGCGCCATCAACCCTTGTTAGTGCTTTGGTTGGACAATACGAGGTGGTATCGAAACGTTGCTAAGTTGTACTCGTCGTGAATGTATCTTTCCACAAATATGCGCCAGGATATTGAACATCAGTGCTCTCAAGTTCGCTGAGTCAGTCTGCCACGTGGCGTTCTAATGTCTCCATGTGCTAAATTTCTAGGCGAAACTGGAGGTTCTGAAATACCAGAGATTAGATATGCTGATGACACAGTGTTACTGTCCACAACACAAAAAGGAATGGAAAAACTAATTATGTCAGTCCGTAAGAACAGCGAAGAGCAGAACCTCTATCTTAATGCGAAGAAAACTAAATTGATGACAACTGACAAAACAAACAAGGCAACTGAAATATATATAAATTAGGAACAGTTGGAAGAAGTGGAGAGTTTTGAATATCTTGGATCACTACTAACTAATAATGGAGATACAATGAGGGAAATTAAAAGGAGGACATCTATCGCTCTTCAGAAAGTAAAACAAATAAAGAATCTGTGGAGAGGAGCAGACAGAACCAGAAAAATAAGATTTTTAAGGTCATGCATCTTTCCCATCTCAACATATGCCTGTGAGACCTGGACACTTAACAAAACAGCTGAGAAACACGTAAATGCCTTTGAATGTAAATGCTACAGAAGAGTTCTTCAAATATCGTGTACACAAAAAAGAATAAATATATCTATACTACAAGAGCTTAATATTGAAGAAGGCTGGCTAGTAAAGAGAATTAAAGAGAGAATACTTAAATATTTTGGACACATTAAACGTCATGATAATTTAGAGAAGACGGTATTGGAAGGATACATAATGGGAAAAAGAAAAAGAGGAAGACCAAAACGAAAATGGCTGCAAGACATCGTTGAAGATCTGCAAATGGATGCAGCGGCAGCAGGCCATCTTGCTCACAACCGAGAGGCCTACAGGAGTGCTGTTTGGGAGGCAAAGTTCAGCAAGGGACATGCAAATGACTGAATTGATTGAAGTTTCGTGATTTGTGTTCAGACTGCTCTGCGATGACAACGTTGCCTGACAAATCTGAGCAAAGTGCCTTGCACAGAATGTTGCGTGAAGCTCAGCAAATCGGACACCTTGACCCTCGCAAGGTTTCTCCAGTCTCTTCATGATTATTGGTTTGGTGGAACACCGGCTTCTGAATGGCACGTGCATTTCAAGGACGGTGAAATATATCTTGAAGATAACCAATCAGCAAAACACCAGAAACTGTGGGGGAAAAGATTCGTAACTCATCCTTGAGGACAGTCGAGAAATAATCCATCAGCCTTTTTATATGGTTAGAATCAGTTGTGGATCTCCGCTTCAAGTGACCCACCAGGAAAATAGGCATCATCTCCCTGATGCACCGAGCCTCCGTCCTAAGTGAGCTATATCTCGAGGATCACTGGAGTAAATTCAGAATCAGCGCTGAGAGATCTTGGTGATGGAAGCGTACGAAGAAGAAAACGATGTGGATCTGCCAGGAGACACTCACAGAAAACCTGAAAATATATCAGTTTGCTGTGAAGTTTGTCCCCTGTTTGTAATACTTATCAGAAGCCGGGTGTCTTGACATGTGTCTAGAGTACCGTGAGATGGCTAACGACGACCAAACTTTCACCTCTAAGATCATCACGGGCGATGAAATTTCAGTTGAATTAATCCGATGTGACTTGGACTTCTCCCTCAAAATGAAATTGAAGCTGAAGTGTCGCAGCGTAGACATCGTAGATGAAATAAAAACGGAATCGCGGAAAGTTTTGTGCGACCTTCAGGAAAACGACATCTGTAGTGGTTACAAGGCGTGAAAGAGGACCTAACTCGAAGAGGATGATGACCAGTTTAAATAAGATAAGCCTACAATTTTTTAGGACCAGTCTGATAACATTATGATATTACCTCATAGGCCTTCCTGCTTCTACTTCTTCTTCTTTCTTCTTCTTCTTTCTTCATCATCTTCTTCTTTCTTCATCTTCTTCTTTTTCTGCTGCTGCTGCTATTCACAGAGAATGTGATTGTGGTCAATGGGTGGTTCAGTTACTACCCATAGAGAATGTGACTGTGGAGATTGGGTGGTTATATTACTTCTCTAACATTTGCCATCATCATGGCAAAAGAAGCAGACCTCTGTCTCATTGGACAGGCTGCAGAAGTACACAATAGCCTGTTAGCAGAACGCGCCAGGTGAGATTGGAATAATGTTTTCATCAGTTTTGATTTACTATTTCTACAGGAAGATCCACCTCTGGCATTATAACCACGTTCACAACCAAATCAATAAAACTGGTCGTATAATACGTTTATTCATTGCGGGTGATAGGCCCCTTCCCCCACCTCCCTCCCCCTAGATACTGCCGAATATAATAGAGACATTTCTATACACAATGCCCCGTACTTGTAGCTTTCATAAGGACAAAACAATATCCTATAGCTATACATGAGTAGATTTGTCTAATATCAAGTCTCTGCAGGTGTCACCAAAGGTTTCTAGTTCAGGAGAATGGTTATCAGCATACACTATCGTGGTCTCAGTGTTTATACAAGTTAAGACACACAGATGTGTGCCTTCAGCAGAGAACTTCAAAAATCACCTTTGCCGCATGAAGGAGGGATGGTCTTGACCCGTTAGAGTCGTTGGGCTGCTCCCGGTGTCCAAAGATTTCTGAAAAACAACAGTCATAAATATAAAGTTATTCGTTTCTTATCTGACTGTTTATAGTTGTTTGACACTTTTTTATCAGTGTTAGGTGCCCCCCCCCCATACTTCTTTATTTTTTTTCTGTTGTTCAGTTCAAGAAATCTGAATCATAATTCAGATAACCATGCCCAGTGACAGCAAATTTAGTTTTGTTGACCTTTACCAGTTCTTACCACTGTCTAAACTTCTTCAAGCGACGAAGAATCACCGTGGGATACCCACAACTGGCCACTTTCAGTTCTACCTGCACTTATACCGTCCTAGGAACGGTACTTAATATGGAAGTATTTTGTAATGAATATTCTGCTCGAACACACGAGTTGACAAACCAGGGTTAGCATACTGAACAAATATATCCCTCTAATTTGTATAGCTCAGAGATAGCAGACTGTCTCAACGTATATAAAATGGCCAGATCCCTCTGATTTGTATAGCTCAAAGACAGCAGACTGTCAAAACATATTTAACATGACCAGATCTTTCTACTGTGATTCGCTCAAAACGGTGGTTCTGAATTAAGACAATTCCGTGGACCCCTTGCTGTTTAAAAATCCAGGCCACGAACCCCCGTCTAGTTGGGAAAGTTTAATATCCGTACAGCAGCCATGTGCTTTAAATACAAAAGATTTCTTTTCAGAAATTGTGGGTAACCTTTATTTAGCAAAAGTTACACTACGCTAAAATCATTGTACAAATCTGGGGAATTTTAGAAATGACAATAATGTAGTTAAGAAAAAATTAAACACCAATTGGTATTCCTACTTGTTCTTACAAAAGAACAGAATATGAAATGTGTGGCAGCTAACCAACCTAAATATAGTGAGATCAGTTATGCCCCTTTTTTTATTCCGAACAATCACTTTCAGATCTTTACAGTTTCTTTCCTTAAAAGTGAAGAAAGTCCTTTCCTCCACACGGGATTCTAGAAACATCGAGAGTTAAACATTTCAAAGTGAACATTTGTAAAAAAGTACCTTGAGTTTTTATCATGGGCATCTAGGGTAGGTTCTGAGGCCCCCCCCCCCCCCCCCGAAGGTCCACGGAGCACCAGTTAAGAACCACGGTCCAGGGACCAACAGCTGGGAACAACAGTCCAAGGATCACCAGTTAAGAACCACGGTCTACCAGTTGGGAACCACAGTCCACGGACCAACAGCTGGGAACCACAGTCCACGGACCATCAGTTGGGAACCACAGTCCACGGACCAACAGTTAGGAAGCACAGTCCACGGACCGCCAGTTGAGAACCACGATCCACGGACCACCAATTGGGAACCACAGTCCATGGACTAACAGTTGGGAACCACGGTCCACAGACCGCCAGTTGGGAACCACGGTCCACGGACCGCCAGTTGGGAACCACGATTCACGGACCACCAGTTGGGAAGCACAGTCCACGGACCAAAAGTTGGGAAGCACAGTCCACGGACCAAAAGTTGGGAACCACAGTCCACGGACTAAAAGTTAGGAACCACAGTCCACGGACCAACAGTTGGGAACCACTTCTCTAAGACATCACTCTGCGAGAGAGTAAAATTGAAGCTCCTAAAGATTTCTGAGACTTCATACTTATGAATATAAAGTTATCTATGTCTTATAAAATAACAAAGTTTTCTTGGATATTAAACATGTTCCTCTAACAACTGCCCGAGAACCTCTGGTTGGAAATAGACAAAGGACATTTTGTTCATCCTTTTCTGCCGAAATCAAAATGGCTGACCATTTGTTGCTATCGAGTAGGCTGGATGTTAGCATCTGTTTCATCCAGCATAATTGTTGTGTTATATCTTGTACATCACACGAGAAAAACACCATCTGTTACCAGACAAAACAGGTTGTTTTGTTCCGAAAAATCGCAATTCTCAGCATTTTTCCATTATTAATTTTATACTGAATATATGGTCTCTTGATCCTCTTCCTTGCCTGAAACCAGCTTAGACCATATTGACTTCTTCTTCTATTTTTTTTCGACGTCTACCCATTACGATTTTTAACAGAATTTTACTGGCATGACTAATCAGGGCAACAGTTCTGCAGTTTATGCATAATTTCAGGTTACCCTTTTTTGGCAGTGGTATGAATACAGTTTTTTTCCATACTTTTGGGCCAAATACCTGAATGCCATATCTTTTTACATAGTGCATGATAGATTGTTGCACACTCCTTTCCTCCTGCTTTAATAAGTTCAGCTGTTATCTCATCACATCCTGGTGATTTACCATTTTTCAGATTTTTTATTGCCCATAAAACTTCTTCAATTGTCGGTTCGGGTTCTTTTTCCATCAATAATAATTCACACTGTTGATTTATGCTTCCACAGTCAATTGTTTCATACATTCCTTTGCAATATTCCTTCCATCTTACTTGAATTTCCTCTGTCTCTGTCAAGGTATTCCCCATCTCATCACAAATTACATTTAGCTTTGGTGTGACATTTCTCGTCGATGTCTTCATTTCTTTAAACATTTCACTATCTCTTCCACAGTTCTGATGTCCTTCTATTCTTTCACAACAATCGTGTATATATTAATTTTTGTCTTTTCTTATGTTTCTTCGTACTTCTTTTGTTAAAGATTTATTCTTCCTCTTTGTTGTTGTTTGTCACTTTCAATTGTGTCTTAATTTCTCTATGTTGTTTTATCAGTTATAGTGTGCCTGCTGTAATCCATCCATTCTTTTGTGTTTTCTTTAGTGAAACCATGTCTTTAGCTGTTGTTATTAAGATATCTTTGGCCTGCTTAGCCAATTCATCTGCTGTCGTCTCCTCCTGTACATCCATCAGGATTTCAAAACGGTTATTCACGTCTATATCACATTGTTCTGGTATTTTTGTAAGATCAAAGCGGAGTGGTCTTGATCCCATAACTGTCTTTTTTATCTTTATCTTCATGCCTGCTATTAATAACTCATGGTCCGTGTCACAATCAGCACCTGGTAAAGTTTTTGCTGATGTTATACTTGATCTTAACCTTCTTTGCATTAAAATGTAATCTATTCAGTTCTTGGTTTTCCCATCAGGTGATGTCCATGTGTAAAGTCTTCTTGGATGTTGTTTAAAAAAGTGTGTTAGCAATAATTAGCTCATTTTCCAAAGCAAAACGCCATTAGATTGTCACCTGCCTCATTTTATGTCCTATACTAAATTTCCCCACAACATATACTTTGTTTTCTGCTCTTTCTGTATCAATCTTTGCATTAAAATCCCCCATTATTAATACAATATCATTTTTCCGTACTTGGTCTATCGTCGTTTGCAGTGTGTTATAAAAGTAGTCTACTTCATCGTCTTCTGCTGCTGATGTAGGTGCATATATCTGGATGATTGCTACATTTCTAGAAATGCCCTTAAGTCTGATTGTGAGGATTCTATCACTTACTGGATTGTAACCTAGTAATGCTTTTGATGTTGAATTGTCCAAGTAAATAGTCATTCCATTCTTTCCTCCTAGTTCTCCATCAGAGTATATAAATATATTATCATTCTCGCTCTTGAAGTGTTCTAATCCTTTCAATCGATGTTCATAGATTCCCAAATTGTGTATCCCCGTTCTTTTCATCTCTCTATACAGGCAAATCTGATATTCTAGTAACAACCATTAAAACAATGTCACTCTACACAGACAAATCTGATATTCTAGTAACAGCCATTAAAACAATGTCACTCTACACAGACACATCTGATATTCCAGTAACAGCCATTAAAACAATGTCACTCTACACAGCCAAATATGATATTCTAGTAACAGCCATTAAAACAATGTCACTCTACACAGACAAATCTGATATTCTAGTAACAGCCATTAAAACAATGTCACTCTACACAGCCAAATCTGATATTCTAGTAACAGCCATTAAAACAATGTCACTCTACACAGTCAAATCTGATATTCTAGTAACAGCCATTAAAACAATGTCACTCTACACAGGCAAATATGATATTCTAGTAACAGCCATTAAAACAATGTCACTCTACACACCAAATCTGATATTCTAGTAACAGCCATTAAAACAATGTCACTCTACACAGCCAAATCTGATATTCTAGTAACAGCCATTAAAACAATGTCACTCTACACAGACACATCTGATATTCTAGTAACAGCCATTAAAACAATGTCACTCTACACAGGCAAATATGATATTCTAGTAACAGCCATTAAAACAATGTCACTCTACACAGGCAAATCTGATATTCTAGTAACAGCCATTAAAACAATGTCACTCTACACAGCCAAATCTGATATTCTAGTAACAGCCATTAAAACAATGTCACTCTACACAGACACATCTGATATTCTAGTAACAGCCATTAAAACAATGTCACTCTACACAGGCAAATATGATATTCTAGTAACAGCCATTAAAACAATGTCACTCTATACAGCCAAATCTGATATTCTAGTAACAGCCATTAAAACAATGTCCCTCTACACAGCCAAATTTGATATTCTAGTAACAGCCATTAAAACAATTTCCCTCTACACAGCCAAATCTGATATTCTAGTAACAGCCATTAAAACAATGTCGCTCTACACAGCCAAATATGATATTCTAGTAACAGCCATTAAAACAATGTCACTCTACACAGTCAAATCTGATATTCTAGTAACAGCCATTAAAACAATGTCACTCTACACAGGCAAATATGATATTCTAGTAACAGCCATTAAAACAATGTCCCTCTACACAGCCAAATTTGATATTCTAGTAACAGCCATTAAAACAATTTCCCTCTACACAGCCAAATATGATATTCTAGTAACAGCCATTAAAACAATGTCACTCTACACAGTCAAATCTGATATTCTAGTAACAGCCATTAAAACAATGTCACTCTACACAGCCAAATCTGATATTCTAGTAACAGCCATTAAAACAATGTCACTCTACACAGGCAAATCTGATATTCTAGTAACAGCCATTAAAACAATGTCACTCTACACAGTCAAATCTGATATTCTAATAACAGCCATTAAAGAATGTCACTGTGATGACAGAAGCTGCCTGGTGATTGAGAACTCTCTACATTCAGGAATATGGAGCACAGAACCACACCAGCTGAACTCAGAATTCAGCTACAACCCTCTTTTTCTCAAATCATATATTCCCCCTCTACTAAACTCTATTCTTTCCTCGCCGGCAACTTATATTCCAGAGCCCGCTCACTGCACTAGATTACAATCCCTCTACCCCAACCACATTCACCTATTCCACCCACCCTTTCTCAGTTAGATTACCACTGTATCTCTCTCTCTCTCTCTCTCTCTCTCTCTCTGTGTGTGTCTCATTCTTGTTTTCCCTACCCTCTCTTTAGTACCATCCTATCACACTGCCCAGGTCATCATTTAAAACATTCACAACACTCTACCACACTCTACCACACGCACACCTGGATGCAGCTTCTTACAAGTCACACCTAAAGGCTCCATTGTTTTTCCTTTCGTATTCGTAACACAGCATTCTTGTGAATTAATATTTTAACTTCATTCCCTCTTTCTTTGTCCTGTATGTTTTTGTATGATTAAGGTGTAAACCGAAACATCACAAATGTGCGCTCGTTAACTAATAAAACTGGGGCTTTTATTTTTGTTTCACATAGTTTTAACATTTTGTTACACAGCTGTACCGCGATGGCTTCATGTATAATTGTATGTTTAGTTTTATATATATTTATACCTAAATTATTCTTGTATTACTTCATGTCAGTGGAATGGAACAAGAATTCTGCATAGTGCAAGCTAAACTGCATCAACTGTGTCCTCTGAATGGAACATGAGAAGATCTTTAAAGATGTGATTTTTTTTTTACAGACAAATAACATATGCCAAAGAACTGCTGGATGCTGAAATATATGGTGCAGAGATAGGTGTCAACACACTGCAGTCTAATGAAGAGTATACTGTGAGGGAAGACTGTAATACTGAATGTTTGAAGTGGAAATGCATCCAGTGTCATCAATGCAAGAACATTGAAGAAGAAGAGATAAAAGAAATACCAGACATTGATTAATGGTTTGTGTTAGGAGCACACCAGACCTCATTCAGAAATGATTGAAGAAGGTCAGAGTCGCATTTATGATACTGAAGGCAGACGTACACGGCCCGACAGTTAGGTAATGAGTCTGATTTTATTATGGCCAAGACAAAAATGCCATCTATGAAGCAAAGCATGGAATCCACAGAGGCAACCTTCATCTATGATCAGGCAACTTTTCATCGCCGCCTGATAAGCAGACGACAAACAAGCCGACATTCTGTTGATCTAGTCTGAGATGCACTGTTACGTAATCAGCATGGAGCAAAACGCTAACATTTAATTCTGTGTAAATCTCGTAAAAAGTGCTGTTGAGACAGTTGAATTGATGAGACAAGTTTATGGGGATAATTGTTTATCTCGTGCACAGATAGTCAGGTGGTATTCACAAATCAAATTGGTGTGGAAACGATTATAAATACAACTAGACATGGACGCCCAATTTTTGTTCGTAATGAGGAACTCATTGCAAAAGTCAGAGAACGGATACAAGAAGATCGTTGTTTGACTGTGAGGATGATGGCAGATGAATTCGGTGTTAACCGAGAGACAATTCATAACATTTTAGTGGAACATTTGGGCAAGAAAAACGTTGCTTGCCAGTTTGTACCACATTCGTTGTCTGATGACCAAAAACATCAACGTGTTGAGTACGCAAAAGGCATCATCAAAACGTGTCGCAGAAATAAACATTTCTTAAATTTGGTTGTTGTAGAGGATTAAACAAGGGTTCTCTGCTATTATCCCACAATTAAACTCCAAAATGTTCAGTGGAAGTCATCATCATCACCAAAATGCAAAAAAATTCGTCTTCAAAAATCGAAAATGAAGAAAATGTTGGCGTGCTTTTACGACAGGAAAGAAGTTATTCACAAAGAATTTATTCCAGAGGGACAGACTGTCACTGCCAAAGTTTATTTAAGTATTTTGAAACGCCTATCGAAAAGGATTCTCTGAGTCCGACCCGAGTATTCAACACCTGGCAGTTTTTTCCTTCTTCATGATAATGCACCGTCTCATCGGGCAGTAGTTTACAGGAATTTTTGGCCCAAAAACAAATGTGTGTTCTCAACCATCCACCCTATTCCCCAGATTTGTCTCCCTGCGATTATTTTATATTCTCAAAATTAAAGTTACCATTGAAAGGACGCTGCTTTGACGATACTGATGACACCCAAAGGGCCGTAACGTCGAGTTTAAGGGCCATACCAACAGAAGAACTGCAGAGTTCATTCCAGTGTTTGTTAGATCGTGCCACTCGCTATATCAATGCACAAGGGGCTTACTTTGAATAAAATACAGGTTATATCTTCAACTGTTTTTTTTTTAAATAGCGTGAGTCTCATTACTTAATTGTCAGACCTTGTATGTGACAAAGACTGGATTCTGGAATGTAAGAACAATGGCAGCACAATCAAAAACTACTTAAGTAATCTGAGAAATGGATAGATACCATCCAGATGTACTGGATATCTGTTAAATGTGATGGGCAGAAGCAGGGAAATGAATGGTGGAAAGCATAAGCTCATAATACATTCAGGCAGATTCGATGGGAAAAACCAACAAGGAGTGGGTATAATTATGTCAAATGTAGCACAAAAGAGCCTTATAGAATGGGAACCAGTTAGCAGTCGTATATTAAGAGGATGATACAAACAAAGACACGGAAGAATGACAGTCATACAATGTTATGCATCCACGAATGATGCAGATAATGAAATAAAAGACAATTTTTATCATCAAATACAACTCACGAACAAAGTCCCTAAACACGACATCCTAATTGTCATGGAAGACTTCACCGTCAAAGTAGGGAAAGATAACACTGATGTTTAAAAATAAGGAAAATAAGGAACTGATACATTAAATCAGAATGGAGAAAGATTCATTGAAATATGTCTAACAGAGGACATAGTCAGTGGAGGAACAATATTTCCACACAAGGAGAGAAATAAACAACATGGATATCTCCAGATGATAGAACCAGAAACGAGATAGATCATTTTTGTATTAGAAAGCGATACAGAAATCTCTGATAGATGTAAGAGCATATAAGGGCGCAGATGTCAACAGTGATCACAACCTGTGTATAGGGAAGATAAGACTTAAACTGAAAAGCCAACACAAGAAATCAATACCAAGAAAGAAAAACAATCACAGCCTACAAGAACAAATACTAACAGTAATTTCAATCATGAACTTGTCAATCATTTCGCAGCACTCAGTGAGGTAGAAGAGATAGATGTAATGCATTATGGAATTATTATAGCACGCCATAATTACAACAGCAAAACCATGTGCTGGACTGCATAAAACAAATATAAAAGCATGGATATTGGAAAACATATGAAAATACGTACATGAAAGACGAGCAGCCAAATTAGCCATGTTGACTGTATAGACAGATCTTTAAAAAAATGTGGCCGAAGCAACATACAAAGAACTAGACAATAAATAAAAAAGTTCATCTAGACGAGATAAAAGACATTACATAGACATTATGGCGAAAGAAGCAGAGAAAACAACAAAGACAGGAGGCAGTAAAACTCTATATAGTATCTTATATCTTAAATCCTTCCCGTGCCGTTAAACGTCACATAGGGCTCGCAAAGTAGTTTGCCAAGTTTTCCTGTCTTCGGCGAGTCTTTCAACCTCATCAAGGGACTTTATGCCTGTTAATTTGGCCTCTCTTAACAATGTCCTCTTCAGAGTTTCACGCGGTCTGCCTCTTTTTCTTTGGCCTGTTGTGTTCCACTTGATAGCCTGCTTTGGGATTCTCTGATCATTTATTCTCATCAAGTGACCAACATATATCCATCTCTTTTTCCTGATCACCCATGAGAATTGTTGTTGTTCAGTCATCTGTCTTATCTCTGTATTGTTCTTGAATTCGTTCCACTTGTTGCCGAGTATTTTCCTTAGGCATTTGTTTTCAAAAGAGTCTAATTTATTATCTATTTCTTTAGTTGTTTTCCAGCTTTCACATGCACAAATGAGGGTGGATATTACACTTGAATTGAACAGTCTTCACTTGGTTTTTGTGCTTATAACCTTCGAATTCCATATGTTCTCAAGATTCTTGATGATCTATGCTGCCCTTGCAATTCTGATTCTAACTTCCCTTCTGGTGTCACCATCCTGGTCTATGTAGCTGCCAATGTATGCAAATTGATTGACTTCTTCAATAGCTGTCCCTTCTGTGTGTATTTTTCCATTTTGATTAAGGGGAATTTTCATTATTTTTGTTTTGTCCTTGTTAATTTCAAATCCTATTTTGCAAACCAGTGAAGACAGGCCATCTGTTTTTTCTTGCATGGAGCTCACATTGTTACTAATAAGAGTTATGTCATCAGCAAAATCAAGATCCTCTGATGACATGGCTCTATATAGCATACAAAGGCACAAAGCACTAATTTATACTGCTCCAAGCATAAAATACCAATGTGTACAACTCCAAGGCATCAAGTACCAATATCTACAACTCCATGAGACAAATACCAGTGTCTACATCTATATGCACCAAGTAAGAATTATTGAGGAACAGACAGAACTACAAAAAGATGATTTTTATGAGCATGTAACTTTCACATCGTAAAACATACCTGTGAGACATGGACACAGCTGAGAAACACATAAATGCCTTTGAATGTAAATGCTACAGAAGAAGTCTTCAAATATCATGGACACAAAAAAAAGAACAAATGTATCCATAATACAAGAACTTAATACTGAAAAGGCTGGCTAGTAAAGAAGATTAAACAGAAAAGAAAAATGTTAAATATTTTGGATCCATTAAACTTCATGAGAATTTAGAGAAGACTTTCTTGGAAGGATACCTAATGGGAAAAAGAAAAAAGAGGAAGACTAAGGCGAAGATGGCTGCAAGACATCTTTAATGATCTGCAAATGATCTGCATCAGCAGCAGGGCATCTTGCTTACAACTGAGAAGCCTACAGGAGAGCTGTTAGGGAGACAAAGTTCCGCAAGGGACGTGCAAATGTCTGACTGACTGACTACTCCAACCACCAAGTACAAACTTGTACAGCGTCAGAGAAAATTTCTACGGCTCCAGGCATCAATCAAAATTTCTAAACCTCCATGAGGCAAGTTCATTTCATTTTGTTCATCTATTATGACATTATCAAAAACTCAGTTTATTCTGCCATCATCAGATCAAACTATAGCTGCCGTCTTTCAATAAATTTTGAGTAAATATTTGTTGTGTTGTCAGAGAGTTTTTATGCCTTTGAGTACATGTTTATTTTTATGTTTGATTCCTTAGTCTTCATTTTTGCTGGTCTTTGTTCTTCTTCTTCGTTCGCATGCTGGTCTTTGTTAATCTATAATATATTTTGTTATATATGTACAGATCTAATTAAGCATAGCATAGAAGAGCATGCAATGTAAATCAGGACTGAAAGAATGACGATTCTTGTTCTAGAAGGCCTCTTTCGGTTGGTTTGTCTGCATATTTTCCACTTGCCTCAAGCATATCGATATTAACTGTTGAAAGAAATGTGGTAATACGGTTTTAACTGTTGAGATTCTCAAATTCATTAACAGACTTGTATATCTGAGATGCCTTTTGTCTTATAAAATCTCAAACTGCAGTGCAAAATATGACAATCGAGATTCCTGACGCTCATCTAAACCCAGACTACTTATTCGTCACAGGAAACTAGAACACACCTCTTTACAAACACAGTCTCTACTATTGCTCTAACTGATACATAAGGACAGAAATCATTGTACTCACATTCTGGCTACACCAGCATACATCCGTCCATAACGATGGTCAACCACAGAATCTTTATCAGTGTTTAACTTGCTCTCAGCACTCGCCTGTTTTAGTTTCTCACTCACGGGCATCAGCTTTCTCAATAATCTTGTGAAACAGGCTTTTCTACCGAAACATGTTAAGGCTTGTCAAAAGGGGTCTTAAGCTTGAGTTAAGCTCACTTCAAGTCATCACCAGCTGTGTCGAAACACACGCGCTCTGTTATACACTCATGTTAGGGTCTTTGGTTTCAAATCGGACTAGATTTCAGTTCCTGTTTAGATTTTGAGTTCTGATTTTAATACTTTTGACTTTTAGACCACAATTCCCGCTTCTTCTAGCCTGGTTGCGGGCCTGGTGACCAAAAAAAAAAAAAAATAGTTGCTTGATTTCAGAGGACAGCTGGTTTATCAATATGCATGCTCCAATTTGCCGAGACATTGGCTACTTTTAGGCGAAACCATAGGCGTGGCCTGAAAGTGTATAGCGGCCTTAACACCCTACCCCATTGACAACTGTAGGTATTTTTAACATAACCAAAAAGAAAAAACGAATTATAATGACCAAATCTGTAGATTAACAGAAGATACATCACGCCTTCGTTACAACAATATTCAGAACTCCATTAAATTTCACATCTTAGTTTCACTACTTCGTTGAATCAATTCTTGAACGTATCCCTTGTAAACAATACTGTACTCATTCCCCAAAAGATTAGTGCACATCTCTTTGTACTTCATGTGTATTTAATATATTTTTAATACATGTACGTAATCTATCCTCGAACGCAGAAGAAGAAGAAGAATCTATGACATTATTATTATTACTACGGAACTTCTTTTAATCCGCCAAAAGTATTAGTACAACGGAAGCGATTTCTGCCTGCCATCATTGCTAGTAGCAACGTCTCTGGTCTAGGTAGTCATACAACTAGAGAGAGTGATCTCTGAGTTCATCGTCTAATTTTATGGTCGTTACCGTTGCTTCTCCCCCGTGTTGTTCACTTCCAGTGAAGTCAGATAATTAACCTGCGCTCCTGCCTATTCCTCGTGTTGCTTATTTGAAATAAACTAGGCTGTATAACCTACCCGTGTTAAAACATCCAGTAATTTCAGATTTACTAGCACGTGTAAGGGTGGTCAATCAATGCCAGATGTAAACATGTGATCTTGTGGATGAATCATCTACACTCCTTGGTTATTATTTTTTTTTTAGCTCTGATGAAAGTTGTCACTGGCTCAGTAAAGATGATAACATTCTGTCCGCTACTTGGAAGGACAGACAAAACAAAAAGTGAAGCCTGTTTTGATAGCATCGACAGATAGGAGCGCTGGGGATGTAACAAACAGAAATAAAATCATGTGCTATTCATAACTGCAACATGAATATGAATGAATGTGATAAAGCGGATCAGATGATTGAATGTTATGGACCGCACAATCAGGAAAGGCAACAAATGATGGAAAGTTTACTTTTTGTGTGAAGGAGATTTGTGTAACTAATTCATACATTTTATCTTTTCTTTCTTGGGTGGCTGCTGCAGCCCACGGCGCAGCAAGGAACGGGGTTGTCCCGGTGCGGTGAAGCCAGAGTCTGAATTTTGAACTTTGAACTTTGATATCTTCTCTTCTGGACCAGAAGTTCATGCTGACAATTGACAGAAATGGCAGGTGAAGCTGTGACTGATAAAGACCATTTGACAGCTTCTGATGCTGGCCTGCCTTCCAAATCACAAGCTACTGCAAGGCTTAAAGGTTCTAAGATTATCATTCTTAAGGCAAAACTTCCTGTGAGGTGTAAGATATTCGGCACCCCACAGCAAATAAAAAGAACTATTTAGTTTTCTGAATGTTGCAAGGGCAAACCTGGACTTCATCTCCAGTGTTTCAAAGCATGGCATACACAAGTTGACTTATACATTTAGATAAAGCATGCCAACAGAATGTGCATAAACTGGTTATATATTTTGTTTGTCTATGTAATGGCTCAGTATGTCCAAGAAAAGATCATACATCCTTCCCGTCCATGTAAACGTCACACAGGGCTCGCATGGTAGTTCGCCAAGTTTTCCTGTTTTCGTGCGAGCTTTTCAACTTCATCAAGGGATTTTATGCCTACTAATTTGGCCTCTCTTAACAACGTCGTCTTTAGAGTTTCACGTGGTCGACCTCTTTTTCTTCGGCCTGTTGTGTTCCGCGTGATATCTTTTTTTGTGATACTCTGACTTTTTCTTCTCATCATGTGACCAATATATGTCCACCTCCTTTTTTTCTGATCACAATGTACATATTTATTCTATAGTGTTTATGTTCTTAGTCATAATATAAAACTGGCGTCAAATCAGTAAATGTGAAACATTTTCTGCAAATTTGTGCAATATTTATTGAAAATTGTTTTACAAACAAATTCCAAACCATTAAAATAATATTCTACCAGTGATTTTCTGACAAGACTTGATAAGTAGAACATTTTGTGCTTCAATTTTGCTAGTTCATTTCTTATACATGTTCTATTTTTGTTGTTGTTGTTGATTTACAATACTTTTTTTAGTACGTCATTAATAGAAAATTGTCATAGTTTGTTTCTGTATTCAGTTGTTTTTAACTTGATATATGATATGCTTATGTTTCATTATTGGATACACAAAATATTTCACATAAAGCTCATACACTCTCTGTTGAAAAAATTCAGACTGAGAAATAATTCTGGACAGTAACAGTTAAACAGTAAATCTCCGGAATTAAGAGTTAAACAGTAAATCTCAGGACAGTAAGAGTTAAACAGCAAATATCATGTCAGTATAAGTTAAACATCAAATCTCAGAAGAGTTAAACAGCAAATCTCAGGACAGTAAGAGTTAAACAGCAAACCTCAGGACAGTAAGAGTTAAACAGCAAGCCTCAGGACAGTAAGAGTTAAACAGCAAATCTCAGGACAGTAAGAGTTAAACAGCAAATCTCTACAATGGAGACTGGCCATGTTGCTTTTCTTGACAGATCTGGTCGTAATTATATTTTTCTATACCAAACCGTATTAGAATACTGAGTGTAAAATTGAAAGTCACGTGGATGTTATGTTAAATTCTTTTTCCACGTGAGAATCAGAAGTTTGGGTCAGTGAAGTGTGTTCACAAAAATAACATTCATTTGAGCTAAATCATTATATTTTATAACATTTAAATTGAACAATAAAAAAAGGCTTCAAGTATATGTTGCTTAACTTACGTAAGAGTATATATATATATATATATATGTGTGTGTGTGTGTGTGTGTTTGTGTGCGTATGTGTGTGCATTTGTATTTTTAAAGTCTCACTACATTTTCTATGTAAAAATGAAGAAAATGACGTCATACAAAATGTGCAGCACAGTCAGTTGTGAAGAAAAATGCAGTGAATGGTTGCCATCTGCTGGAGTAATTTTTTGCACTGAAAACAGAATGGTGTGATCAATAGAAGAAAAAAAAATTTTTTTTTGGTTGAACAAGTGTTTCGAAATGGCAGTCGATACACACGGATGGCTGTTCACAAATTTATAGCAAAAGAAAAGAAGTTTTCGTTATTTTTGTTTTGTCCTCTTTAAATTCAAGACCTATTTTGTTAGCCAGTGACCACAGGGAATCTGTTGTTTTTTTCTTGCAATGATTTCACATTGTCACTAATAAGAGTTATGTCATCTGCAAAATCAACATCTTCCAGTTAGGTCCCATGTGCCCAATCAATGCTGGTTTTATCCGTGCAGCATTTTTTCACTATAAAGTCTATCATTCTGAAGAAAATCACTAATATAATCTTATTTTAATGGTTTGGAATTCCTTTGTAAAACACTTTTCAAGAAATATTCCACAAATTTTCGGGAAAATATTTCACATTTAACAATTTGGACACCAGTTTTACAGTATGACTACTGATATAAACATTAATGAATAAATATGTACAATATGATCAGACAAACTAGACTGATATATATCTATCACGTGATGAGAAGAAACAGTCAGAGAATCACAAAACAAAGTGGCAAGTGGAACACAACAGGTCTGTGAAAAAGAGGTCGACCACGTGAAACTCTACAGAGGACATTGTAAAGAGAGGCCAAATTAGTAGGCATAAAATTCCCTGATGAGGTTGAGAAGCTCGCCGAAAACAGGAAAAGTTGGCGAACTACGCTGAAGACACAGTATTACTGTCCACAACACAAAAAGGAATGGAAAAACTAATTATGTCAGTCCATAAGAAATGTGAAGGGCAAAACTTTATCTTAATGCGAATAAAACTAAATTGATGACAACTGACAAAACAAATAAGGCTGCTGAAATATATATCAATGAGGAGAAATTGGAAGAGGTGGAGAGTTTTGAATATTTAGGATCACTTCTAACTAATAACGGAGATACAATGAGGGCTATTTAAACGGAGGACACCTATCTCTCTTCAAAACGTAAAACAACTAAAGAATTTGTGGAGATGAACAGACAGAACCACAAAAATAAGATTTTTAAAGGCATGCATCTTTCCTATCACAACATATGCCTGTGAGATCTGGGCATTTAACAAAACAGCCGAGAAACACATAAATGTCTTTGAATGTAAATGTACAGATGAGTTCTTAAAATATCATATACACAGAAAAGAACAAATATATCAATACTGCAACAGCTTAATATAGGAAAGAAAGTCTATATAGGATATGGACACTTTAGAGATTTTAGTATTAGGTTAGTGAATAGCCCAGGTCTGGAAGGTTTTTGCCCTCATAAAGAATGAGGGAGAAGAAGCACTGCTCAAATGTCAAGATATGACATGCGGAAAGTGATCTGAAAGAACTGATGTATTCCTTTTCGTCACAAAATTTGGAAACTGCTTCACGAGAGAAATGTTCTAAAATGTTTGGGCAAAATATTGTGTAAAAAATTCTAAAAACTTGACTGGAGAAGGACATTTTCCTTTGGCTATGGAGGAAGAGGAACTCTATATCAAATTTCGTGACTGGTGCAGACAATAGGAAGATTCCAAAAGTTGTATCAAGATTAAAATGGCCGATGCGTAGTGCTGGACAACAGACGGAATTTTTTAAAAATCCCGAGACAGATGTCAGTTATTGAACTTGAAGACAACACGCAAGCCAGACGAGGTCGTCACTACGGACAAAAATGTAACAACACAACTATTCAAAATGAAAAGAACGATCTGAAAGTACTTTAACTGGAGAAGGCAGGAAAGTGGCATCTGGCGCCACGCAAGTCCTGGTGACATCCCACCTGGAGAAACCACCTCAGTCGAATACAAACCTGAAGATTTGGTTTTCCCAACAACAGCAACTTTAGGAGTTGACCTGCCAGGAAAAGTCATATCTCTGGAACTACAATTTAACTCTTTGTATACTGGGGGGGGGGGGGGGGGGTGTTTCCCTCAAAAGACCAAGGGTAAATTTCACAATGTGGAATAGGATGGTTATCACATTTAAAAGAATGGCAAAGGCATAATCTGATTTGTAGTATGAAGTATTATACCTTATTTTGAAGAAGAAAAAATTTATTTTGTTTTTCTAATAAAATTTTTAACATTTTGTTAGTATACATAAAAAAAAAAGAGCTAAGAATTGAGAAGAAAGAATGGAAAACGAAGGAATTAACAATGGCTTCTTGACAAACACAACATAGCGCATTCACCGTTGAAACTTATTTTAAAAGTGGAGAATCGTCTATTACTGTACAACGAAAGTTTCGTCGTCATTTTGAGTTGCATCCCCTTGATAATGTTCCCGATCGGAGAATAAAACAATTTTGAGGTGGGTCAAAAAATTTAAGGAAACCGCTGATTGCCATAATAACAAGTCTACTGGTCGTCCATGATTCAGCAGACACCTGAACGAATTCAAGAAGTCCGCAACGCATTTGCTGGTTAGCACTCGGCGATCAGCTTAGGAAGGCTTTGGCACCCGGCATCCTCTTACTGTTAATAGTGATCTTTATGTGCAGATACTAACTGAATACTTCATTCCAGACGTGGCCAATAGAAATAAGAGACTATTATGGTTTCAACAGGATGGAGCACCTGCCCACACGGCCCGTCAGTCCATGGCCATGCTGCGACAAGCATTTCCCAATCGTCTTATTCCCAGATTTGGAGATATTCATTGACCAGCAAGGTCACCAGATTTATCGGCCGCAGACTTCTTTTTGTGGGGGTACCTCAAGAACACGGTGTATGCTAGTCGACCACAGTCAGTTGTAGACCTAAACGATCGAATCCGACACTGCAATCAAAATATCCCTTTGAACATGTTAAATGGTGTTATGTAGGAATTTTCCAGACCCCTCGCTGAATGTATCAAATGTAATGGCGGTCATCTAACCGGCGTAATTTTCAAAACTTAAATCTGATTGTCAGTAATAATAAAAATATCCATTTTTCTGAGTTTCATTTCACATTTTTACCAAAAACATGTATAGTGCTTATTTATTTTCCATTTTTAAAATCCAGGTAAGCTTTTTGCCGGATCCTGTATAACCAACTATTATTTCAGTGCGAAATCTTCTTCTTCTTCTTCTTCTTCGTTCGCTTCTACCACCAAAACCGCACTGTGATCCTACTGAATTTACGCCTGTGGTCCTCGTTAGGTCCCGTGGTCTCCTGTGTGGTCCCCGAAAGGACCACACGAGATCCACGAGAGGACCACATGGGGTTCAGAGTATCACAGGGCTTTAGACTGTATTCTTGGTGGGTCTCAGAAGCGGGATTGCGTGACACCGTGGTTTTCATTGCACCAGTTTAGTCTAGGGTTGGACTTTCTCACCGGAAGACCTCGACGTGTTTAGGATATCAGTGCATCCCCGCTGGGTGAGAGGCGGTAGCCCACCCAGGCCAGAGTTGGACCTTCTCACCGGAAAACCTCGACGTGTTTTGAGATACCCGTGTATCACCGCCGGGTGAGAGGTGGTTGCCCATCCAGTCCAGAGTCGGACTTTCTCACCGGAAAACCTCAGCGTGATTAGGATACGCAAACATCCCCGCCGGGTGAGAGGTGGTTGCCTATCTAGACTGCCCTGGTCCAGTGTCTCCGACTTCAGCATTTTGCGGTCGTGGCCGCTACCCTTCCTAGTTGTGACCAGGATGGAGCTTTTGTCCAGGAGGACGGATCCTCGCCACTAGTGACTTCCACCCCTGGGTTGTGCCGGTTTAGGCATATTATCCCAGTATGGGCGTGTTTGGGACGTGACCGACCTCTAGAGCAGAGGTACTGTGACATGCATAGCCTTCAAGATTCACCCCTGGTGTGAGCCAGTTTAGGCAAAATTCACCAGTATGGGTGTATATCAGGCGTGACCGACCTCTAGAGCGGAGGTGACATGACATGTCTAGCCATCAAGTTCCACCCCTGGTGTGTGCCGGTTTAGGCATATTTCACCAGTGTAGGTGTATTTCGGACGTGGCCGGCCTCTAGAGCAGAGGTGCCGTGGTATGTATAGCTCTCGTAGCGATACTACTGGACATACCGATTAAACTTCACTTTATCCTTTCCACCACCTTTCCCATCGGCACCGCACAGCAACCTTTATTTCTTTTCCGCTTCGCTCCACGCGCGGCATTTGAAGAGTCTCGCCAGCAGTGTCTTAACCTCTGGGACAAGCCGGTTCATGCATTTCACCCGATATGACTGCACTCAGGACGTGGCCGACCTCCAGACCAGAGGTGCCGTGATTTGACTGTTTGCTTCGCTTTATCCTTTCTACCACCTTTTCCGCAGTGATGCTGCGCGGCAACCTCATCTGCACCTTTCTTCATTGGCCGAGAGGAGCACCGCTCCACGCACGGCAACTGAAGGATCTCGCCAACAGCATGAGAGATGGGCCAATTTCGAGACCATCGGTCGACAAAACCGTACTACATCGTTATCACGAACCTGGCTGGCTAGCCGTTTACATGCTTCGCTCGACGGACAAACCACTTGCTTCTGCATCGAAACACCTTAACTCTCGCCGTCCGGGAAGGGAGCGAAAGCCTGTCTCCCCACGCACGGAACTCGAGAGCGCTTTTTCGCCAAAAGAACGGTCGGCCTGCGCAACAGCAACCGTCCGCGCTGTGCAGGTCGGCGCAGCTCTGCGCGGCTGACTCAGTGCGAAATGAAAACCAATCCCTCATGCTGGAATGACTATCACACGACGGCCACAATCCGAAATCCGCACGTAGGAGTGACTATAAAAGGATAATTACAACCTGAAATCTCCCTGTAAGAATAGCTATGAGACGATGCCACACGACCAAATGATCCTATTACTTTGTTAGATACTGAATGATTAAATTGGGTCTTGTTACCTGGAGCTATAAACATCGGGACTTGTTACCTGGAGCTATAAACATCGGGACTTTTTACCCCTCTCTCTCCCTCTCCCTCTTTCCCTCTCTCTCTCTCCTGTGAGCAACCAACATAAAGCCGACCGTGGGAGAAACATGGTGATCTCAAATCTATATCTCTCTCTTCTTCCCTCTCTCCCTCTCTCTTTCCCCGTCTCTATCTCTCTCCCTACCTCTGTCTCCCTCTCTCTTCTGCCTCTCTCTCCCCTCTCTCTCCATCTCTCTCTCTCTCTCTCTCCCTAATATGAAAAAATAAGAAAACGGCACACTGTCACACGAACGCAAGTACACATAAACACACAAACGCACGCACGCACACACATAAACAAACACGCACACACACATGAACATACACACGCAGGAACTCACACACACAGAAATAAACAGATACCCAAGCACATACACATAACACACACGAACACACATAAACGCTCGCAAGCACACACATAAACACACACGAACACACACATAAACACACACACGAACACACACATAAACACACACGAACACACATAAACACACACACGAACACACATAAACACACACACGCACACACATAAACACACGCAAGCACACACACATGAACACACACGAACTCACACACACACACACGCACGCACACATAAACGCACGCAAGCACACACACATAAACACACACGAACACACACATAAACACACGCACGCACACATAAACGCACGCAAGCGCACACACACATAAACACACACACGCACGCACGCACACATAAACACACACCCATACATACACACACATTCACGCACGCACGCACACATAAACACACACGAACACACACATAAACACACACGAACACACACATAAACACACACGAACACACACATAAACACACGCACGCACACATAAACGCACGCAAGCGCACACACACATAAACACACACACGAACGCACACGCACACATAAACACACACCCATACATACACACACACATTCACGCACGCACGCACACATAAACACACACACCACGCAAACAAACATTGACACACATAAACACACACACGTACGCACACACACATGCGCATACACACGAACGCACACACACTATACACACACGCACGTACACACATTTTCACACACACATTCACACACACACACTCTTTCACACACTCACACACACTCACACATACACACTCACACAATCTAACTCACGCACACACTCCCACACACATACACTCACTCCCACACACTCACACATTCTCTCACTCAAACACACACTCACACACATACACTTACACACACTCAAACATACGCTCACACATACTCACACACTCACACACACTCACACACATACACTCACACACATGCACTCACACACATACACTTACAAACACTAACACATACACACACACTCACACTCACACACATATACACTCACACACACTCACACAGACACTCACACACACACTCACACAGACACTCACACACACACTCACACAGACACTCACACACACTCACACACACACTCACACAGACACTCACACACACACACACACGCATAATGGGTAGACTTCGTATGAAAATAAAAGAAAAAGTCAATATGGTCCAAGCTGGCTTCAGGCAAGGAAGAGGATCAAGAGATCATGTATTGAATATAAGATTAATAATAGAGAAATGCAGAGAGTTTAATGTGAAGCTATATTTATATTTTATATACACTCAAAGGCATTTGATTGTGTACACCACCAGAAACTTTGAGAAATAATTTTTTAAAATGGGATTTCCAACACATTTGATACAATTAACATCACTGCTGTATCTAGACCAACAAGCAGAAGTAAGAATAAATGGTGAAACAACAACTTGGTTTGACATAAAACAAGGGGTCCGTCAGGGGTGCATACTGTCGCCTTACTTATTTAACTTGTATACTGAAAATATAATGAGGAATGAGTACATAAGAATACAGACTACAGTAAATTGAGCATAGATTAGAGCATTTGTAGCCCTTGTAATCCTTGATTTGTTCTAATTCTGTAAATCCTTCAATCTCACTTGTTCAAAAGCTGTTCAAACGACTGATTTAGAATGTGCAGAAGTACTGCTAATTTTTTAGAGAAAGTATGTTTTTATTAATTCTTAACAAAATAATGTCACCAATACGAACAGTGAGTTATAAAAATCTAAGATACAGATTTCGTGAATATATGGTGTTTATAAAGTCTCACTATACTTTCTATGAAAAAAAAACACTGAAAAATGAAATCAATGATGTCATCACAATATGTGCTCAAAAAAGTCATTTAATTAGTTATAATAGTGACTGCAATGATACAACTCTGTTTTTTGGGGTTAGCTGGAATATACCGCTGAAATATTCATTATAACAGGTGTTGGAAATGTCCACCATGGGCTTCAAGACATGAATGTACACGTTTCTTCATATCGTCAAATACCTTGTGAAAACGTGTCTGTTGTTATTTCTTGAATGGTAATTCTGATTGCTTCTTTCAGGTCCTCAATTGTTTGTACAGTATTTTTGTAAACATTTCCTTTCAAGAAACCCCATAGATAATAATCTAATGGATTTAGATCTGGAGAACGAGCAGGCCAAATTCCACGAGATAGGAAAGCTACTTGCGAAGATTTCTTTGAAAAAAACCGTGTGTTGCTCTAGCTGTGTGCGCAGTTGCACCATCTTGCTGGAACCACGCTTCTTCAATTTCACGTTCATTCAGCTGTTCTAAAAAAGGTTCCAGAATGTCACTACGGTACCGATCGGCATTCATAGTGTTGTTGAAAAAAAAATTGGTTCAGTTAAACGTTTTCTATTGACCACACACAATACCACAATTTTCGCATCGTGTAGCGGCGCTTCGTGAAATGCATTGTGTTTAACACTGCTTCAAATACGATTATTTTGGCTATTAACGTATCTAGATAGATGAAACCATGCCTCATCAGAGAAGAATGTTAAATCGAGAATTGACTCGTCTTCTTCAGTTAAAAATGCTTGAAACCACGTGGAGTAGTTGACTCTGGATTGATTGTCACACTCTTTTAGGTCAGATACAACAGAAATCTTGTATGGATGAAAATTTAACCGATGTTTAAGAATTTTGAACACTGTTCTCAGTGATACGTTCACTTCTTGTGACATTTTCCTTAAGGACTTGCATGGACTTTTCAGGATTCTGTCTTGGATATCTAGACATTTTTCTTCAGACACAGTAGGGCTACCAGATCGCGGAGCATCTTCCACAGTTCCCGTATCACGAAACTTATTCAACAAATTCCTAACCGTAGTGCGATGAGCAGGTTGTTTATCAGGAAATTTTGCTATAAATCTTTGAACAGCCATCCGTGTGTATCGACTGCCATTTCGAAACACTTGTTCAACCAAAAAAAAATATTTTTTCTTCTACTGATCACACCATTCTGTTTTGCTGCTGGGATAGAGAGTGGAAGGGGGGGGGGGGTCAAAATATTTGAAGCTCAGAGGTGGGACATGATCCTAAACAATGTTGGGAAATACTCTGTTATTCGATGACCTGGCCGTCTTTAATGTTTCTACTCTGTGACACGCTGTTTTTTTCCAGTAAGCCACTTCCTTCAAGCAAGGCCTATCGGCAATTCCCCGGAAAGATTTGTAATCGCGAAACAAAAGACATGACTGCATTTATCATCCGTGTCATAGTTTAGCTATCTGAAGATAACTGACGTGCCAAGCGCTCGCCTTGAGGTACATTGCCAGTACTGTTAATTATTCTAGTCGTATGTAAGCTTTTATATTTCCTTTATTCTTTATCTTAATTAAAGTTTATTCTTTGGAAAAAACAAAAGAATATTTCTAAGGATTGTTTCTTATATGCTGCTTTAGGATGGCTAGCAAATCAGGGATCAATGTGTGTTCAATACATCTAAAGCTTTCAAAAGAAACTTGCTTCTTGTCTTCAGATGTTAGAAAGTAGCAGTTCTCTAAACTTCTAAAATATTTCTGACATACCTGCACTATTTATCATTGGAAGAACAAATAATAATCTCACATATGTGTTCTTGATGTATACTGATATTAGAAAATCTTCAAACATTCCGTTGTTTTGCAAACAATTCAAGATAAAAAAAAAAACCAGCATAGTAGACAGAGAGAATATGTTTACATACTAAATAAAGGAAAAATCATCTTCAATCCTAAGAAAGAAATTGTAAAGATTGAGAGCAATCACCAGGTCTTACATGTGTTAGAAATAATAATAGAGGCTAAAAAATGAAATGGAAATGGCACAAATGAATATAAACATCTTACATCCTTCCCGTGCCGATAAGGGTCACATAGTTGTCTGCTAAGTTGTCCTGTTTTTGGCGAGTTTTTCAACTTCATCAAGGGATGTTATGCCAACTAAAGTGGCTTCTCTTAACAATGTCCTCTTTAGAGTTTCACGTGATCAACCTCTTTTTCTTCGGCCTGTTATGCTCCACTTGTTTTGGTATTCTCTGATTGTTTCTTCTCATCATATGACATTCATGTGTCCATCTTCTTTTTCTGGTCACCCATGAGACAGGTTGTTGTTTGTTCATCTGTCTTATCTCTGTGTTGTTCTTAAATTGTTCCACTTTATACCAAGTATTTTCCTTATGCATTTGTTTTCAAGTCTAATTTCTTGTCTATTTCTTTAGTTGCTTTCCAGCTTTCGTATGCATAAATGAGGGTGCATATCACATTTGAATTGAAAATCTTAACTTGGTTTTTGTGCTTATAACTTTTGAATTCCATATGTTCTTAAGATTTTTTTAAGGACAATGCTGCTTTTGCAATTTGAATTCTAACTTCCTTCCTAGTGTCACCATCCTGGTCTATGTAGCTGCCAGGGTATGCAAATTGGTTTACTTCAACAACAGCTGTTCCTTCTACATATATTTTTCCTTCGTCATTAATGAGAAGTTTCATTATTTTTGTTTTGTCTTTGCCTATTTCAAGACCTATTTTACTACCCAGTGGAGACAGGGTATCTGTTTTTTTCTAGCATCGATTTCGCATTGTCACTGATAAGAGTTATGTCATCTGCAAAATCAAGATCTTCCAGTTGGGTCCCATGTACCTAATCAATGCCAGTTTTACCAGTACAGCATCGTCTCATTATAAAGTCTATGGCAATTCCAAAAAGCAAGGGAGATAATATACATCCTTGTTTCTTGCCTGTTTCAATCTGAAACCGTTCGCTCATTCCTTTTAAACAGCATAAGGCAAATTGGTACCTCCAAATAAAACAGCAATAAGTTGTCAAATATTATTTGTAAATGAACAAAATCAATACAGTGGAAAAAAAGAATGAACAAAAGAAAAAAAAACTGATGCCCCAGAACTGAGAATGTAAGAACATTGGATCCATACCATTGACAGAACTGAAGGAAAATTCTACTAGAATGTGTGAAACTGAAAGATATGAAGCAAAAACTATCAGCAGATAAAATGTTTGAGCTTAAGATAAGTATCAAAAATAAAAGCTGGCATGTAAGATAAAGTTTAGGAAGAAGAAAATGCCAGAGAAAGAGACTTGATGGACAACAAGAAGAGACAAGCAGGGGTGCCTCCATAGTTTTACTATCAGTATAAGAAGCTGAGACAGACAGACATCCATTACAAACTAATCTCCCCTAACTGATAACTGATGATGAGATGAAATGTAGCTTCCATAACTTCACTTGTTAAGTATTTCATTTCATGTTGACTGTAACATATGCAGATTGTAGTTTTGCATTTATGTTTCTATCAGTTTTGTTGAAAGGATAAAGAAAGAGAATATAGAAACATTACCTCTTCTTCCTTCTACCACTGATATTTCAAATAGTCTTAATCTTGTTAACACTTATCTACTCTTATCTAAGGTGTTAATATTTCTTAACATGTTGAAAACTCTCTAAGATGTCCTCAGAGAGTTTCAGAGCAACAAATTTTCTTCTTCTTCTACTGTGTCCCTGGAACTGTGAGCTGGTGTTCTTTGCAGCCAGTGCAGTGAAGATGTTGAGGCGCAGCATCGTGTTAGCTTGAGAGTGGATTATGGCAGGTACTTTTCAGTCAACTGAATGAAGCTAAAAAGCAGTTGATATGCAGTGCAGTCCACTACTATGAGGACTTTGGCATCACTGCCCATTAGCCAGACTAGACCTGTTACTGGGGGTGCCAATGGGCAAGGTCTTGGTCAGCTATGGTTCATAAGTCTTGATGCTAGCATGTCAGTTGTTGCTTGCTGACTACCAAATCAGACACCATCTCCACTCCCACATAAACTAATTAAAAATAAGAAACAATCAGAATTTCTTGGACATATCATGCAGAGGCAGAAGGTAGAGAAATGGTCTTGTCTTGTCTCCTTCCTCATATACCTTCCAGTGTTAAGGGGACAAACAAGATGTCTGGACAGGGCTTGGTAATTTGTTTCATATAATGGGATCTTTAAGATTTTTGTTATTTCCTCCTGCAACTTCTTGCACTGACAGCCTCTTCTTCCTCTGAACTTGTTAATGATTAGAAAAATCAATGGTAAAAGAAGACAAGAAATGCAAAGAAAAAAATAACTCAGCAGAATGAGTAAATGGCAAGAAAAAAGAAACAGAAACACTAAGGGTCAAACAAGTTACTTATCATGATCGCCAAAGCTACCTAGCATCACAAGTAATGAAAAGTTTAATTTTCAGTTCCAAATTAAATTATTTTAGAAAGAATCTAGACTGGAATCAAGAAAAAATGAATTTGCTTAAAGCTGCTACTTTTATTTTTATTTTTTTTTTTAGTTTTCATACAAAATGTATGAATTTTTTGGGGGTTTAATTTTATTATTTTATAGCTATTATAGAATTATGAAGTAAAGTGGGTGGAGTTATCAGGGAAGATTCAGCCCCTGAAAAAAGTTGGACAAACTAATTTTGGTGTTCCAGTCTAGAGTTACACGAATAGTTTGGGGTATTAGTACAGGTATAAAATACTAAATACATAAATATACACAAAGCCATTGCAGTAAATCTGTGATAACAAAATGTTTAAACTGTTTAAAGCAAAACTTCTTGTCTTGTATCTTATATCCTTCCCATGCCATTAAACGTCACATAGGGTTCACAAGATAGTTCGCCAAGTTTTCCTGTTTTCAGTGAGCTTTTCAACTTCATCAAGGTATTTTATGCCTACTAAACTGGCCTCTCTTAACAATGTCCTCTTTAGAGTTTCATGCAGTCAACTTCTTTTTCTTCGGCCTGGTGTGTCCCACTTGATAGCTTGTTTTGGGATTCTCTGAACATTTCTTCTCATCACATGACTATTATATATCATCTACTTTTTCTGATCACCCATGAGACAGGTTGTTGTCCATTCATCTTCTTTATCTCTGCATTTTTTAAAAAATTCGTTCCACTTTATACTGAGTACTTAGGGATTTGTTTTCAAAAGAGTCTAATTTCTTGTCTATTTCTTTAGTTGATTACCAGCTTTCGCATTCATAAGTGAAGGTGGATGTTACATTTCAATTGAATAATCTTAATTGGTTTTTGTGTTTATAATTTCTGAATACCATATGTTTTCAAGATTCTTGAAGGTCAGTGCTGCTTTTGCAATTCTATCTTCTTTTCTGGTGTCACCATCCTGGTCTATGTAGCTGCTGTGATTTGGAAATTGGTATACTTCTATGCTGTTCCTTGTACATATATTTTTACTTCCTGATTAATGAGAAGTTTCATTATTTTTGTTTTTTCCTTATTAATCTCAAGTACTATTTTGTTAACCAGTGAAGATAGGGTATCTGTTTTTTCTTGCATCAAATTCACATTGCCACTGATAAGAGTTATGTCATCAGCAAAATCAAAATCTTTTAGTTGGGTCCCATATAGCCAGTTAATGCCTGTTTTACCTGTGCTTATGAAGTCTATGGAAATTCCAAAAAGCAAGGGAGATAGTATACATCATGCATCCTTGTTTCATGCCTGTTTCAATCTGAACCATTCACTCACTCATTCTTCTATTGGGTGTGCAGAAGAAGGAATGAGCAAACGGTTCCAGAATTCAAAATATAGCACTGCAAGATGGTGGTTATATGGAAAATATCAACCTATAAAACAAGGGGTGTGACAAGGATGTGTACTGTCTCCAGACCTTTTTTCTCTGTGAGAATATTCTAAGAACGATCATCACAGAAACAGGCATAAAATTTGGAGGATGCAATATTAACAACCTTCGGTAGCTGACGACACAGTACTGATAGCTGAGAACCAACAAGACCTGCAAAATCTCTTGGATAAAGTTACCAAAGAAAGTGAACAGAAAGCCTTACTTTGAACATCAAAAAGACAGAGACTATGGCTATATCTAAGAAACAGAATCCACCAGCATGCAGTATAAAATTAAATGGAACTATTCTAAAGCAGGCGCAGAAATTCAAATACCTTGGAGCAGTAATAACTTCAGATGGGAAATGCAGAACAGAAATTAGGAACAGAATAGGCCACCAAACAAAGACTGCATTTCAGAGAATGAGAAACATATTATCCAACACATCCTTATCAATGAATGTTAGAAAATGAGTCCTAAAATGCTATATTGAATCTATCTTATTATATGGAAGTGAATCATGGACAATAGGCAGATCTGCACAAAAATCATTGGAAGCAGCAGAAATGTGGTTTATTAGAAGAATGTTGCGAATTCCCTGGACAGCAAAAATAACTAATGAAGAATGTATGAGAAGAGATAGAGAGACAAAAAAATCTTGTCAAAAAGATAAGAGTGAGACAATGTACTTTCATAGGACATGCAATGAGAAGAGGGGGCATTGAAAATATTACAACAACAGGAAAAATAGAAGGAAGAAGATCAAGAGGAAGACCAAGAGAAATGATACCGGACAGTCTGACAGGATGGTGTGAGAGGAGATCACCAACTGAGTTGATGGCCTGTATGAAGGATTGTGTACTCTGGAGAAGCATAAAAGCCAATGCCATTCAGCACAGCACCTGATAATGATGGTGATGAATATGGTGGTTTAATCACACATATTTATAAGGCTCTAGAAAGGTTGAGTTATTGTCGCTATTGAAATGAGTAACTATTTCAGTCATAAAACATTTATCTTTATTTTCTTTCAGATTAAAATGAGGGAACCATCAGACATTGACTTACTTTTGATAGGGAAGACCGGAACTGGAAAGAGTGCAACAGGAAATTGTATTCTCAGACGGAAAGCTTTCAAAACTTTGTCAAGTACTATTTCAGCGACCAAGGAAGTTGAATATGGAGTCTCAGAGTATCAAGGTCGAATTATTAAAGTGGTAGATGGCCCAGGAGTTGGGGATACAAGAATTGATGGTGAAAAGTCTGTCAAAATGGCTCTAAAAGCAATGGAGTACACCATCGCTGCAAATCCCCGTGGCTATCATGCATTTCTTCTTGTCACAAGATTTGGTGTGAGGTTTACAGCAGAAGATCAAGCCACAATTGCTTTCTTAAAGAAAATATTTGGTGAGACTTTTGTCAGATCTTACTGTATTCTAGTTCTGACCTGTGGAGATCATTTTGAAGCAGAAAGTGAAGAGACAGGTGTAAGTTTTGAAGACTGGTGCAAAGAGCAAAAAGGAGTGTTTGCTGAGCTTATGAAGGAATGTGACAACAGAATAATATTATTTGACAATGCCACAAAAGATGAGAGAAAAAAGTGTGATCAGATAGAAAAGTTAATCCAGATGGTAGATAATTTAAGATTTCAAGGTGTTAGATACACAGATAAATACTTCACAAAGCCAACTGCTGCACAACTGATTCAAAACAAAGCAATGAAGGAAGCAATTGTTATGACCATTCCAAAATTTTCTTAGCAGACAAATGTCTAAATATAATATTAGGGAATATCAAGTTTGTAACATTTTAAAATGCTGTTCCACTTGTTCCACTATTGATGGATAGTGATACATAGTGATTTGTATCTATAAACATCTTTTTTTTACTTCATTCATTTATATAATAAGAGCATGATACAACCTAAGACATGAAAGAATGACAATAATACAGAGTTATGCACTCACGAATGATGCAGACGATGAGGCGAAAGATGATTTCTATCACCAAATTAAATGAATCATTAATAAAATAACTAAACATGACATCCTAATTGCTATGGGGGACTTCAAAGCAAAAATAGTAGGGAAAGATAACACCAACATTGAAAAAGTAATGGGGAAAGAAAGAATTGACATGGTAAATCAGAATGGAGAAAGATTAATTGAAATATGTCTAACAGAGGGCATGGCCATTGGAGGCACAATATTTCCACACAAAGAGATGCAGAAAACAACATGGATATCTACAGATGATAGAACCAGAACCCAGATAGATAATTTTTGTATTAGAAAGCAATATAGAAACATCTCTGATAGATGTAAGGGCATACAGGGGTGCAGATGTCAACAGTGATCACAATCTGTGAATAGGGAAAATAAAACTAAAACTGAAAAGCCAACACAAGAAATCAATACACAAAAAGATAAACAGCCACAGCCTACAGGAAGAATATACTAACAGTAATTTCAATCAGGAACTTGCTAATCATTCCACAACACTCAGTGAAGTAGAGGAGATAGGTATAGATGAATTATGGAATTCTTACAGCACAGTCATAATCACAGCAGCAAAAGAAAAATCACAGCATGAGACATGGCCAGAGGACACTGGCTTGAGCAAAAGCTTTGGGGCTCCTATCAGGATCTGGAGAGGACTGTGGGGTTTGCTGTGTCGACAGGGATCAGGATCTGATGTGACCAACAACTTTGAATGCAGAAGAAGAAGAAGAAGCAGCAAAAGCAAGCGCTGGACTGAAAAAAAACATGGATATCAGAAAACACATGGAAGTACATACATGACAGACGAACAGCCAAATTAGACATGTTGAACTGCGAAAGCAACATACAAAGAAATAAAGTAAAAAGTTAATCTGGAAGAGATAAAAGACAATATAATGTAGCAAAAGAGGCAGAGAAAGCAGCAAAAACAGGAGACAGCAAAACTTTATATAACATACAAAAGAGGCTAACAGATACTATTTCATCCAAAGAAAGATCAATCCTTAGCAAAACTGGGACCCTATTAATATCAAGTAAAGACCAAAACCAAAGATTGGCTGAACACTTCCAAGAAATACTTAATCGACCACACCCAAAAGAATTGATAAACCTTGGGACCAACCTCCACAACTAAATGTCAACCTAGATGAAATTACATTGCATGAAATTGAAACAGCAGTGAACTTAATGGCTAACAACAAAGCTGCAAATGAAGATGAAATAACAGCTGAAATGTTAAAACCTATCAATAGTGACAATATGAGACAACTACAGAGAATGTTTCATAAGATTTGGAAAGAAGAAAAGGTCCCTTCTTAATGGAAAAAAGGTATCATTGTTAAAATACCAACAGAAAAAACAAAAAAAGGGCAACCTTAGTGACTGCAACAATTGAAGAGGAGTAACCTTAGTATCAGTTGTGTCAAAAGTATTTTGAAAGGTCATTTTGAATAGATTTAAAGATATAGTGGATACCACAGTGAGAGAAGAACAAGCAGGATTTCAAAAATGGAGAAGCTGTCTCGACCAGATCTTTACTCTAAGAATAATGCTTGAAGAATATATTGGAAAGAAGAAATCATTAATACTGAATTTTATAGACTTTAAAAAGGCATTTGATAGCATACACAGAGATTCATTGTGGAGAATTTTAAGTCTATATGAAATACCATCTAAAATTGTCAACATCATTACGGACCTCTACAATGGATAAGTTTGTGCAGTTAAAACAGAAGAGGGGATGAGCAAATGGTTCCAGATTGGAACAGGCTTGAAACAAGGATGCATACTGTCTCCTGTGCTTTTTTTTAAAATTGCAATAGACTTCATAATGAAAAAAATGCTGCACAGGTAACACTGGTATTGATTTGGTACATAGGACCCAACTAGAAGATCTTGATTTTGCTGATGACATAACTTTTATTAGCAACAATGTGAATTCCATGCGAGAAAAAACAGATAGCCTGTCTTCACTGGCTAGCAAAATAGGACAAGAAAAATTAACAAGAAAAAAACAAAAATAATGAAACTTCTCATTAATCAAAATGGAAAAATACACGTAGAAGGGACAGCTGTTGAAGAAGTCAATCAATTTGCATACCTTGGCAGCTACATAGACCAGGATGGTGACACCAGAAAGAAAGTTAGAATTAGAATTGCAAAAGCAGCATCGATCTTCAATAATCTTGAGAACATATGACATTCAAAAGTTATAAGCACAAAAATTCAAATGTAATATCCACCTTCATTTATGCATGCGAAAGCTGGAAAACAACTAAAGAAATAGAAAAGAAATTAAGACTCTTTTGAAAACAAATGCCTAAGGAAAATACTCAGCATCAAGTGGAACAAATTCAAGAACAATGCAGAGATAAGACAGATTGGCGAACAACAACCAGTCTCATGGGTGATCAGGAAAAGGAGATGGACATATATTGGTCATGTGATGAGAAGAAATGATCAGAGAATTCCAAAACAAGCTATCAAGTGCAAGACAACATGCTAAAGAGGCAAACCACGTGAAACTCTAAAGAGGATCCAGTTCAGCGTTGGATTTTCTTGCCAGAAAACCTCAGCGTGATTAGGATATGCATATATCCCTGCTGGGTGAGAGGTAGTTGCCTATCTAGACTGCACTGGTCCAGTGTCTCTGACTTCAGCATTTTGTGGTCGTGACTGCTAACCTACCTAGTTGTGACCAGAATGGAGCTTTTGTCTAGGAGGATGAATCCTCACCACTAGTGAGTTTCACCCCTGGGTTGAGCCGGTTTAGGCATATTATCCCAGTATGGGCTTCTTTGGGTCATGACCGACCTCTAGAGCGGAGGTACCGTGACTTGAGTAGCCATCAAGTTTCACCCCTGGTTTAACCGGTTTAGGCATATTTCACTAGTATGAGTGTAGAATGGACATGGCCGGCCTCTAGAACAGAGGTGCCGTAGTATGAGTAGCTCTTGCCGTGAGACTACTGGACATACTGATTAATTAAGCTTCACTTTATCCTTTCCATCACCTTTTCACATTGCCACTGCACGGCAACCCTGATTGCTTTTCCTCATTTTCTTCATTGGCTGGGAAGAGTTTCACTCCACGTGTGGCATTCAAAGAGTCTCGCCAGCAGCTACTCTCGGTTGTAAGCAAGATGCTTACAATAGATCTTTCTTTTCTAAGACAGATATAAATGTGTGATTTGCTACATCAGTAATTGTAGTGACTATGGGCTGATATCAGATATGTCAATATTTATATCTGCTTTAAAAACATAAAATCTGAGGGCTAGAATTTATTAAATTAGAATGGAAGTAAATTATCCAAACTTTCAAACAAGTAAAACAGATGTGTACACAACTTTTATATCCATCTTTCCACTACAGTCTGATTTCTTTGGCAGATGGGTCAGTTATTATCTATCAAAATCAAATGTTTGGAATGTTTTTTGTTTTGTCAATTAAGAATTGCCACTTTGTTAAAACACTGCTATTTTTTAAAACCTCACAATATAAAAGTATTAGTTTTAATATGCTAAGGAAAGCTAATATCTGACTACTAAGGTGTGAGTACTTTTGTATGCTAAGTTTAGGAACATATTATTTCAGTAAGAAAACTGAAAAACTTCAAACTAAAGTTTTTCAGTATGAAACATCAAACTATAGTTCATAAGTATGAAACATCAAACTATAGTTCATAAGTATGAAACATCAAACTATAGTTCATAAGTATGAAACATCAAACTATAGTTCATAAGTATGAAACATCAAACTATAGTTCATAAGTATGAAACATCAAACTATAGTTCATAAGTATGAAACATCAAACTATAGTTCATAAGTATGAAACCTCAAACTATAGTTCATAAGTATGAAACATCAAACCATAGTTCATAAGTATGAAACATCAAACTATAGTTCATAAGTATGAAACATCAAACTATAGTTCATAAGTATGAAACATCAAACTATAGTTCATAAGTATGAAACCTCAAACCAAAATTTTTCAGTATGAAATTTCGAACTAAAATTTTTCAGTATGAAACCTCAAACTAAAGTTTTTTCAGTACGAAACCTTAAACTAAATTATTTCTAAGACAGTTACAGTAGTACTAACACAGAATCATTCTGAGATTTCACCAACATCCTACAAGTGCATATCTCTTAAAACAGCTCCCTGCTGCATATTTTAAAAGCTCCTGATGGATCTCATCAGTACTTTCTATCTTGAAAAAGATTTTTGTTGTTTCAAAAGAAATTTGAAGTTTTAAAATAACAGTATTTAATCAAGACCAGTAAATGTTGGACATTTTGCTTTCTCTTTATGACGTCCTCAGTAAATGTTGGATGTTTTGCTTTCTCTTTATGACATCCTGTCTCATGCAGGATTTTCTGTTTCCGTTGGATGTCTCTGGAAGAATGTAGAAATATGACTATTCCAACTGGTTCTTTTAAAACTAAAAGCATAATTTTATCATTGTGTATGTTTTTTTTATAGTACTGAGGCTTATTTGGCTGAGAAATTAAGAATACATTGATCTGGAAGATTATACAGACTAATGATAGTTTATTTTGTTAAAAAATGTAGTGGGATTAGTTTGTGAGGAAAACTACTGCTGAAATGGCTTTTTTTCAGTACATTAAAAGAAATAAATGAATAAAAGTGATCTTAATTTATATGGGTTTATCGGTCCCTGAAGGAAATTCAAAGTGTAGTTTCAAGATGTGGAAATGGGAACAAATTTTATACTAAAAGTCAATGATAAATCTGTATTCCAAGCAGCCAAAGATTGACAACATAATACAATGCTAATGCAAGGACATTAAAGCTTGACAATTAACCAAGATAAGATAGAGTATCTGAAGATATCAAGAGACCAGAGGCAGAATGATCCAGATTATATAAATGTTGGAGATATTATTATTAGGAAAAGCAGGATCATATAAATATTTAGGCATAACCTTCAACAAAAGCAACACAGTAAGCAAGGAAATTAAAAGCAGAATACAGATAGGGAATAAAATTTACTCTGCTTTGCAACAACTGTTAAAATCCAAACTCCTGTCTCAAAACACCAAAATGACAATCTACAAAACTATAATAAGACCAGCCGTCATGTATGGATCAGAAACATGGAGTACAACAAAGAAAGATGAACAACAATTTCAGATCTTTGAGAACAAGATCCTAAGAAGAATCTTTGGTCCCACAAAGTATACCAACAGTGGAGAATGGAGAGCTAGAAAGAACACTGAACTGAACAGCTTATTTAAATCCCAATGAATTATAAATGTCTTGAAACTGAACAGACTACGCTGGCTGTGCCATGTAGAAAGAATGGAAGAGAACAGACAAACAAAATGAACAAAAGATGAAGGAAACAAGACCAAGGGATAGACCATGACAGAGATGGAAAGACAACGTAGAAGAGGATATAAAAGAAATTGGTGTCACCAACTGGAGAGATAAAATTAGGAATAGAGTGGAATGGAGGCAAACTTTATCTGCAGCAATGAGCCTTAATAGCTTGGAAAGCTGAAGAAGAAGAAGAAGAAGAAGAAGAAAAAGAAGAAGAAGAAGAGGAAGAAGAAAAGGAAGAAGAAAAGGAAAAGAAGAAGAAGAAGAAGAAGAGAAGAGAAGAAGAAAAGAAGAAGAAGAAGAAGAAGAAGAAGAAGAAGAAGAAGAAGAAGAAGAAGAAGAAGAAGAAGAAAAGGAAGAAGAAGAAGAAGAAGAAAAGGAAGAAGAAGAAGAAGGACAAGAAGAAGAAGAAGAAGAAGAAGAAGAAGAAGAATGCAAGTACAAGTACATATGATTGTTTATGTATAATTATTATCTTTATGTTTGAGATAAATCTATGAATGCACTGATATTGTTATTAAATATCTCTTGTGTACAGAAATGGTGACATCTGATCCTGGAGTCACCACATTTTACTCCCAGATGTTTTATACAGAGCAAAGATATTGTGTCTGAGAGTAAGTTGTGTCTGAGAGTAGATTGTGTCTGAGAGTAGGTTGTGTTTGAGAGTAGGCTGTGTCTGAAAGTAGGTTGTGTCTGAGAGTAGATTGTGTTTGAGAGTAGGCTGTGTCTGAGAGTAGGTTATGTCTGAGAGTAGGTTGTGTTTGAGAGTAGGTTGTGTCTGAGAGTAGGTTGTGTCTGAGAGTAGGTTGTGTCTGAGAGTAGACTGTGTCTGAGAGTAGGTTGTGTTTGAGAGTAGGTTGTTTCTGAGAGTAGGTTGTGTCTGAGAGTAGACTGTGTCTGAGAGTAGGTTGTGTCTGAGAGTAGATTGTGTTTGAGAGTAGGTTGTGTCTGAGAGTAGGCTGTGTCTGAGAGTAGGTTGTGTCTGAGAGTAGGTTGTGTCTGAGAGTAGGTTGTGTGTAAGAGTAGGTTGTGTCTGAGAGTAGGTTGTGTCTGAGAGTAGGTTGAAACTCCTTATCCAGCTGTCCTCTGTGAAAGAAAGTGAACTATTTCAGAAGAGTGCAATAAATTAGATGTTAACAATATCTAAATAATGTAGCTTCAGAAGATAGATGTTAACAACATCTGGACAATGTAGTTTTAGAAATTAGATGTTAACAATATCTAGACAGTGTAATTTCAGAAATTAGATGTTAACAATATATAGATAATGTAGTTTCAGAAATTAGATGTTAACAATATCTAGACAATGTAGTTTATGTCCAGCTGGTGTTACAATTGTGGTAAACATTTCTGCCATTTCATTTCCAGAAACACTAGGGACTTCAGTAAAGTAAGAGAACACAGTTTTGTAGGATAAAAAAAGGTTTATATTCATTCAGTCATGCAGGCAGATGTAGTATAGTTTTGTGCTGTCAGTCTGGCATGTCAGCCAAATGTTTCCATTTAAGGTTACAGTGGTGCAACTACATGTACTCCTGGTCTCCTTCACACTATATTTAGAGTTTAAGAAAGTTTAAACAATGTACAGAATAAGACTTTCAAGTGTTAATATTAATTTGAAATGTAACCCTCATCTATTCATCTATGTCACTGAATTAGCTACTGGGCCTGCCAGTTTTGGCACCAAGTCTTATGTGAAAATGTTATAAAACATACAGTTCAGTTTAAAAATATGAATTACATGTATGGAAAAACACTATTTAGTTTGTTATGTGTTTGTGTATGTAAACAACTTTTGATGAAGTGTGTACAGAATGTAGCAGACTAAATGTAAAGGAAAAGAACAAAAGAATATGTAATAAATTGAAGTCCATTAAAAAAAAAAAAATTAACTTTCTAAAGATATTGGTAATATAGATTTTAGGACTGTTAGGTATGTATATTTCAATAAACAATGCATATTATATATTTTGAAATGTGTCTGTTTCATGAAATCCGTCTTGTCCATGTTTGTTTACATATGAGACCATGTGTTGGTAGAAAGGAGAGATAAGTCTACCATCAAGATGAAGAATTTTGTAATGACACAAACTATTGCTGGTGACAGACTTTCATATCACACTATTCAGGAAGTAGAGATTAGATGTTCTAACAAATTTAGAGTTTATTAATCTAGTTGTGTGTGCAGGAAACTCTCTACTGTGGAGAGTGGAACAACAACACAACTCCTTCAGATCATCAGAGAAAGTACCTCCCCCCCAGACAAGTGTTTCAGCTCTATTAAACCCCTGACATTCTGGGGGGGGGGGGGTGGGCCCCTCTGGGTCATAACTCTCAGAGGTCTTGTGAGTTGTTTTTTTTTTTTTTCCCGGGATTGAACCCATGATCTTCCAGTTGGCACTGAACTTTGAAGTGTGTCTTTAGTGATTTAGCTACGGAGGACTGGTATTGGTTGTGACAAACAAAATTATTTATGTTCTCAATGCTTGTTTTGCATACTCCACATCCAGCATGAGGCTTTTTCTGCTGTTTCTGAAAGGCTTTTCAATGCCCTTGCTCTTGCTTGTCCCTTTATGCCCAGTTGCTTACATAGGTCGTATGCTGATGTTGCTATGAATCCTCTCGCTCTCACTTCTACAGCTATCACTTTGCCCTAACTCCTGCCTCAGTTGCTTGACCAGATCATTGTACTTCTCACATTTGAATAGATGCTGTTCCTCTATTCTTGTTTTGATACGGAGCCGTAAGCTCGATCATTATTAATTCCTGTTTTCCTGTGGAGTACACTACAATGTCCGATCGCATTTCTGTGTTCTTGTTGGCAGTCGGGTATTCTTTTCTTTCTGGTAGGTCCGCAATCACATCCCAGTCATTTCCACCATCTAGCTGTGATGGTAAAGGAATGTCTCTGATTTCAATATTCAATGTCGTACCAGCGCCTATGAAGTATTTAGATGGGACCTCAACTCTTTTGCTGTTCTTTGCTTTATCTTTTGCCCTGTATACAATGGCTACTAGTTCTGCAGCACTCTGTTGTGCCGTCCTTGGGCTAATGATACTCTGCATGCTGACAGCACATGTTCCAATGTTTGCTTTTCGTTGCAGAGAGGACAATTTGTGTCTTCTGATAAACCCCATTTGTATAGGTTGGAGCCTGTAGGCAGAAGGTCATAAGTAGCTCTGATGATGAAGCTGAGTCTCAAGGGTGCCATTTTCCAGATGTCATTCCATGTTAGTGATCTCTGCAGGACTTCCTTCCATGCTGTCCACTGACCTTGCTGTGTACATTGGACTGCCTTCTGGACACGCTTGTCATCTTCTGAATTCCTTACTTTGCTGATGATCATATCCCTTCTTTCCTTACAGGAGCCCTTTGACCACCATTTGATTTCACCATGACCAAATCCCCTTCTGTTGGTCTTGGTGTATCCTATTACTTCTTTCAGCTCCTGTGTTTCCCTGGCTGTGGTCATTTCCTCACTTACTTTCCATTTTCATCCAGTTTTAAGTGTTGGCTGCACTTCTCGTACCACCGGATCTGTAGATTCTTGTAGCATCATTGCAAGCCTTGTCTTTCCTACCTTGTATTCTTCGACCACAGATTTGAATGGCAGCTGCAGTTTGCTCTTCTTACAGTACAGTGCTACATCATTTAACCCTGGTGGTACGCCCAGCCACTTTCTTATGGATATATTTATCTTCTTTCGACTGCCTCTACTGTGCTGGTACTTACTTCGTAAATGAGTAGTGGCCACATCAATTTTGGAATCAGCATGAACTGGAGGCACCATATTTTGTTTTACCAAGTAGCCTGCTTTTGTCTATGATGTTCAGTCCATTCTGTGCCATTTCTATGACCAGCTTCTCCAAGTTTGAGTCTTTCATGGAAGCATCATATACTCTGCCAAGTCTCTGCACTGGCTCTTCCCCTACAGTTGGGATTATTTGATTTGCCACTGTGTACGATCTTTCTATCACTTTCCTCTTTATGAGTGACAGGCTTCTTGACTTCGTTGGCTTGAAGCTCATGTGGCACCATATGATAATGCTATCCAAACATTCTAACATCTTTCGTGCATGTGGTTCACTGGTTGTTATTACTGTTGTGTATCCATGAATGCGTTTAGTGGTGGCATCTGACATCCATTTCTGAACCTTGGACCTTCTGTTGCTCCTTCTGCTGCTTTCAGGATTACATGCATGGCTAGTACGAACAGTATGGGAGATATTGTACAGCCCATTGCAATTCCTACCTGGAGTTCAATCCATCTTGTAATATATCCTGATGTTCCAAATCTCTTGAGGAACCCTGTGAAGTACATTTCCAGCATCATCGTGATTTCTTTTGGCACATGATACATGTCTAGTGCTAGCCATATCATTTGGTGCGGTACTGAGCCATACGCATTGGCTAGGTCAAGCCATATTACCTGCAGATCCTGCTTTCCAGATCTTGTCTGCTGAATAGCTTCCTAAATCACTGAAGCATGCTCGAGACATCCTGGGGAACCTGGAATTCCTCCCTTCTGCACAGATGTATCAACGTAACCATTATCTAGGATGTATGTTGTTAGTCTCCTTGCCATCATGGAGAAGAATATCTTTCCTTCCACATTCATAAGTGAGATCGGTCTGAACTAGTTGATTTCAGTGGAATCCTGCGCCTTTGGGATGTATATTCCATTAGCCTTTTTTCCATTCTTTACTTATGAGTCCCTTAGTCCATGCTGTTCATGGGAGTTTGTGGAGCTTCTTTAGTACTTCGGGGTGTCTTTTGTACAGTACGTAAGGGATGTCATTTGGGCCAGGTGCTGATTTGTCTTTATCTGTTCTTACGACGCTCTCTACTTATTGTAAGGTTAGTGGACTGCATATGAATTTGTTGCCTGGTGCACAGGGCCACACTAGACCTTTCATCTGCTCGAGAGGTGTATGCTGATTTTTATCAGAGTATGTCTTGCTCAGATGTTCCTCGAGCACCTCCTTACCTGCTTTCAGCGTATCTGATTTTGGCTGTTCAAATAACTGCTTGGCGTATCTGGTTTCCCTCTTCCTTTTACATAGTCTTTCAGCTCTGCAAAGGGCACTGTGTTTGGATTTTAGATGCTGCCAAACCTGTCTTAGTCCTTCCTTTTCCGATTCATGTGCTTTCTTGAACATTTTCCGGGCATAGTTCTTCTGTCATCTTATTGCTTCTATTTTCTTCTGTCTTCTGGACTTTCGTGGTGTTACTTTTTCTCTTTTTGCCTGTTTGGTTCCAAACTCTTTGCGGCAGTGAAGATATATGATGTTACCAAATCTTTCAGTTTTTGCTCAAGGTTTTTCCCTCTTAGTTTCTTTGCATAATCCTGTGTCCAGGTTTTCCCATGTGCTTTTGGCACTTTCTGTGCCAGGGGGACAAGACGTGGAGATTCAGTTGAGTGCCAGAGTAAAAGTGCTGGTCTTGATATGTATAGGGGTATATTTGTAAAAGTGAATGAAACACAGTATTTCCTTGTACTTCCGTGTAGTTTCAAAATATAATTATGAAGATTTCATAAATGCAGAGATTTTTTTAGGAAATAAAAAGTAATGTGATGTTTTTAGACAATAATTGTGTCTTACTTACCATTGAGTACATCTAGATCTAGAGTACTTACCATCTGAGATGCGTAGATCTACCTGTTGACGTCGTATTGGATTCCGTGTTGCATTATCGATAGAATAATGTCTGAAATAACCTTCTAACTATTTCTCCATTCGTCTAATAATTTTAGATCTACTAGGGAAAGGCCTTACTTTGAACATCAAAAAGACAGAGACTATGGTTATATCTAGGAAACAGAATCCACCAGCATGCAGTATTAAATTAAATGGAACTATTCTAAAGCAGGTGCAGAAATTCAAATACCTTGCAATATATTCAAGTAATAACTTCAGATGGGAAATGCAGAACATAAATTAGGAACAGAATAGGCCAAGCAAAGACTGCATTTCAGAGAATGAGAAACATATTAGCCAACACATCCTTATCAATGAATGTTAGAAAATGAGGCCTAAAATGCTATATTGAACCTATCTTGTTATATGGAAGTGAATCATGGACAATAGGCAAGTCTGCACAAAAATCACTGGAAGTAGCAGAAATGTGGTTTATTAGAAGAATGTTGCGAATCCCCTGGACAGCAAAAATAACTAATGAAGAATGTATGAGAAGACCTGGAGAGACAAAAAAACCTTGTCAGCAAAATAAGAGAGAGACAATGTACTTTCATAGGACATGCAATGAGAAGACTTTGTTAAGATGGACCATTTTTTATCCAGGGATCTTACAAGTTATCATATTGGATATGGGTATGTGACAACCAACTCTGTGGCCGGGTAAAAATCACTGTCTTCCCCGTTTATATACACAACCCAGACCTTCAACCCTTTATTACTCTTTTGTAACCTAACCTTTAGCCTACAGCATGAGTGGCATTCCTACTGTTGCCCCAACTAGTTCCTTACCCAGGATTTCTTCCTCCATGGATGTTCCTCTTGCCTGGGTCCACTACCCTGTGATCGTATAGTGTCTGGTAAATTGCCGTATCTAAATACCACCCTGTCATTCTGTCTCTAACAGACAAATCCAGCGACATGTATATAACTTCCAACACAAACTATTTAATACGAAATAGGGTTATCTGTGCCGACATTGATCATGCACATGCTTGTGAGACATTATATCATATATAGTTCTGTAGATTTGTAGATTTGTAAGCGAGAGGGTTCGGTTAGCATGACAGGGCCTAGCCACGAAAACCGAAACACATGGTTCGCTGACAAAGTCCCCCCTTATAACTAAGTATGCTAATGAGGTCATCATATATGAGGAGACGCGGCACATTTTTGTCAATTAGATCAGCGGTTCTCGTTCAGGCGAAACATGGCTCGGGGCGGCAATGTATATCTGATGAAGTTTGTTCTTGATGTATATTGGAAATGTGTATTTCGATTTTATTAAGAGGTCGTGAGTATGTGTGTATTCGTAACTATTTTCTCAGATTACCGCCTGATTGCCGTCTAGTTCGTGAATCATAACTGTCAGTTGGTGTAAATGTCCGCTAAATGTCACGTAAATCTTTGGTGTCTGTAGTCATAAGTGGAATAGTTTAGTTGAAATTCAAGAAATATTTGTGGATAAGAATGGTAGTGGATATAAGAACCTATTATATATATATACATACACACACACTGTCAAAAAAAAAGAAAAGAAATGCATAGCGTATACTGCATAAGCTTCATTTTTTATATGTTATGACAAAATTTTTTCCCCTGGGTATCTCAAACCAAACCAAAAATTGTCACCAAGATATCAGGTCCATGATTTAGCGTGAATTTTGCTATTCTCGTGTATAGTCAGATCGCAGTAGCTGGCCTTGCTAATCACGCATTTTTTTTTACTATAACTCACGTTGCATTTATGGAAAAGTCGTGATTTTTGTGGTGAGCACAACTCACTTCCCACGCAAATGAAACTCTATAAAAGGATGAGGTTACACAAACAAATTCAGTTAATTTTCAAGTAGACAATTATGGCGTATCTATCGCAAAATTTACGAAACATTGCTATTGGTCGCCTGCACGCAGGCGAAAGTCAAAATCTGGTTGCCAAGCATTTAAACTTGCAGCACATTTAAATCAGTCGACTTTGGCACGTTTCCAAGCCACTGGCTCAGCTGAAGACCGGCACCGCAGTGGACGACCCAGGGTGACATCAGCAGCTGATGATTGCTTTATTCTGGTTTATCACCTCAGAAACAGGCTTACAACAGCTTCCTCAGGTGCCCAGTCATTGCTTGCAATACGTCCTGTGTCTGATAAAAATATCCGGAATAGACTGCATAAAACTGGACTGGTGGGACGACGACCTCACCGAGGTCCTGTCTTAACGAGACGCCATCGCCAAAATCGACTGGTTTGGGCCAACCAGCATCGGCCCTGGACAACTGACAATCATTGGAGACGTGTCTGGTTTACTGATGAATCTTCCTTTTTTGTTGCACCTCCATGATATGCAGAGAAGTGTCTATTGTAGGCCAAATTAACGTTTTGTCCAAAATTGCGCCAATGAAACTCCGCTGCACGGTGGTGGAGGTGTAATGGTATGGGGAATGATCAATTTCAACGGAAGGAGTCCATTGGTGCAGACTGAAGGAGGCTTGAATGTGCAACGATACGTCAATGAAATTCTTCGACCCCATGTCCTTCCATTTTTGGCTGCGCAAAGGTATGTGTTTCAACAGGACAACGCCAGACCCCATTCTGCACGGTTAACCACACAGTTCCTGACTGCCAATAACATTCTCACCCTTCCCTGGCCATCCCTGTCTCCAGACATGAATCAGATCGAGCACCTATGGGATGATCTGCAAAGACGTGTTTATTACCGAAACGTTTCTCCCGCTAATCGTCTTGATCTGTAGCAGGCACTCCAGGAAGAGTGGGCAGCCATCCCACATGCGCACATCAGACATCTGATCGCATCTATGCCCAGGAGATGCCAGTCGCTGATCGATGCAAGCGGAGGCCACACACCATACTAACTTGAGAACCTCTGAGACTAACAAATTCTCGTCACACAGATGCAAGAAAATGTCAAGTGAATGTTAGGTATTACTGTGTTTTATTCATTCAATTTAAAAAACTATAGAATATCAAAATTTATGGCTAAAATTGGGTAATCAGTAGTTATGCTTTCTTTTTTTGGACATTATGTATGCTTACAGGGGGACAGCCAGGTAGAATGTTAGTGATACTATTTTGAATCTTAAGTATTCATGTATCCTGATATAACCGTATTCTTATAAGAGATATTAATATTTTGCTGTGGGTTGCCATGACAGGCAACTTGTTATGATGATTAAATAAAATCTACAGAACTATATATGATATCAAAATGTATCTTTCTGTGTTCTCCGATTCTGGCTTTCCTTAATTTTAGTTTTATTTTTGCTACCAGAAGGTTGTGATCACTTCCTATATCTGCTCCTTTCCTTGCTCGCACATCTTGTAGTGACCGTTTCCACTTGTTGTTTATTAGTATGTGATCGATTTGGTTTTCTGTGGTTTTATCTGGTGACCTCCAAGTCACCTTATGGATGTTTTTGTGTTGGAAAATTGTCCCTCCGATGGTCATCATGTTTTCTTCACAGAAACTGCACAGTCTTTCTCCATTTTCATTTATTTCTCCGATTCCTTCTCTTCCCATGATTCTTCTTCTATCTTCATTTCCTTCACCTACTTTTGCATTGAAGTCGCCCAAGATGAGTAGCATATCATGCTTGGGTATTGTTTCTACTGTGGCTTGGAGGCTGTTGTAAAAATCTTCTTTTAATTCCTCTTCAGCTGCTTCTGTTGGTGCATAACAAACTATAATAGACAGCTTCGTGAATCTTGAGTTGAACCGTGCATATAATAATCTCTCATTTATTGGGGTCCATTTCAGCAATGCTCTTGATGCTTCTTTTGTTATAATCAATGCTACTCCTCCTTCATGAAGATCTTCTTTACCTGACCATATTATTGTATCTTCTGCGTGCTGTGTTGTTAATTTCCTTCTGCCTTGTCCTGTCCATCTTGCTTCTTGTATTCCTAGTATGTCTAGTTTGTATCTGTGCATTTCCTTGATGGTTTGTGCTAGTTTTCCAGTCTGGTTTAGTGTTCTTACATTCCAGCTGCCTATATGCATCTTTTGTTTAGGTTCCAGGAGGTCTGCAGTCGGGCTGGGGACTTCCAGTGGCTGGCTTTCATCCACAACCTTCATGGGCTCAGTTTCCTGATACGCATTTCTCCTTCCACCTGCATTTGCTTTTTCCCTTGCTTCTGTTTCTGTAGCAGTCTGATAGTTTTTTACCAGATAGGGTTGCTGGCCCTATGCTGAACCCTCCTTAGTCGCCTTTTACGATCATGCATGGTAGGGTACAGTGGTCCTATTCTTTGCAGATCCCGGGTACCACACGGGGTATATATATATATATGTATATATATGGCCTCCCCCATAAAATAGTTAATGTAATCAAAGCCCTATACGAGGGTTTTCAGTGCAAAGTTATCTGTGGAGAACATACCTCCAGCAGCTTTAGGGTACAAACAGGAGTGAAACAGGGATGTGTACTATCACCAACATTATTTATCTTGGCAGTAGACTGGTTAATGAAGGAGGCAACATCAGACAAACGCAGAGGATTACAATGGACCCTTAACACAGTGCTGGAGGACCTTGACTTTGCGGACGACATTTGTCTATTATCAAGCAGTCACAAAGATATGCAAGATAAAATAAACAAGTTAACCCAGAATGCAAACAACATAGGACTAAAGATCAACGTAGGAAAGACAAAGTTAATGAAGCAAAATGTGAACAACAGAAATGTACTCAGAGTAGATAACAAGTTAGTGGAGGAGGTCAACGAATTTGTATACCTTGGCAGCAGAGTAGTAGAAAATGGAGACAGCACAGAGGACATCAACAGCAGACTTACTAAAGCAAATCAGGCTTTTGCAATGCTACAGAATATATGGAAATCAAATAAACTAAGCATAAATATGAAAATCAGGATATTTAAGAGTAATGTTCTAAGTGTACTACTCTATGGAAGTGAATGCTGGAAAATCACCAAAACCATAGAAAACAAGTTGAATTCTTTCCAGACTAAATGTTTACGTAGAATTAAAAAAATATTTTGGCCAAACACCATAAGAAATAACATCTTATTGGCAGAAATGCAGATGAAACCACTGACAACAATTATTGAGGAAAGACGCTGGCGATGGTTGGGACATGTGCTCCGAATGACTGACAACTCACTACCAAAAATAGCACTAAGATGGACACCACAGGGGAGCAGAAGTAAGGGTAGACCAAAAGAGACATGGAGAAGAACAACAGAAAGGATGTTGAGCAATAGAGGGCTCACCTGGGCAAGAGCAGAAAAAAAGGCGAAAGACAGGCATTTGTGGAAAACCCTTGCGGAAGCCCCATGTGCCCTGGGCACTTAAGGTTCAGAGAGAGAGATATATGATATAATGTCTCACAAGCATGTGCATAATCTGTGTCGTCACAGATAACCCTATTTCGTATTAAATAGTTTATGCTGGAAGTTATATACATCTCGCTGGATTTGTTATTTGTCTGTCAGAGACAGAATAACAGGATGGTATTTAGATATGGCCATTTACCAGACACTATACGATCACAGGGTAGTGGACCCAGGCAAGAGGAACATCCAAAGGAGGAAAAGATCCTGGGTTGGAAAATAGTTGGGGCAACAGTAGGGAAGTAGAATGCCACTCATACTGTAGGCTAAAGATTAGCCATGATCCCAACATAAGGGTAATAAAAAAGAGTTGAAGGGTTGGGATGTGAATAAAAAGGGGAAGATAGTGATTTTTACTCGGGCCACAGAGTTGGTTGTCACATACCCATATCCAATATGATAACTTGTAAGATCCCTGGATAAAAAAAAAATGGTCCATCTTAACAAAGTTTAAAGTTGGGGGCAAAGTATAAAGTAATACATCCAGATAGCAACCCAGTAACCAACTTAGTATAATAAATATTTCTTACACATGGTGTTACCGAGGAACCTCACACTACAACTACATTACATCAATTCTTCTCGGTTCAAAGGCTCAGTTAACACATGTAAACATATATATATATATATACATACACACACAAGCATCAACAGGATAACTGTTCATAACTCTCAGCACTATAGGTTATTATGTCTACTGCTATTCTTATCTACGAATATTTCTTGAATTTCAACTTCTTCTTCTTCTTCTTCGTTCACTTCTACCACCAAAAACCGCACTGTGAACCTACTGAATTCACACATGTGGTCCTCGTTAGGTCCGGTGGTCCCCTGTGTGGTCCAAAATAGACCACATGAGTTCCACGAAGGACCACAAGGGGTTCAGAGTATCACAGTGCTTTAGCCTGTATTCTTGGTGGGTCTCGGAAGCGGGATTGCGTGACACCGTGGTTTTCATTGCACCAGTTTGGTCTAGGGTTGGACTTTCTCACCGGAAGACCTCGACGTGTTTGGAATATCAGTGCATCCCCGCTGGGTGAGAGGCGTTAGCCCACCCAGGACAGAGTTGGACTTTCTCACCGGAAAACCTCGACGTGTTATGAGATACCCGTGTATCACCGCCGGGTGAGAGGTGGTTGCCCATCCAGTCCAGGGTTGGACTTTCTCACCGGAAAACCTCAGCGTGATTAGGATACGCAGACATCCCCGCCGGGTGAGAGGTGGTTGCCTATCTAGACTTCCCTGGTCCAGTGTCTCCGACTTCAGCATTTTGCGGTCGTGGCCGCTACCCTTCCTAGTTGTGACCAGGATGGAGCTTTTGTCCAGGAGGACGAATCCTCGCCACTAGTGACTTCTACCCCTGGGTTGAGCCGGTTTAGGCATTTCCCAGTATGGGCATGTTTGGGACGGGACCGACCTCTAGGGCAGAGGTACTGTGACATTCATAGCCTTCAAGATTCACCCCTGGTATGAGCCGGTTTAGGCAAAATTCACCAGTATGGGTGTTTATCAGGCGTTACCGACCTCTAGAGCGGAGGTGGCATGACATGTCTAGCCATCGAGTTCCACCCCTGGTGTGTGCCGGTTTAGGCATATTTCACCAGTGTAGGTGTATTTCGGACGTAGGCGGCCTCTAGAGCAGAGGTGCCGTGGTATAGCTCTCGTAGCGATACTACTGGACATACCAGGTTAAACTTCACTTTCCACCACCTTTTCCCATCGGCGCCGCACAGCAACCTTTATTTCCGCATTTACTTCCTTAACCGGGAGGAGCTTCACTCCACGCGCGGCATTTGAAAAGTCAAGCCAGCAGTGACTTAACCTCTGGGACAAACCGGTTCATGCATTTCACACGATATGACTGCACTCAGGACGTGGCCGACCTCCAGACCAGAGGTGCCGTGATTTGACTGTTTGCTTCGCTTTATTCTTTCAACCACCTTTTCCGCAGTGATGCTGCGCGGCAACCTCATTTGCAAATTTCTTCATTGGCCGGGAAGAGCACCGCTCCACGCACGGCAGCTGAAGATCTCGCCAACAGCGGCAGATGAGCTACCAAACGTGACACTCATCTACCCTAAGTAACTGGTTTTCAGGCGCCAGATATTCGCCCTCGCCCCTTCTCCTGTCAGTTTAAACAGTTCTGCCACGGGAAGGCCAGGAGCTGGACTTGACTGCCAGAGGCTGTTTGTGGCGCGTTTGCAGTCCTTAGAACCTGAATTTCAACTGAACTATTACACTTATGACTGCGGACACCAAAGATTTACGTGACATTTAGCGGACATTTATAGCAACTGACAATTATGACTCACGAACTAGACGGCAATCAGGCGGCAATCTAAGACAACAGTTTACGAATATGCACAATGCTGACCACCTCTTAATAAAATCAAAATACACATTTCCAATATACATCAAGAACAAACTTCATCAGATATACATTGCCGCCCCGAGCCATGTTTCGCCTGAACGAGAACCGCTGATCTAATTGACAAAAATGTGCCGCGTCTCCTCATATAACTCTATGATGACCTCATTAGCATACTTAGTTATAAGGGGGGACTTTGTCAGCGAACCATGTGTTTCGGTTTTCGTGGCTATGCCCTGTCATGCTAACCGAACCCTCTCTCTTACAGCCGTGTTGAGTCAACAGTTTACTGAAACCTCGTTATGTTTATACACAGGCAATTTATCAAAGTAGCTGATCTTTTTCATCTCATAAAACGGAACTGAAACAACCAGCTACCTCTTATTTCTCTTGGATTGTTGACACAGAGAACGTGTCCTGTTAATATTGCACCAAACTCACAAGACTCTTAATTTTCTCACAAATGAAACAAAGTCCACTTTAATCATCTGAAATAATGCATGGCTCGACGTATAGAAGAGTTACAGTTTTTGAATGATTAAGGAGTAAACAAAAACGTTACAGCTGTATGCTCGTTAATTAATAAAGATGTTCCTACTTATGTTTTTAACAAAAGATGACTCTATAAGAAAATAAAAAGAAAAATCAATATAGTCCAAGCCGGTTTTAGACAAGGAAGAGGAATAAGAGATGATATATTCAGTATACGATTAATAATGGAGAAATGCAGAGAATTCATTGTGAATCTATATTTATCTATCATAGGCTATTCAAAGGCAATGGTTGTGTACAACAATAGAAACTGGGGAATAATGTTGGGGGGAGGGGGAACCTAACATAGGAAAGGTGAACACATGTAAGAGGATGGGAAATAACACAGAAAAGGTGAACACATGTAAGAGAAGGGGACCTAAGATAAAAAAGGTGAAGGCATGTAAGAGGAGAGGACAAGATCGGAAAGGTGAAGACATGTAAGAGGAGGGGACCTAAGATAAAAAAGGTGAAGGCATGTAAGAGGAGAGGACAAGATCGGAAAGGTGAAGACATGTAAGAGGAGGGGACTTAAGATAGAAAAGGTGAACACATGTAAGAGGAGAGGATCTAAGATAGAAAAGGTGAAGACATGTAAGAGGACAGGACAAGATAGGAAAGGTGAAGACATGTAAGAGGAGGGGACCTAAGATAGAAAAGGTGAAGACATGTAAGAGGAGAGGATCTAAGATAGAAAAGGTGAAGACATGTAAGAGGACAGGACAAGATAGGAAAGGTGAAGACATGTAAGAGGAGGGGACCTAAGATAGAAAAGGTGAAGACATGTAAGAGGAGGGGACCTAAGATAGGAAAGGTGAAGACATGTAAGGGGAGAGGACAAGATAGGAAAGGTGAAGACGTGTAAAAGGAAGGGACCTAAGATAGGAAAGATAAAGACATCTAAGAGGAGGAGACCTAAGATAGGAAAGGTGAAGACATGTAAGAGGAGAGGACCTAAGATAGGAAAGGTGAAGACATGTAAGAGGAGAGGATCTAAGATAGAAAAGGTGAAGACATGTAAGAGGACAGGACAAGATAGGAAAGGTGAAGACATGTAAGAGGAGGGGACCTAAGATAGAAAAGGTGAAGACATGTAAGAGGAGGGGACCTAAGATAGGAAAGGTGAAGACATGTAAGGGGAGAGGACAAGATAGGAAAGGTGAAGACGTGTAAAAGGAAGGGACCTAAGATAGGAAAGATAAAGACATCTAAGAGGAGGAGACCTAAGATAGGAAAGGTGAAGACATGTAAGAGGAGAGGACCTAAGATAGGAAAGGTGAAGACATATAAGAGGAGAGGACCTAAGATAGAAAAGGTGAAGACATGTAAGAGAAGGGGACCTAAAATAGAAAAGGTGAAGACATGTAAGAGGAGAGGGACTAAGATAGGAAATAAGTGTTGGTAGAACTCTACTGTAAGACTAATAGTCATAAATGCACATACAGATGTATGTACATCTTGATTTTGTTTTCACACTCATTTTTTTTTTACGTGGCTTATTTCTTTATGCTAATATTATGATTTTTTTTTCTTTTAACGTACTGTCCAAAAAGTGACAGAAATAAAAAAAAATTGCTTTGTGCCTTATTAAAAAACAAAGCTAAAATGTTGAAAAAAAAAAACACAAGAAAATGGAACAAAGAAACTTCAGATAAAATAAATGGAAGCAAGTAAACGAAATGGATACAGTCTGGAAAAGTATGAACCTGAAATTATTTTTAAATTTTTCCCCTTTTCTTCGTAAACTTAATTATTTTTTACCCATATCAAGCCTAAGAGTATTCTAGCTGGGCAGAAATATGTCAGAAGAAAATAAGAACTATTTCTAATGATATCAGCCTTGTATATCTCCCACACGCTTCAATCCAATGTAATGTTGACTTTTATCTCAATGTACGGATTTCTTACAATACAACATACCGGTATCAGTAAACCTAAATGGGCTAAGATACTATTCCTTCTCAACATAAAGCTTCTGGTGAAAGTTTGCTATCACAACTCATGCAAACTAATAAAGATGTTTCCCATGGCATGGAATCCTGCATATCGGGTTTGCTCTGAGGTATACAGAATACCACCGTGTTCCATTTCCTATCTGCCTACTTATTTACTTACTTACTTTATCCTTCCTCTTGTCCTGTGAGGTGCCGAGGGGAGACGCAATTGGTGCTTTTGGGAAATATCACTGGCCTCAGTGATGCTCATGCTGTAATTCGTGAATGTTTCTATAACTCCATCTATCCATCATTTTCCAGGTATTACCCTTGACCTGTGTCCCGTAGTTCTTTGGTTGAAGGCCCTCACGGCTGACTTTTCTCGTTAAGAGGCCAAAACACGTTAAGTCTTTGCTTCTCCATGTACTGTAGGTATGGTGCAGTTCAAACATAATTGTCTTATGTGGTCATTTCTTAACCTGTCCCTCCAAATGACATTTACTGCTTTTCTTAAGCATCTCACTTCACTCGTAGATATTTTATTTTTCTATTTCCTTGTCTGATTTCAAGCTTTTATTTCGCAATATTTATCACAGAATCAAAAACCTAGAATATATATATATATATATATATATATATATATATGTAAACACAGCACATCCTGATTACTGCATGCAAAAAGTGCAAACTAAACAGTTAGAGAAAGATCACATGGTAAAGAGGTATTTACTTAAAATGGTTATGGTCGTAGTTCACAATGTTTAAAATGATACTGATACTTCATACATTCATCTTTGTATTTTGTCAATAGTTTATAGTTGCGCATTAGCCACTTGGTACTAATCACTGGTTCTAAATGATATTGCTCCTTCTGTGCTTCATTACTTATTTTTGTTAGCTAATTCCCCTCATATTCATGAGCATCTATAACGTATTTGCAATTGGATGTCTGGTACTTTCCATTCACTGTTAACATTATTTCTTACCCCAGGCTGCTATTTTCCTGCTTAGGATGTCACAGAGATTATGTATACTTCCATATACCAAAGACAACTAAAAACTATAACTAACTCCCTCAGTTTAATAACATAATTCAATGTACATAGTAAAGCATCACATCTAGAGGGGAAACGGGCCCTATATCAGGAGATGGGCGGTATATGTCAGAAAAGAAGAAGAAAAAGAAGATGATGATGATGATGATGAAAGTCTATTTGTTTCTTATTTGTCAAAATTTGTAGGATGCTACAGCATTTGTCAGCATCTGTCCTCTCTGCCTTATTTCCAAGGGAAAGATCATGCACTCATTTTTTAAAGATTGGGTTGATTACTCTGCCGTTGCTTTGGGGGGCGGGTGGTTGGGAGGGTCTTGGGATTCCGTCCGAGCGTAGAATCTAGCAGCTAAGTGTAATAACTGCTATATCACCGCGGGCAAACAGAAACACAGATTAAAAAAAAATTATCAACATCTCTTTCTACAATGGTGTAGACACTGTTAGACTTGATGTTGTAAATCTGTTTTCTTGGAGAACTGAATTTGTTGTTGCATTTTTTTCAGCTCATTCCCCACCCCCCCCCCCTTTTTTTTTCCAGTTAAGAATAAGGAACATACAAAATTTAAAAAACAACACAACAGATAAAAACAGGAAAAATACATGAAAAATAGACATAGCTGTTATGGTCTTCTCCTACTAGGATGGTTTCATATGTGATCATTGAAAAAGGCGTTTGTGGAAAACCCTTGAGGGCCTGGGCACTTAAGGTTCAGAGAGAGAGAGAGAGAGAGAGAGAGAGAGAGAGAGAGGAGAGAGAGAGAGAGAGAGAGAGGAGAGATGGGGGAGAGAGAGTGAGACTGGAATGCTGTATTCCCTTCGTTTATGCGTGTTTATCTTGCTTTCTGCCATTCTTATTTCTGCTCAGTTTTCTGATTTTGTTTGTGTTGTAAACCTGAACCATACGCCTCTGTCTATTTTCATATGCTAGAACCAGTTTTACCGCAGTCCTCAGGTCTCTTATCTCTAACCTTATCGAGCAATTTCAGTTCTAAAATGTTCTCTTTTCGAGAATTCTGATCTCCAGGAAAATTGATTCAAACCTCAATCACGATATATAAGATGTTTCATGATATTTGACGTCAAAATACATCTTAAAATACGGACACTGTAATACACTATAAATATCATTTCGGTCATTTCCGAATTTGTTAAACGCCAAGCTGTGTTTAACCCGGAAAATTTACTCATTTGAAATCACTTCCTACCAGTACAGAAAGAAGTGGTAAGAAAATTACTTTGAAAGTTATCAATTTTTCTAGGCACGAGATTAGATAACATAGAGATAAATAGGTTAACATTCATCAGAAGATTTGCTGTTCTTCCTCGAGTGAGTGTTTTGTTTAAACTTCTGATATTCCATTACGTTTTCCTTGTACCAATGTCTACCTGATCACGAACCTACAACTTCTCAATATGTTCCGTCCCACTGCTTTGTTCTTGACTTTGATTACATGTCCCCATAGGAAATGTATTTTCATCACAGCGTTACGTTCCTAGTAATCAAAGTATGTTTACAGAGTCCACGTAGTTGAAGTATTTCTTGTAAGCGATTTGAATATCAGTTTAGCTGTGGGAGAATGTGAAAAGCTGCGGTCATGCGGACAACGACCTTTGACCCCATGACTTCCTCATGTTTTATTTGTATATGTTGTTGAATGCACGAAAAAAAGGATATATGCAATAGTTTTAAATTCATATTTAATATTGCTCTTTTTATGCACTTTTAAAAACTAGTTCTATATATATTTCTTTCATACATCGCGGTGGTAAGGGTGTGTGGTTTAAAAACTTCCTAGCCAAAATGCCGAGAAGCTAGTACTATATAGGTGATACATGATTACATGGGTATGAAAGATGAGAGATGGACAGAATTCAGACAACCCTGCGTGCCCAGATCATCAGCATTCTGAAAATAAAGTTTGTTCGTTCGTTGTTTTGCATGAGCAAAGAAAGAAGTATTTGTTAACGTACACGCCAGTTGTTTCTGACTCTTCATATATCGTTGTAGTCTGGATGCAGAGAGAATTTACCGAATCAATAGGCACACGGTCTCTCAGTTAATTTCAGACTTTGGGTGTGGGTTAGAATCCCACCCGCTAGTTCACCAGGGCTCTTGTTGCTGCTGGTGCACTGTGCTGATATATATATATATATATATATATATATATATTTTTTTTTTTTTTTACAGGGGAAGATGGGAGCACTTGGTTGACATGTAGTAATGTTAACTATTTAACATTTTAAAAAAGTCCACATGTCTCGTAAAGTTATATTTATAGTCCGCATGTCCTGCAAAGTTATATTTAAGCTACCTTCTTTCAGACAAGAAACTGTATAGTGTCTGACGATTTATGGACTACTAATGATAAAACGTAAGTGAAGCAATGTTGGAAACGACGTGGTCTGCCTACAGTGAAGTGATAGAACACATAAAGTATGATTAGTATAAAAATACTAGACAAAATACTTTAGACGTGAGAGAAAAAAAAGCAGTATGAGAATAACATGTCTTAAACCATGGACTCAGTAGGACAGGGATGTTAGATGGCCGAGTTGATACGGCACTGTCTTCTCTCAGCAAGGTAGTTTCTTATCCTATTGGTTTGAAAGATGGTCATTCTCTGATTATATTTCTTTCTTTCATCACCTAAAGTGCTTTGTCTGTTATTTTTAAACTCATCATGCAACACTGTGCTTATCACTTTAGTGACGACAAAACACAGCTTGACAAGAATCATATCAGTAACTCAGAGCAACAGGAGTTATGGCATACACTTCAGTGATTCTTTCATGTTGAAAACTGTGTACAGATTATGAGACTTTGTGAAGACTAACTGTTATGTTATACCGATTTTGAAGTGTATATTCCATTTGTTTAGTTGTAAAACGATTTCATAGTCACTTGCGAATCTTGACAAAAAAAATGTCTGCTTATGGAGAATCTTACTTCTAAATTTTTTATCAACTGCAACAGAAGACAAAACCAATTATCCATATTTCAGTAAAACTGGCTGCTTTTATTAATCTGGAGCTTCTTTTAAAATTCATAATTTTTAATCAAATTCTTTGAGCTATTGAAAAATCTTGTAATATTTGAATTTGTATCTGCTTTGAATATTTATTATTAAAATAGTTTATTTAAAAGTAATCAAGATTGAAAACATAAACTTAAGTTGCATGTTTAATACTACCTTATGTAAACTAATTTTGCTTCAGCAAATTATTCTGTTATGTCTGTTATATATTTATTCCACAGCCTACAAAGAATATCACAGACTACCTTGATCTGATATGGAGAAACAACAAACACCATCAGAGGATGTGTATATCAGAGATAAAATTCAAAATATCTTTGTGACCTACATCATTCCTCTGAACATTCTTCATATTTTTTCCAAATACAGTGAGCATATTCTGGTTCAGCAAGACCACGTAAGAAAGAAAGATTCACTTTAGTTCATATCCGCTTCATCATTAGCCATTTTCCATATACATGAAATGAGTACGTATCAATGGAGTGACATAATGAAGTCATGGCATATTGAAGGAGTGACTTAAACCACTGACTGAAATATTTTTAATAAAAAATATCTAATTGAAAGGTCAAATATGTAAGTGATTCTGTCTCTTGATTTGTGCAATGATATTCTTGTATGAAATCTATCACTAATAGCATAACCCTAACATGGCTAGTATTTTTGATGCAATGAAACAGATTAATCATATTATGCCTAAATCATCTAATCCATGGAATAACACAGGAAATACCACTCTTTCATTATGATTATTTGTGTCATTTCACTGAAATCCAACCCTGGTTTCTCACTTCTTTGTTTTGACTGCTTCAACATGTCACTCATCTGAACCACCTCTCATGAAATGTTCTCACCAGAGCTTCTTGTTCTTAGTGGACTACAGTTCTGTCTTGAATTTTAGTTGAGAAGGACCATTATCCATGCAAATGTCAGTGAAATAAATGCCTAAGGAAAATACTTGATATAAAGTGGAACAAATTCAAGCACAAGGCAGAGATAAGACAGATGAGCAAACAACAACCTGTCTCATGGGTGATCAGAAAAAGAAGATAGACATGTTGTCATGTGATGAGAAGAAACAATCAGAGGTTCCCCAAACAAGCTATCAAGTGGAACACAACAGACCAAATAAAAAGAGGTTGACCATGTGGAACTCTAAAATGACACTGAGAAGCCAGTTCAGTGGGCATAACATCCCTTGATGAGACTGAAAAACTTGCTGAAGACAGGAAATCTTGGTGAACTACCATGTGAGCCCTATGTGACGTTTAGCTGTGTGGGAAGGATAAATGAGTATGTCAATGAAATCCTTTGTTCAACCAGCTTTCTTATAGCACTGATCATGTCTGCTTGATTCATTACCTGTCCTTCCTCTGTGCTAGCTGAGTCAGCCAACTGATCTGCTATTTCATATTTCCAGGCACCTCTGTGGCTTGGTACAAAGATAAGGTCAGTGGATGCATCAGACCACTGTTGCCTTAGAGAGACACCTGAATTTTCTTTAGCATGTTCACTGAGTCCTTCGAGATGGCTGACTGTGTGTAGTCTTGTGACTGGAGCCAGCTCAGAGCTTTTGTCACAGCCGTGGTAGTACTGAATTTGAATATATTTGTTCTTATTCTTGTCTCTGAAACTAACTGGCACAGTCAAATTGGAAGAGGGGGTTCATGGGCAAGGCATTTTCTCCATCCCACTTGCACAGGTTAAGTAGAATGGAGGTCGGTAGAGCTCTTCAGTAAAATGCTGCTTGCAAACCATTCTTCAAAATGAAAAATGTCATTACTATTATCATTGTTAGAGTTCTAGGGTTATATTTCTTAACCAGATATTCATAGAATGTTAGGTTTCTGCAGATCATTAATTTTCATCAGATTTAATCAACACTTAAATGGCATTTAGGTACAAATTAAATACTGATGATCGTCAGTAAAGATGGTATTTACATAACTTCCATAAAGAAGAATTGTTTGTCTCATGACAAAAGTAAACACATTTTGGAGACACATTAATATTTGAAAGCAGAAGTCACTAGTTTTCCAAATGTTTATTAAATTTTGATAAATTGACATACTTCTTACATTTTCTTACATCCTTCCTGTGCCATTAAACATCACATAGGACTCACATGGTAGTTTGCCAAGTTTTCCTATTTTTGGCAAGCTTTTCAACCTCATCAAGGGATGTTAAGACCATGCTACTGACATATTACACTTTTATAATTACACTATGTTTTTTCACATGGTCTGAGAAGTGTAACACAATACTCAAGTTTTAAATTGTTATTGGAAAAATAAACTTTATTCTTTACTCTTCGTTTTTTTTTTAGAGTTCAAGTAGATATTACTTGACATTTAGTTATGTTAGTGAAACAAGTTTCACTCTTAATTCATCAAATATCATACAGGACCATGTCAAGGCAGCAGTTGTCAAAGGTGGTGATTCATTAGGAGCCACAGAACTTCTACACAGACTTTACCGCTACAAGGGATGGTACCAGTGTCTTCTCTCAGTTTTACGTGACCCTGGTGGTAATATGTCTCATGTGGCTCAGATGATGGAAGATGCATTGGGTATATCTTTATTATACTCTGTGATTCTAATTGCAATTTTTCATAAAGCTAATGGATGTGAACATGGTTTGTGCGCATATACACATGCATGCACACACATATAAAAATTCTGAATTTAAAAAGAGAAAAAAAATGTATATATATATATTATACCTGCTTAAGAAGGTGAAGATGCTACCTGATAAGGCCATTAGTGACCCTAAATGCTATGCTTGGATCAGGCTGGCAAACCATAGCTGACCAAGAACCTGTCCACCCTCTCTGTGTTGATGTTCCCATAAACAGGCATAGCCTGGTTAACAGAGCAAGTATCATTATGATACTTAATGCTATTAAGTATTGTAATGATAATGATCCATGATGGTGGAGTCTGCCAAAGAAGTATTGCACCTCCACTGCATTTCAGCTCTGTCTAGGACTGATGGACAACCTCTTGCATTTCTTCATAATCTTTGAATCTTTGGCCTCTCAGTGGCTTCATCATTGCTTCAAACAGTGCATAGTCATTAGGAGCAAGGTCAAGAGAATATGGTGGATGTGGCAACACCATAAATCCCAAGAACTCCAACTCAGTAAGTTTCCCAACTCATGTGTGGTCATACATTTTCAAGCAGGAGCAACACATGACTGGATCACATTCCCTTAGATCACCACTGGATTTTGCAGTGTAAACTTTGTAATGACTCACAAAAATCTTTTACTGTTGATTGTCACCCCCTGTCTTACTCCGTGGTCATCCCAAAAAGAAAACAAAAAAATCATAACCATCATTTTCCCTGCTGAAGGAGTTGCACAAAATTTCTTGGGTGTGGGCATCCTTTGTGTCTCCATTGCATGACTGTTGTTTGGTCTCTGGTGTATGGTAGAAAAACCATGACTCATCACCAGCTAAACAACAAAGGGCATTCACTGCAGTTTCACCTTCCTTCCAAAAAACCATGCAGTCCACCTCTGTCCTAGATAGTCAGCCTCCATCTTGTTGTCTGTGTGTGTATGGAAGCTGGCAGGAAAATGATGTACAAGTGCTCCCTCCACGTACAACTGCCCCCCCCCCCCCCATCACACCTGTCAGGAAGCCTGGCCATGCTTTGATGACCTACATACACGTCCTTAATTGACATCATTTTCATTTCTCTAGCAACAAGAACCATGGAGAAACGATGCCTTTCTAAATCATTTCTTAGTGACCCTATTAATCTGTTTGAAGCAACATTTAAGTGTGATTTATTTTATTTGCCTATAGGACATGTCAAAAATGTACAGAAACATTGTTGCTTAGTATTATTTTACACTTAGAAATTATATCAGCTTTCAGTTTTCTTTTACAATATAGGTATTTTTTTTTTAAAATTTTCAGCCCCAAGGAAAAAGCTGGTGAGAATGAATGCAGTTAAAGTATTTACAGTGTCAAATATGTTTCTGTTCATATATAAATGTTACTATACAGTACACAACATGGCTAACAAACATGAGTTTAGCATTACTTATGAAAATATCTTACATAAAACAGAAAAATCTCAGAAGAATGGAAGGCAGAAACTGGAGATTCCTCCTTCAGAAACAAAGCCTGAGAAGAACAGAAAATTCCATTCAAGAGTGGTTCACAGAGGTCCTACATCTCTGGTGGAGGAAATGATGGACAAACTGGAAGACAAGAGACGCAAGTGCAAAGAGGTTGGACCTTGCAGTACGGACATGATTTGTTGACTGATCAATGTTTTATAATCAGCCATGACAGAAGTAGCTGGGCAAAATGATATTTGATAGCATTTAGTATCTTATATCCATCACCTTCACAGCTGTCTTACAAGACAACGAAATACTGAACCAACTAGAAATAAAGAGAGAAATACTGAAAGTCATAAAAACAAGACAGCTGAGATATTGTGGGAATGTCAAGAGGCACAGTATTATATTGAAGGCCCTTCTTGAGGGCAAGATCGAAGGGAAAAGAACAAGAGGATGACCGTGATATAGATGGGTGGACAATATCAAGAGATGGACAGGGACAAATTTGACCAAGTGCTCATATGAAGACAAGAAACAGAGCAGAGTGGAGATTCATTGCAGCCAATCTTCCTTGGAGAAACGGCATGAAATGATGATGAATGATGATATATCATATACTGTATATTGCTAGCAACAGTCCTTGTTGCTGGGGTACATAGGTTACAGGATAAAACCCATCAGTATATAGAGATATGAGGGCAAGTCAATAAATAAGTCATGAAGCGTGCTAGAAAAAAAAAAAAAAAGACAACTGCAAGTACTCACCTGAACTTTTTTTTTTATATTTGGACATAACCTCCCTGTACATTCAGAAACTTATCCCATTGATTGGGCGTGAAGATGCCTGTCCAACAAGGGAATCAATGACCCATAGCTGATATGCTAGTGTCAGGGTTAGCGAACCATAGCTGACCAAGACCCTGTCCCACCTCTCAGTGATACCCCCAGTAACAGGCCTAGCTTGGCTAACGGGGCAGGGATCGCCATAGTCCCCGTGGTGATGGAGCCTGCTAAAGAAGCATTACACACCCCTGCTATTTAGTTGTACTCTGGGACTGAAAAAATAGCTGCCATAACCCACTCCCACACTGATACAATGCTGTACCTCAACACCTACTTCATGGGCTACAAAGAACAACACCTCACAGTTACAGGGAGTGTGTACAAGTACAAGATCCCATTGATTTGTAAGTCCATAAAAGCTGGCATCAAAGAAAGTTTCTAGTTGCTGCCACAGCCACTGAGTTACCTACCCGGCAACATCTCAAAATGGCAACCACCCAGATGATTTTTCTGGGGACCAAAAAAAAGATGGAAATCACTGGGGAACTAAGCCTGAGTTTGAAGGTTAGATGCTCCAAGTGTTCCCAACAGAAGGTTTACAACATCTCCTTCATTGTTGCAGCCATGTGAGGACAGGCATTGAAATCCAGAAGAATCATGCCAGCACTCAGAAGACCAGAACATTTTCAGCAAGTGGACTGCTGCAAAATACTTTTTTCTTGTTGGTGACACAGCATGAGGTGGCACTGACAGTTTCGCCACGAGTCTGGAATTCAGCCACCAGTATGACACTTTATGTCCCAGAAAATACTTAGCATAACCTTGTGTACTGATGGGATAACCTTGAACCTTTTGGTGACTGGGGAGGATGGGTGTTTCCATTCCACGGAGGCTCACTTTGGCTCCATTTAAAAGTTGTGGACTCAAGATTCATTCCCCATGACAATTTGATGAAGTCCTCCCCCTCTTCATGATACAGCATGAGGTTCTGCATGGACAAGCCCATTCTGTTCAGTTTTTGTTTAGCAGACAACTGATGTGGGACCTGTCAAGAACAGACTTTATGGGGTTTTGACTGTTCATGCACGCTCTTGTAAGCAACTCCATGAGAGCAATCCACACTTCCAGCTATGTTGTCTTTTGACACATGTCAATCACCATGGATCATCTCCACAAGCTGAACTATGACCTCAGTTGAAACCTCCACAGGATGACCTTGATGCTTCTTATCTGTGATGCTAGTTCATCCATTATTGAATTTTTGGATTCAGTTATACCTGGCTTTTCTTGACATACAATTTTCAGTCATTTCTTCCTGCATTTCCTCTGTGCTCAGTCCCTTCTCTCTCTCTCTGAAACTTAAGTGCCCAGGGCACATGGGGCTTCCGCAAGGGTTTTCCACAAATGCCTGTCCTTCGCTTTTTTTCTGCTCTTGCCCAGGTGAGCCCTCTATTGCTCAACATCCTTTCTGTTGTTCTTCTCCATGTCTCTTTTGGTCTACCCTTACTTCTGTTCCCCTGTGGTGTCCATCTTAGTGCTATTTTTGGTAGTGAGTTGTCAGTCATTCGGAGCACATGTCCCAACCATCGCCAGCGTCTTTCTTCAATAATTGTTGTCAGTGGTTTCATCTGCATTTCTGCTAATAAGATGTTATTTCTTATGGTGTTTGGCCAAAATATTTTTCTAATTCTTCGTAAACATTTAATCTGGAAAGAATTCAACTTGTTTTCTATGGTTTTGGAGATTTTCCAGCATTCACTTCCATAGAGTAGTACACTTAGAACATTACTCTTAAATATCCTGATTTTCATATTTATGCTTAGTTTTTTTGATTTCCATATATTCTGCAGCATTGCAAAAGCCTGGTTTGCTCTAGTAAGTCTGCTGTTGATGTCCTCTGTGCTGTCTCCATTTTCTACTACTCTGCTGCCAAGGTATACAAATTCGTTGACCTCCTCCACTAACTTGTTATCTACTCTGAGTACATTTCTGTTGTTCACATTTTGTTTCATTAACTTTGTCTTTCCTACGTTGATCTTTAGTCTTATGTTATTTGCATTCTGAGTTAGCTTGTTTATTTTATCTTGCATATCTTTGTGACTGCTTGATAATAGACAAATGTCGTCCGCAAAGTCGAGGTCCTCCAGCACTGTGTCAAGGGTCCATTGTAATCCTCTGCGTTTGTCTGATGTTGCCTCCTTCATTAACCAGTCTACTGCCAAGATAAATAATGTTGGTGATAGTACACATCCCTGTTTCAGTCCTGTTTGTACCCTAAAGCTGCTGGAGGTATGTTCTCCACAGATAACTTTGCACTGAAAACCCTCGTATAGGGCTTTGATTACATTAACTATTTTTTGGGGGAGGCCATGCCATCTTAGGATTTTCCACAGTGCATCTCTGTTGACACTGTCAAAGGCTTTCTCAAAATCTATGAATAATGCATATGTTGCGCTATGCCACTCATTTGGCTCAGTCCCTTGGCCTACAGAAAATGCACAACTCCACACTGTTCTTCTCATGTACACACATGTGATACAACTGCCATATTAAAACAGCTATGGTGTTAAGCTAGATTATAACCTTGGTTCAAATTTTGAACCTGCTGGTGCTGCCATATACCTTCAAAAATGCACAATGAAGTTTTAGTTGTTTTCAGCTGTGTGGATTTGTGACTTATTTACTGATTTGCCCTTGTATAATTATGTAAGCTATATGAAATACCATCTAAAATTGTCAACATCATTGAGGACCTCTACAATGGATACGTTTGTGCAGTCAAAACAGAAGAAAGAATGAGCGAATGGTTCCGCATTGAAACAGGCATGAAACAAGGATATATACTATCTCCCTTGCTTTTTGGAATTGCCATAGACTTCAAACTGAAAAAATGTTGCACAGGTAACACAGGCAGTGACTGGGTACCTGGGACCCAACTAGAAGATCTTGATTTTGCAGATGACATAGCTCTTATCAATGACAATGTGAATTTGATGCAAAAAAAACAGATACCCTCTCTCTCCACCTCTTCTTTATGATTGGCTCTATCGGGCATCTTTTGTTTGGAGGCAGCGTGTTTTTTTCTTCTCCCATCTACCACACACATTTCTATTTCTCACTTGGAGGAAGACACTCCAAATAAGTTATTCATGTTTGTATTTCATTGTGTATGTATCCTCGAATAAGGCTCACGCCGAAATATCGGATGTTGTATGTTTTTCATTTATACATTCTCATACTTTCTGTTCATTTTTTTCTCACCTTACTCACTCCCTCCCTCACTTTGTAAAACTGCACCATACACCTCTGTCTACCTTATTTATTTAAACCAGTTTTACTACAGTCGCCATCCCTTTTATCTGATATCTATGCAGACAAGAAAGTACTGACACAAGTAAATAAATTCAGTTACCTTGGAACAATAATAATGATTATAAGAGCACAACATAAATCAGATCTTTATTAATAAAAATTGTAAAGAAGTAATTTTTATTTGTTAGTAATAACAGGATGTCCTTAAAAGTAAGGGAAAGAGTATTACAGTGCTATATAGAGAAAGTTATGTGGTATGCTTGTGAAGGTTGGACAATTAATAACAGAATGTCCTTAAAAGCAAGGGAAAGAGTATTACAGCGCTATATAGAGTCAGTTTTGTGGTGTGCTTGTGACGGTTGGTCAATTAATAACAGATAAAAAAGAAATTAGGATAGGAGAGATGTGATTCTGGACAAATGCATATGTACTTGTATGTGTGTGCATGTATGTTCCATCACAATGGCAAAAGTGATTAAAGTAAGCTATATCTAGAAATAAACTACACTAGTAGAATCTGATGCTTTAGCTAGCACATTGGTGTGAAAAAGAAAAAAAAAAAAACAATGAAAGAAAATGAAATTCAAATTATTGTACAGTCTCATTTTAATTACCTTTCCAGCTTTCTTTTATTTTCTTTTATTGTTTATGAGATTTTTTTGTAATAAACAAAACCTAAAATATCACACCATGTTTGCCTTGTTACCGTAGTGAAACTATTTCTCAAGATTGTTTTTCTGCTTTAATATTATTGTCCACAGCCTTTAGACGGTGACTGTACATAGATTTGCATACTTGTAGACATATATGCATTTGCCATCCAGTTGTTAATAGTCTCTTTTCTGTTAAGTGAAATTTTTTATTCTTTCAATGGTAAATATTATTACTATGTATATTATGTTACTCTAGCATTTTCACTGGCGAAAATAATTATGAATTATCAATGTTATTTACATTACATGCACATTATGTAATTAATAATGAAATCATTTATAGAGAAGAATATTTTAAATATACAGAAACAGATACTGTTGTTTAAACAGTAGCTTTCAAGCCGTCCATAATTTAAAAATATTAAAAATATTCCACTCAAGTAATATTTGTTTTCTGCATTTATTACCTGTATAAGCAATTCTGACGATGTACAAATATAAATCCTCAGAAATTCTACAACTTTTCATGCCAACAGAGAAAGTATAATCTTTTGTTGATTGGAAAGACTGGTTCTGGGAAAAGTGCAACTGGCAACTCAATCCTTAAAGACAAGAAATTTAAAACATCAAGTCTAACAACTTCAGGAACACAGGAAGTGCAAGTAGAGAAAGGAGACATTGGTGACTACAAAGTTACTATTGTTGACTGCCCTGGGGTAGGAGACAGTTCATTAGATAAACTGAAGGACACAGAGAAACTATGCAAAAACATGGAAAAAGCTATGAATCTTTGTGAAGGTGGTTTTCATGCTCTGTTGTTAGTTCTAAAGTATGGAAATAAGTACACACATGATGAGCAAAAAGCTGTAAGGAAATTCAAAGCCATTTTTGGTGAAAGTATTGTGAAAGATTTCTGTATTATCATTATGACTCATGGTGAGGTTTTTGACATGGAAGTAGCTGACCTTGACAGTCCTATTAACTTCAGAGACTGGCTTTTACAGCAGACTGGGGCTTTCCAAGATTTACTTCAGGAATGTGTGGGAAGATGCATCTTATTTCAGAATAAAATACCAAATACTGAATACAAAGAAAATCAAACAAAACATTTGCTTTCTCTAGTCCAAGACATGATGTGCAAAGATATTCGGTACACACATGAGCACTTTGCTCTTGCTGAGAGACAGAGGATTAAACTTCTAGTTGAGTCAAAAAAACCTTATCTGAGAAAGAAAATTTCAGAAAGAACATCTAAGCTTTCTGATGAATTTTACCATCTACAAGAAACCAATCTTTCTAGAAAGATTCAAGCACTCCGAAGACTTAAAAAAGAAGCTGAAGTACTTCTTTCTGAAATAAATGTGGAAGATCGAGGAACCAGGACATTAGATAATTTGAGAAAAAATGTAATCAACTTCCACAAGTTAGTCGAAACACAAATAAAGAATGAGGAAAATGCTTTGAAATTGCTGCAGGGAGATGGTACAGGTAAGCACTGACATTATAAAATACATTTTTTTAAAGTAACTTTTATTAGTAAAAGGGTACCTTATGTCATAGTAGCATCCATCCATTCATTTCCTTGTATCTTATGTCATAGTAGCATCCATCCATTCATTTCCTTGTATCTCATGTCATAGTAGCATCCATCCATTCATTTCCTTGTATCTTATGTCATAGTAGCATCCATCCATTCATTTCCTTGGCTGGTGATCAGTTTAGATTGTGGTTCCCAAACTTTTTCAGGCTGCCACCCTATTTTCTCCCAGATCACTTACTCTTCTCCCAGGTCACTTACTCTTCTCCCAGATCACTTACTCTTCTCCCAGATCACTTACTCTTCTCCCAGGTCACTTACTCTTCTCCCAGATCACTTACTCTTCTCCCAGATCACTTACTCTTCTCCCAGGTCACTTACTCTTCTCCCAGATCACTTACTCTTCTCCCAGATCACTTACTCTTCTCCCAGATCACTTACTCTTCTCCCAGGTCACTTACTCTTCTCCCAGATCACTTACTCTTCTCCCAGATCACTTACTCTTCTCCCAGGTCACTTACTCTTCTCCCAGGTCACTTACTCTTCTCCCAGATCACTTACTCTTCTCCCAGATCACTTACTCTTCTCCCAGATCACTTACTCTTCTCCCAGGTCACTTACTCTTCTCCCAGGTCACTTACTCTTCTCCCAGATCACTTACTCTTCTCCCAGATCACTTACTCTTCTCCCAGATCACTTACTCTTCTCCCAGATCACTTACTCTTCTCCCAGATCATTTACTCTTCTCCCAGGTCACTTACTCTTCTCCCAGATCACTTACTCTTCTCCCAGATCACTTACTCTTCTCCCAGGTCACTTACTCTTCTCCCAGATCACTTACTCTTCTCCCAGATCACTTACTCTTCTCCCAGATCACTTACTCTTCTCCCAGATCACTTACTCTTCTCCCAGGTCACTTACTCTTCTCCCAGATCACTTACTCTTCTCCCAGATCACTTACTCTTCTCCCAGGTCACTTACTCTTCTCCCAGGTGACTTAATACAAACAAAAGCACACCTCTTTTCATAGTACACATTAATTAGTGTATAAGTATACACTGCTATGAACTAGATTATGTTTTTGACAACTAAACTTAAATTTGTAAACTAGTTTATTTAACAGTATGAAGGAGTATATTTATAGCTCTCTTACACTGTTTTCTCAACTTTTAATGTGATGGATGTGTTTCATGCAGGGATTTCAACATTTTGACATGAGGCTTAAAAGTACTAAGAAGGATACAGGGTGCTGCACATAAAACCAGTCTCAAACACAGAATGCAGTTTTCGACTTATATTTTGCAATTCCATGATGTAATTTCTTCCAATAAAATACATGACTTGCCATGTCTCCGGTCCTTCACCCAGTTGAATACATTGATTTTACTTACAAAATGAAATCAGTAACTATGACCAAAAAGGAAATCAGTACCGATCTATGACCACCCTGCTCTCTTGTTTTATCACTGTGTAACTTTTACACAGTAAAAATGGGAAGTCCACCACAACAAGCTCTGAAACTGTGCCTTATTTTCAAGACCAAATGTGTGCATTCAGCAGGTCTGATTTCTTAGTTCAGCTATCTCTGATCAACTCTTTCTTTTGTTTGACTATTATTAGTTCTGTTTTTTTTCCCCTTTTCATTTCCCATGTGTTTTTCCACTTGCTGTATTAGACTTTTCCATCTGTTGTGTGGGTTAGTACAGGTTAATGAAACTAGTATTTCCCAGCTCTTCTTGTTGGATGTTTGAACCAAGCTGGTTGTAATTCTCATTTCAGCTTTCTTTATAAGTCTTTCTTTCTTTTTACAATGCTCTGCCTTCTATCCTTTTCCTCATCTTCTTTTTCTTCCCCTCTGGCAGCTGACCATATTTCATGCTAGGCTATTTCTCTCACTCCTTATATTTCCGTTTTTGTATGTGGGCGCAATCTGTTTGTGTGTGTGTATATTTATCCATTTATCTTGTCTTTCACTCTTGTCATTTATACAGGCACATTTGTTGAAATGTTGGGTTGTTGAATGAGGCTTATCATACTACCAGTATACAATGAAGTAATATTTGATACAAGTAAACTGTCACTGAACTGTTGTAAATTGCTAGCAAACATGTTTCCTATGGTTTCACATTTCTGAAAGTTTTCTTGAAGTGACAGAAAGTATGTTTTGTCTGCTTTGTCTGGAAATATTTTATTCAAGTGTTCAAGAAACTTGGAAAGTTCCATGTCTCTTTCTGTTGCTGCTGGTTGTTTAATGCTGTTAACAGAAGCTACTAAGTACAACTAAATCACAACTTACATCAAGCTACAAATTGTAGATACAGACACATGAATACCAGACAACAATGGACCTTGGGAACCAAGAACAACTTCAATCAGATGTTTTTATATTACTATACCACCCACTCTGGGAAACAAACACTAGGCTTAAAACAATCACTGCCCAGTACACTTTGTGGTGTTTTGCAGAGCAGCAACAAATTCTCTCCACTTCTCATGATCTGTGTTCATTGTATTGTGTCTGAGATGTGTTACATGCTACTCATTTCTGCTTCTGCAGTTCTTCACCTGGTAGTCTTTGGTGGGCTTCACTGTCTCTTTCCCTCAGGTAACTTGCACAGTTTTAGCAATGTTGCTGCGGTCCAATTAGAGCACACGACAAATCCATTTCCATCATTTTTTTCCTGTTATAACATGCATATCTCCTTGATAACACTGGGCAATTAGGTCTCTGTTATTTATTGCTTGTGGTCTGTAAATATTTAAAATCTTTCAGAGGCATCTACTTTGAAATGAGGATAATTTGTTCATGTGTTTTTCAGTTGTTCTCCAGTATTCTGCTCCATATTGAAGTATGGATAGCACACAGCTTTGGCACAATTTTATTTTGGTTCTAATGCTGTACTATGAGGACTTCCATATATTTCTAAGATTAATGAAAGCTGTTCCTCCATCCGGTGTTAGTCTGCTGCCAATGTATGTGAAGGGTTTCTGTTTCTGTTAGGTTTTGGTCATTACTTTAATTGCTGTTTAATTTCTACGTTTACTTTCACTGTTTGTGATTTCATGAATTGATGTTCAGCCCTGCTTGTCTGCTAATTGTATCTAGAGAGCTTGTATTCTCCTTTATGTGATGGTCAGTGTGCTAAGAGTGTTACATCTTACATCTTCTTACATCCTTCCTGTGCCACTAAATGTCACATAGAGCCTACATGGTAGTTTGCATAGATTTCTTGTCTTCGGCGACTTTTTAGATCTGATCAAGGGATGTTATGCCCACTAAACTGGCCTCTCTTAACAATGTCCTCTTTAGAGTTTCACGTGGTTGACCTCTTTTTTTAGCCTGTTGTGTTCCACTTGATAGCTTGTTTGGGGATCCTCTGATTATTTCTTCGCATCACGTGACTGACATATGTCCATCTTCTTTTTCTGATCACCCATGAGACAGGTTGTTGTTTGCTCATCTGTCTTATCTCTGCATTGTTCTTGAATTCATTCCACTTTATACTGAGTATTTTCCTTAGGCATTTGTTTTCAAAAGAATCTAATTTCTTGTCTACTTCTCTAGTTGCTTCCCAGCTTTAACATGCATAAATGAGGGTGGATATTACATTTGAATTAAATAGTCTTAACTTGGTTTTTGTGCTTATAACTTTTGAATTCCATATGTTCTCAAGATTCTTGAAGGTCAGTGCTGCTTTTGCAATTTTAATTCTAACTTCCTTTCTGTTGTCACAATCCTAGTCTATGTAGCTGCTGAGATATGCAAAATGGTTAATTTCTTCAACAGGTGTTCTTTCTACATATATTTGTCCTTCATGGTTAATGAGAAGTTTCATTATTTTTGTTTTATCTTTGTTAATTTCAAGTCCTATTTTACTAGCCATTGAAGACAATTTTTGCTTGCATTGATTTCAAATTGTTACTGAGTTATGTCATCTGCAAAATCAAGATCTTCTAGTTGGGTCCCATATGCCCAATCAATGCCCGTTTTACCTGTGCAGCATTTTTTTCATTATGAAGTCTATGGGAATTTCAAAAAGCAAGGGAGCTAATATACATCCTTGTCTCACACCTGTTTTAATCTGAAACCATTTGCTCATTCTTTCTTCTGTTTTGACAGCACAGACATATCCATTGTAGAGGTCTCTAATGATGTTGACAGTCTTAGATGATATTCTATATAGTCTTAAAATTCTCCACAGTGATTCTCTGTGTATGCTATCAAATACCTTTTTAAAGTCTATGAAGTTCAGGATTAATGGTCTTTGCTTTTCAATATGTTCTTCAAGTATTACTCTTAGAGTAAAGAACTGGTCGAGACAGCTTTTCCCTTTTCGAAATCCTGCCTGTTCTTCTCTCATTGCAGCATCTGCTATATCTTGAATTCTATTCAGAATAACTTAGCAAAATACTTTAGACACAACTGATAGTAAGTTTACTCCTCTCCAGTTGTTGCAATTGCTACAGTTGCCTTTTTTCAATATTTTAACAATGATTGCTTTTTTCCATTTAGAAGGGATCTTTTCTTCTTTCCAAACTTTATTAAACATTCTCTGTAGTTGGCTCATGTTGTCAATGTTAATAACTTTTAGCATTTCGGATTTTATTTCATCTTCACCTGCAGATTTGTTGTTAGCCATTAGATTCACTGCTGTTTCAATTTCACGCAATGTAATTTCATCTAGGTTGACATTTAGTTGTGGGAATGGTAAGTCAGTTTAAAAGCCTATCAATTCTTTTGGATGCAGTCAATTAAGTATTTCATGGAAGTGTTTGGCCCATCTTTGCCTTTGGTCTTTACTTGATGTTAATAGTGTGCCAGTTTTGCTAAAGATTGTTCTTTCTTTAGATGCAGTAGTACCTGTTAGCCTCTTTTGCATATTATATATAGAGTTTTGCTGTCTCCTGTTTTTGCTGTCTTCTCTGCTTCTTTCACCAAATTGTCCATATATTTCTCTTTTATCCCTTCTAACTGAACTTTTTACTTTATTGTCTAGTTCTTTGTATGTTGCTTTTGCCAAATCTCTTCTAATATCTATCTTCACATTCAGCATGGCTAATTTGGCTGCCTGTCTTTCATGTATGGATTTCCATGTGTTACCTGATACCCATGCTTTTCTACTTTTTGTTTGCAGTCCAGCACTTGTTTTAGCTGCTGTAATTATGGCTGTGATATATTATCTATATTATCTGTATATATATGGCTACATTATCTACTTGATTTGATTCAAATTCTAAAGCACAGAGAACTTTGTCTATCTAATACCTCTTTTGGAGACTTCCGTTGTTTTTTTCATACTCTGTCTTTGACAATGATGAAGAATGTAGCAGATATGGTACATCCTGGTCTGACCCATAGGAACTTTTTGATTATTGTTACACATCATCATCAGGTGCTGCTCCGACTGGCATTGGCCATTATTCTTCTCCGGAGTACACAATCCTTCATACAGGCCATTAGCTCAGTTGGTGATCTCTCACACCATCTCATCAGACTGTCCAGTATAATTTATAATTTTTTAATCTTCTCCTGGCTCTTTTTCCCTCTGTTTTTCCTGTTGTTACAATATTTTCAGTGCCCCCTCTTCTCATTGCATGTCCTATGAAAGTACATTGTCTCTCTCTTATTTTGTTGACAAGATACTTTTTTGTTTCTCCAGCTCTTCTCATACATTCTTCATTAGTTATTTTTGCTGTCCAGGGAATTCGTAACATTCTTCTAATAAACCACATTTCTGCTACTTCCAGTGATTTTTGTGCAGAGCTGCCTATTGTCCATGATTCACATCTATATAATAGGATAGATTCAATATAGCATTTTAGGACTCATTTTCTAACATTCATTGATAAGGATGTGTTGGATAATATGTTTCTCATTCTCTGAAATGCAGTCTTTGTTTGGTGGCCTATTCTGTTCCTAATTTCTGTTCTGCATTTCCCATCTGAAGTTATTACTGCTCCAAGGTATTTGATTTTCAGCACCTGCTTTAGAATAGTTCCATTTAATTTTATACTACATGTTGGTGGATTCTGTTTCTTAAATATAACAAAGTCTCTGTCTTTTTGATGTTCAAAGTAAGGCCTTTCTGTTCACTTTCTTTAGCAACTTTATCCAAGAGATTTTGCAGGTCTTGTTGGTTCTCAGCCATCAGTACTGTGTCATCAGCATACCAAAGGTTGTTAATATTGTATCCTCTGACTTTTATGCCTGGTTCTGTACTGATCATTCTTAGAGTATTCTCGCTGTACAGAGAAAAAAGGTCTGGAGATAGTACACATCCTTGTCGCACTCCTTGTTTTATAGGTTGATATTTTTCCAGTTCTATTTTCAACTCGAATTGCTGCTTCTTGCTGCCAGTATAGATGTTTTACAATCCTCAGGTCTTTGCCGTCTATATTGATGTCTTCAAGCATTTTAATAATTTCATTATGTTTCACCTTGTTGAATGCCTCGATGTAATCAATGAAGCATAAGTAGAGATCTTTCTGTACTTCTAAAACTCCTTCTGTTAGTGTTCACAAAGCATAAATAGAATTGTGTGTTCCTTTTCCTTAAAAAATCTGAACTGTTCATCTGCTATTTCCACTTTTATCTTTTTTCCTTGTTCTTCTCATAATAATTCTCAGAAGTAGCTTTGTTATGTGACTTAAGAGGCTGATTGTCCTGTGGTCCTCGCAATCCTTTGCACCTGGTTTCTTTGGTAGTGCTATAAACGTGGATTTAAGCAGGTCAATGGGTATATAACCACTGTTGTAAATGCCATTCAGTAACTTGGGTATTATTTTTATTCCTGTCTCCTCTAGTGCCTCTATTTCTTCTATTGTTATATTATCAGGCCCAGTTACTTTTCCTTTCTTCATGTGTTTGATGGCATCTATGATTTCATCTTCAAGTATTGGTGGTCCATCACAGTTTTCAATATCTGGTGTTAATTCTGGTCTTTCTCCTCCATATAGCTCACCGATGTACTCTGTCCACCTGTCCACAATGTCTTCTTTTCCCATTAACATTTTGTCTTCTTTTGATTTCAGGTCAATTTAGCTACGGAGGACTGGTATTGGTTGTGACAAATGAAACCATTTATGTTCTCAATGCTTGTTTTGCATACTCCACAGCCAGCAGGAAGTCTTTTCTGCTGTTTCTGAAAGGCTTTTCAATGCCCTTGCTCTTGCTTGTCCCTTTATGCCCAGTTGCTTACATAGGTCATATGCTGATGTTGCTACGAAGCCTCTTGCTCCCACTTCTACAGCTATTATTTTTGCCCTGACTCCTGCCCCCTGCCTCAGTTGCTTGACCAGGTGTCATTGTACTTCTCACACTTGAGTAGATGTTGTTCCTCTATTCTTGTTTTGTATGGAACTATAAGCTTGATCATTATCAATTCCTGTTTTTCTATGGAGTACACTATAATGTCCGATCACATTCCTGCGTTCTTAATGCAGCCGGGTATTCTCTTCTTCCTGGTAGGTCTGTTATCACATCCCAGTCATTTCCACTATCTAGCAGTGATGGTAAAGGAGTGTGCCTGATTTCAGTATGTGATGTCATACAAAAATCATTGGAAGCAGCAGAAATGTGGTTTATTAGAAGAATGTTGCGAATCCCCTGGACAGCAAAAATAACTAATGAAGAATGTAGGAGAAGAGCTGGAGAGACAAAAAACCTTGTCAAAAAAGATAAGAGAGAGACAATGTACTTTCATAGGACATGCAATGAGAAGAGAGGGCATTGAAAATATTATAACAACAGGAAAAATAGAAGGAAGAAGATCAAGAGAAAGACTAAGAGAAATGATACTGGACAGTCTGACGGGATCGTGTGAGAGGAGATCACCAACTGAGCTGATGGCCTGCATGAAGGATCGCGTACTCTGGAGAAGCATAATAGCCAATGCCAGTCGGCACGGCACATGATGATGATGATGATTCATACCAGCGCCTATGAAGTATTTAGATGGGACCTCAACTCTTTTGCTGTTCTTTGCTTTATCTTTTGCCCTATCTACAATAGCTACTACTTCCTGCAGCACTCTGTTGTGCCACCAGGTGTAGCGTCCTTGACCTAATGATACTCTGCATGCTGACAGCACATGTTGCAATGTTTACCTTTCGTTGCAGAGAGGGCACTTTGTGTCTTCTGATAAACCCCATTTATGTAGGTTGGAGCCTGTAGGCAGAAGGTCATAAGAAAAATTGTAGGATGTAAGAAAACATGGAAAAGACAGAGTCAGAATTGTTCAAGAGCTGCAGGAAGAGTCAGATCATATCAGCCTGACTCAGTACCTCTGGGGCAATGGCTAATCTTACAAAGACTACTGTGACATGGTTCTAGCTAAATATTCACCTTGCCAACAGGTCAGTGCCTGTGGTGAGCTTCTGTGGGGATGCTATTGAAAGAACCAACTCAGTGAAGTATCTGGGCATGAAGTTCATTTGCTGCTCAGAATTCAACGATCATTCCAGTATTATCTGATGAAGCATCCATGCCAAAACATAACATGGTTGTATGTTAGTTCAGCAAAGTTTGTTCCTGCTACTTTTAACATTTAAATTTCTTTTCAAATCTACACATTGGTCATTGTGTATATTTTTCTGTGTGCAAGACATACACACCATATTATGCTATAATGTGTAATGATATTTTTTATGTTAAAAGACAGTATGAAGCAGACATGTGTTAGTTGTGACTTTGCAGAATATCATTTTGTTGTACAGCTTCTCATATGGCTGATTCTGTCAATGTTATATTTGTGTATTAACCCACAGTTAACAGCAAGCAGTGGACTTCGGTGGTTGCAAGGATCAGTCTCCTTGTATCTGCATTATTTGTCTTCAGACTGATCATTGCTTTCACTACAAAAAGAGAAAAAAATGCTGCATCCTAACACATAGTCACTTTCCATATGATTCTGTCCTTCATCATTTCTTCCTAGGTCTTGTTTAAGACTGGAAAGTCTCTCATGGGTGACTTACAAATGTCTTTATATCCTAATTTGTAATCTCCCACTTGGCCTCCTTCTCGATGCAAGTTTGCTGTGTAAAATTTGCTTGAGGATAAGGCTGCCATTCTTTACGGTCACATACCCCCAACAGTTTTAATCCTCTGCTGCTTTGTATTGTCATCATGAATGGAGGTCCAGCATGTTATAGAGCAGTTGCTTACTTTTGTCTTGTCACTTAATGTTCATTATTGTGTGAAGGCAGCAAAGATGGAAACTGTTAAATGTCTTGAATAAATTTTCCACATTTCAGATCAATACAAGAATGTGGTTAGCACATAGGTCTGCTGGATCATAACTTTTGTCTCTAGTGTTAATTTTCTGTTGTCCCACGCCTTCTTCCTTAGTTTGCCTAATGTGGTAGCTGACTTTCTTATCTTTGTCTTGATTTCTTCATCTAGAGAGAAGGTGGAAGTAACTGTAACAAAAAGGTACACAAGACCTAGCAACATGATGCTAAATTGTATATAGGATGTGAGAAGAATGAGGAGTGATATGTCAGTGTAGATGATATTAAGTATACGTCCAAAAAATCTGTCTGGTCCTAATAGCATTCAAAATGAAGACACTGGCAGATACAGATATGGATGCACTGTGAACTGAATACAACAGTATCCAAAAGAGTGCTATCCCAGATGACTAGCTGTACTGCTACTTGGCAGCACTGCCAAAATCTGGAAAGGATTGTGCATCTTACATCCTTCCAATACCATTAAACATGAACATTGTAATTCACTATGTTTTACTGTTTTCAGTGAGTTTTTCCACCTTGTCAGGGTATCCTGTTCCCACTAACCTAGGCTTCCTCAACAATGTTCTCTTCAGAGTTTTATGTGGTCAACTTCTTTTTCTTTTTTATCTTGTCTCCCATTTAATAGCTTGCTTTGGGATTTACTGATTGTTTCTTCTCATCATGTGGCTGACTTATTGATTTCCTTTATTTTTTTTTTTTTAATCACTGATGAGACAGGTTATTGTATGCTCATCTTCCCTATCTCTGCATTGGTCTTAAATTTATTCCATTGTATACAGAATATTTTCATCAGACATTTGTTTTCAAATTTGCCTAATTTGTTTTCTGTGTCTTTAGTTGTTTTCCAGCTTTCACATGCATAAATTAAAGTGTATATTACATTTGAATATTCTTAATTTTGTTTTAATAAAATATGATTGCAATATTTTCTCAAGATTTTTAAAAGCCAATGCTGCCTTTGCAAGTCTAATTCTAATTTCTTTTTGGTGCTCCATCCTGATCTTTATAGCCACCAAGGTAAGAAATTGGTTGACTTCTTCAGCTGCTGTTCCTTCTAAGTATATTTTTCCTTCTTGAGTAATTGGAAAGGGTACATCACAGATAAGTTGATACAGAGTGATTGCCATGCAGAACACCATTGACAAGCTACTTGAAAAGATAGTTGCTGTGAAGTAGCATATGAACTTGAAAGGCAGCACATGTTGCATGCTACCCTTGGAATTTATAAATGGAATACAGAAACATGGTGCGATGCTGCTTTCTTTGCATATATTACATATGAAGGATTCCATGCAGGTGTTAAAACTGTCTTCAGTTTTACTTTCTACTGTATCAGCTACTAGAACTCATATCTACCAAATCCTCATTAACTGGATATTGATGGCTTTCCACCAGAGAAAAGTAGTACTTAGATGTAGCAGCTGGGCATCAGAACTGACAACAGTCTCTCTTGACCTACAACAAGGTTCACCATTATCACCAGTCCTCTTCAATGTGTGCACAGTCCAGATAATTGGGGAACAGCTTGATGGGAGGGAATGAACCCTGTCTTATGTGGCTGATATTCTGGTATGCAGACAGGAAAAATACAGTATCATTGTTCAGGAGCTGCAGGAAGAGTTAGATCACATCAACCTGACACAGCACCTCTGGGGCAATGGTTAATCTTGCAAAGACTACTGTGACATGGTTCTAGCTAAATATTCACCTTGCCAACAGATCAGTGCCTGCAGTGAGCTTCTGTAGGGATGCTATTGAAAGAACTAACTCAATGAAGTATCTGGGCATTAGGTTCAATTGCAGCTCAGAATTCAAAGATCATAACTAAAGCCAGAAAATGATTAGGTGCAATAAAAGTTATGGCAGCAGCGAACCTGGAACAGTGGCTGCTAGTTCTCTTATATCAGGGGTTGGTCCTCACAGTGACTGAGTATGCACTGGCAATCCTAACATTCAGCCTTACAGAGACAGGAAGGTATGAGAGAAGAGAAAACAAGTGTATGAGCATTATTTATGGATGCACCAGAAACACATCCTGCAAGACCATGAAGTATCTGTTAGACTTTCCCACCACAGACATCAGAGTAAAATTAGCCAGGATATAATCCTACTTCAAAATAAGCACAGCCAGGTTACATCCACTCTACAGTGAACTGGTAAGAGCAAGAGAAGAAGTGTGTGCCTTCCTCAGGGTCATGAAAGCTCAAGACAAGTTCAGTTATCAGCACATCAGTTCTTCCATGTTCTGATAACTGCTGCTAGTACTGACATTATTGTTGCCAGAATAAATAAATTTGATATTCAAAGTCATTGATATTTGAATTAACATCATTTGAAAATCCCCTTGAATTAACATCATTTGAAAATAAGACATTTTTTAAGGAAAAAATATAATGTTAATAATGTAAGGTATTTGGATATTTTATTTTAATGAATAGTCCAGGCAGTACAAGCAAGAACATGTTACCTTTGAATAAAGAGTTCAATACTTGATCAATAATTTTTTTTTTCAACATGGTTTCTTTCTTTTATGGCTGTTACATGGTTAGTGATCTTGACATCATTTGCCAAGAGTTCAGTGATGTAGTGAAGATGCCAGCCAACTGGGAATAAATGCAAGCTTTTACAAATATTCATACAACTAAAACTATAAGCATATGAAAAATTGAACCACACACCTTTATCTCCCTTCATTATATGTATAACTATTAACATAAAATACTAATACCATAATTTTAATAATGCTTATTTTTGCAGATAAGATTGAAGTTGATGGTAACAGTGATGATGATGAGGTAAGTCTGTCAGAATGTTAGTTCATGAACCTGCCTAAAATTATAACACTATCAGGCTACTGAATTGTAGAAAATGAAAATGATTCTTGGTATATTTTCCTTGTCTTTTGTTCAATAGCTCAGCCTTTAAGTGTCATGTTAGATAGTTATTTGTGTTACAGCTATCTGTCGTAAGTGAAAATTAACACATGTCAGAGTATGAAAAGTTAATATAAAATTTTGTGGCATTTAGAACTGTGAGCAGTGTTAGAAAGTTTGAAATTACTGGCAGATGTTATTGCTTTGTTACACTTATATTAAAGTTTTTGCTTGCAAGTGTGAAGGTCTTTGATTGCAGGGAGACAGTTGAAAATATAACTAAATGTACAGGATCTGGCATAAAGCATGGCTGGATTTAACAGATGTGGTGCGCAGAAACTGAATAAGTGTAGAAAAAAAAAACGTGACGTCAGAGATGAAGCAGACAAACGATGATTTTTAACAATGGCTTCTTGGCAAACACAACATCGAGCATTAACCGTTGAAACTTATTTTAAAAGTGGAGAATCATCTATTAGTGTACAACTGAAGTTTCGTTGCCATTTTGAGTTACAACCCTGTGATAATGTTCCCGATAGGAGAACAATTTTGATGTGGGTGAAAAAAATTTAAGGAAACCGCTAATTGCCAATAACAAGTCTACTGGTCGTCCAAGAACTCAACAGACACCTGAACGAATTCAAGAAATTCGCAATGTATTGCTTTGTAGCCCTCGGCGATCATCTGTTAGGCATGCTTTGGCACTTGGTATGTCGGATCGCTCGCTACGTCGCATCATTCATAATCATCTGCATCTCCACCCTTACAGGTTGCAAGTTGTGCAGCAACTGAGTGATTTGGATGAAATTAACAGACTTGACTTTGCTACAGATTTTTTAGCACTCACTGAAGAAAATCCAAATTTTCTCAATAGCCTCATAATGTCTGATGAAGCACACTTTGAGTTGTCGGGAAGTGTGAACAAGCAGAATTTCAGATACTGGTCAGCTGAAAATCCACAATTACTGCAGACGGGCATCTTCTTACTGTTAATAGCGATCTGTATGTGCAGATAATAAAGGTAGATAGAGGTGTTTGGTGCAGTTTTACAAGGTGGCAAAAGGGGTGAGTAAAGTGAGAAAAGTGAGAAAAAAAAACGAATATAAAGTATGAGACTGAGATAAGAACGTATAAATAAAAAACATACAACATCCGATATTTCGGCGTGACCCCTTTTTCGAGGATTACAAACACAAATGAGTCAAAAAAGTATCTCTCTCTCTCTCTCTGAACCTTAAGTGCCCAGGGCACATGGGGCTTCCGCAAGGGTTTTCCACAAATGCCTGTCCTTCACCTTTTTTTCTGCTCTTGCCCAGGTGAGCCCTCTATTGCTCAACATCCTTTCTGTTGTTCTTCTCCATGTCTCTTTTGGTCTACCCTTACTTCTGTTCCCCTGTGGTGTCCATCTTAGTGCTATTTTTGGTAGTGAGTTGTCAGTCATTCGGAGCACATGTCCCAACCATCGCCAGCGTCTTTCTTCAATAATTGTTGTCAGTGGTTTCATCTGCATTTCTGCTAATAAAATGTTATTTCTTATGGTGTTTGGCCAAAATATTTTTTTAATTCTTCGTAAACATTTAGTCTGGAAAGAATTCAACTTGTTTTCTATGGTTTTGGTGATTTTGAAGACAAAGAAGTGAAGGAATCATGCCGTCAAGATAAACGTCAATATTATGACAACTTAGCAGAAACAGCAGAGAAAGCAGCATATACAAATGATATGAAAACCATATATAAAATCACAAAGCAGATGACAGGTAACTTCAACACAAGATGTGAAAGTGCAGTAAGAACACAAAATGGACAACTGGTCAGTGGAGAAAGAGAAAAAATTGAAAGATGGAGGGAACACTTTAACACCCTACTAAACAGAACACAAGCAGCACAAGCAATAGACATACCTGAAGCAAAAACGGAACTAAACATCAATACAGGACCAATAACAATAAACGAAGTAAAGGAGGCGATAAAAATGCTAAAATCAGACAGGGCACCAGGTGAAGATGAAGTGACTGCTGAGATGTTGAAAGCAGAAGAAACAGAAACACCAAAACAACTTTGCCGGATATTACAACAAATTTGGGATTTAGAAAAAGCCCCAGAGGAGTGGGAAACTGGTCTTATAGTAAAACTACCAAAGAAGGGTGACCTCAGAGATTGCGGGAACTGGAGAGGCATTACCCTACTGCCACTCACCAGTAAAGTATTTTGCAGAATAATCATCAACAAAAAAGTATAACTAAACGAAAAACTTATCTTAAGGTGGCATCCTCCAAAAGTAGGAAACACAGAGAAATGCGTGTTCACTAGACGAGGCATAGAGACCACTCGGTGCCACACAAAGGATAAGCTGATAGAGCCAATCGTAAAGAAAAGGTGGAGAGAGGGAGGGAAACAGAAGGGGGAAGGGCAATAGAAACATGATGGCCGCTAGAAAAGAAGGTGTCGGGGGGTGGGGGGCGGGGGAAGGGAAGTGGAGAGATAATGAATGAAGAGCATAAACATATGCAGTGAGAAATTGTGAAACCCGTGAATATGACAAGACCCTATACACCTATAGGTCACCAGAGAAGAAGAGAAGGTGGTGATGGGGGGGGGGGGGGAGCTAGGAGAAAGAAACAAGAAAATACAGTATGAATCACAAAAGAGGGGGGGGGGTTGGAAAACTAAAGAAGTTAAAAGAAGCTGGAGACATTGTTAATTCCAGCCTGGGTGGAGACAGCCTGCCTAGAAAATAAGGCGCTGTACTGGGACCTTCCGAGATCGTATGTCAGTAGAGCAAGAGTGGATCGCACTAACAGAAATGTCCTGTTTTCCCCTGTGATAGCTAAGGCAGAAATGTTTAGCGTAAACCGGTCTCCCCTATATATTTCATACCACAACGTTTGCACATAATCTTCTCAGGCGACCTATAGGTGTATGGGTCCTGTCCTATTCATCAGTTTCACATTTTCTCACTGCATGTGTTTATGCTCTTCATTTGTTATCTCTCCACTTCCCCTTCCACTCCCCCTCCACCACCCGGACACATTTTCTTCTAGCGGCTATCATGTTTCTATTGCCATTCCCCCTTCCCCCACCTGTTTCTCTACCTCTCTCCACCTCTTTTTTTACAATTGGCTCGTTGGGCTTATCCTTTGTGTGGCACCGAGTGGTCTCTATGCTTTGTCTAGTCGACATGCATTTCTCTGTTTCCTACTTTTGGAGGATGCCATATTATGATACGTTTTTTTTTACGTTTTTGACTCATTTGTGTTTGTAATCCTCGAAAAATGCTCACGCCGAAATATCGGATGTTGCATGTTTTTCATTTATATATTCTCATCTCACTCTCATATTTCATATTTGTTTTTTTCTCACTTTACTCACTCCCTTTGCCACTTTGTAAAACGGCACCATACAGTTCTCTCTACCTTTATTATTTGAAACAATTTTACTGTAGTCGCCATCCATTTTATCTATGTGCAGATGCTAACTGAATGCTTCATTCCAGAGTTGGCCAAGAGAAATAAGAGAATAATATAGTTTCAACAAGATAGAGCAACTGCCCACACGACCTGTCAGTCCATGGCCATGGTGCGACAAACATTTCCCAATCGTCTTATTTCCAGATTTGGGGATATTAATTGGCTGGCAAGGTCACCGGATTTATCAGCCGCAGACTTCTTTTTTGTGAGGGTACCTCAAGAACATGGTGGATGCTGACATTGTCAGTTGCAGACCTAAAGGATCAAATCCAACACTGCATTCAGAATATCCCTTTGAACATGTTAAATGGTGTTATGCAGGAATTTTCCAGAGGCCTGGCTGAATGTATCAAATGTAATGGCGGGCACCTAACTGGCGCAATTTTAAAAATCTAAATATGACTGTCGGTAATAATAAAATTACCCACTTTTCAGACTTTTATTTCACTTTTTTTTTTAACCAAAAACATGAATGCCGCTTATTTTAATTTCCATTTTTAAAATCCAGCTATGCTTTATGCCGGACCCTGTACTGATAACAGAATGAGGAAAATCCTTCATAATTGTCATATTCTTACATCTTACATCCTTCCCGTGCTGTTAAATGTTGCATAGGGCTCATATTGTAGTTTGCCAAGTTTTCTTGGTTTTGGCAAGCTTTTCAACCTTATCAAGGGATTTTATGCCTATTAATTTGGCCTCTATTAACAATGTCCTCTTCAGAGTTTCACCTGATAGACCTCATTTTCTTTGGTCTATTGTGTTCCACTTGATAGCTTGGTTTTGGATTCTCTGACTGTGACCAATATATGTCCATCTCCTTTATCTGATCATTCATGAGACTGTTATTGCTCGCTTATCTGCCTTATCTCCGTGTTGCTCTTGAATTCATTCTACTTTATATTTTAGGCCTTTGTTTTCGAAAGAGTCTAATATGTTGTCTATTTCTTTAGTTGTTTTTCCAGCTTCTGCATGCATAAATAAGGTGGATATTACATTTTAACTGAGTAATCTTAGCTTGGTTTTTGTACTTATAACTTTTGAGTGCCGTCTGTTCTCAAGATTCTTGAAGCTCAGTGCTGCTTTTGCAATTCTAACTTCCTTTCTGGTGTTACCATCCTGGTCTATGTAGCTGCCGAGGTATGCAAATTGGTGTACTTCTTCAACAGCTGTTCCTTATGCGTACATTTTTCCTTCTTGATTAATGGGAAGTTTCATTATTTTTGTTTTTATTTATGTTTTTGTGTGTGTGTGTGTTAAATTCAAGTACTATTTTACTAGCCAGTGAAGACAGGGTATCTGTTTTTTTTTCCTGTATCAAATTTACATTGTCACTGATAAAAGTTACACCATTTGCAAAATCAAGTTCTTCTAGTTGTGACCAATTTACCTAATCAATGCCCATTTACCTGTGTAGCATTTTTTAATTATGAAGTCTATGGAAATTCTAAAAAAGCAAGGTTAATAGTATACATCCTTATTTCACGCCTGTTTCAATCTGGAACCATTTGCTCACCCCTTCTTCTGTGTTGACTGCACAAACATATCCATTGTAGACGTCAATAATGATGTTGACAAATTTAGATGGTATTCCATATAGTCTTAAAATTCTCCACAATGATTCTCTGTGTCTTTGTCTTGTCTTGTCCTCCTCATTTACTGCTAGGTGTAGAGGTGAAGTGTAATTGTCTCCCAATGTTCCACCTGTTGGCTTCGTATATTGAGATGTTCAGGGACTCTGTTATACCATCGGTCCATCGTTTGCATGGGCGGCCCCTTCCTCTGTCTTTGTGTGGTCTGTAAACACCTATTGCACTTCATATTATATCTATCAGCACTGTACAGCTCGCCGATATGCTAGATCTGTCGCAAGGGGGGCTGATCAAATAGCCCGACTTCCCTTTGTGGCTGTGTGTTGGCGCTGTAAACTCACTGACCACTACACACTGGTTTTATCGCTATGGCCTCCCCTTTAGCGGAAACATAACACACATAATAAAGTTCACCACTTCAGCGCACCAGTGCCACATGAACCAGGTCTAATCCATGTCAGGAACATTAATAAACACCAATTTAACACCACATAACACGATCGCGACTTGGCGCTATCACCATTGATTCTCTGTGTATGCTATCAAATACCTTTTTAAAGTCTATGAAGTTCAGGATTAATTAATGGTTTTTGTTTTTCAATTTGTTCCTCAAGTATTATTCTTAGAGTAAAGATCTGGTCGAGACAGCTTCTCCCTTTCCAAAATCCTTCTTGTTCTTCTCTCATTGCAGTATCCACTATATCTTTAATTCTATTCAAAATGAGTTTGCAAAATACTTTTGACACAACTGATAGTAAGGTCACTCCTCTCCAGTTATTTCAATCGCTAAGGCTGCCTCTTTTTTTTTTTTTTTTTGTATTTTAACAATGACTCCTGTTTTCTGTTTAGAAGTGTCCTCTTCATCTTTCCAAACAATGATATAATTGTTAAACATTGTTAAACATTCCCTGTAGTCGGCTCATGTTGTCAATGTTAATAGCTTTTAACATTTTGGCTGTTATTTCATTTTCACGTAGAGCTTTGGTGCTTCTAAGGCATGGCAGGATTACCTTTTTTTTGTAGTTAGCCATTAGGTTCGCTGCTGTTTCAATTTTGTTCAAGATAATTTCGTCTATGTTGACATTTAGCTGTGGCATTGGTAAGTCGGTTTCAAGGTTTATCAATTCTTTTATGTGTGGTCAATCTAATATTGTAGACAAATTATACACAAATAAAGAATAATTATACGCACATAAAGATTAAGAATTATACACAAATTATACACAAATAGAGAATAATTATACACAAATAAAGGTTAAGATTTCATAATGGAAAAATGCTGCACAGGTAACACAGGTATTGACTGGGTACATGGGACCCAACTAGAAGATCTTGATTTTGCTGATGACATAACTCTTATCAGTAATAATGTGAATTTCATGCAAGAAAAAACAGATAGCCCCCAAAATAGGACTTGAAATTAACAAGGACAAAACAAAAATAATGAAAATTCCTCTCCCTTCTATGTGTATTTTTAAAATTGTGATTGAGAAGTGATATTGAAGAAGTCAATCAATTTGCATACCTTGGCAGCTACATAGACCAGGATGGTGACACTAGAAAGGAAGTTAGGATCAGAATTGCAAAAGCAGCATCAATCTTCAAGAATCTTGAGAACATATGGAATTCAAAAGTTATAAGCACAAAAACCAAGTAAGACTATTAAATTCAAATGTAATATCCACCCTCATTTATGCATGCGAAAGCTGGAAAACAACTAAAGAAATAGAAAAGAAATTAGACTCTTTTGAAAACAAATGCCTAAGGAAAATACTCGGCATCAAGTGGAACGAATTCAAGAACAATGCAGAGATAAGACAGATGACTGAACAACAACCAGTCTCATGGGTGATCAGGAAAAGGAGATGGACATATGTTGGTCACTTGATGAGAAGAAATGATCAGAGAATCCCAAAACAAGCTATCAAGTGGAACACAACAGGCCGAAGAAAAAGAAGCAGACTGCGTGAAACTCTGAAGAGGACATTGTTAAGAGAGGCCAAATTAACAGGCATAAAATCCTTTGATGAGGTTGAAAGACTCGCCGAAGACAGGAAAAATTGGCGAACTACTTTGCAATCCCTATGTGATGTTTAACGTCATGGGAAGGATATAAGATAAGAAAGGTTAAGAATTATACACAAATAAAAATAACGTACTCTGGTGCTAGGTAACTCATCAATACATTATGAAATAATAAGCTAATGAAAGATTAAACTCCATTCAGAAATGTGAGGTATAGTTCCTGAGCTGGCCTTAACATGACACTTTGTTGAATTTTACACTTTGCTATAAGTCTGTGATTCAGAAGTACAATTCTAATACATTTTTCTGCAGTTTTATCTAGCTGTTGCTTTTAATTTGTTGATGTATAACATTTTTAGTGAATGTTGCTAGACTTGCAGTATAAAAAAAATGTTTAGGAAAGTTGCTTTAGTAAACTTTTTGTAATGTGCACATGTCATTTTATTATAAGGATGAAGATGATAAGGAAGACTTCAAATTTGGTAAAGATGAAGAAGATGGCTATGACCAGACTGATGGTGTAGATGATGAAAGTGAGGATGATAATGAAAGTGTTGATGGAGAAAAGAATGGCGGTATGTGACATCCTTTTGTAAAAAATTCATATAGTTTATACTGGTCTAATTATATCATCTGAACAGTGTAGATAGCAGTAATTATAGACTTCTTCTCCTTGTGAAGGGCTTTGTGGCTGAATAGATCATTGTTAGCATATGAACACTGATGAAAATATTAGAACAATTTTAACATGTCCAATAATGGCATTCACTATGAAACATAATTACAGTCTAACATCTATACTTATCTTTCTGCATGATGTTTTATTAGTTTGTCATTTACTACCTCCATCTATATTACATCCTTTTATTTGCCAACTCCAATCTGTGTTGGCCTGTCAATCTTTATGTGGATGATGCCATTTGGAAACCTATCAACTGAAGAATTCTCATTTTACCATTATGCACCTTTCCAATACTATTTGAATGTAACAGTGGTCTTTACTGCATTGTTCTATGGCATATATTACATATAAATCCCTCATTATCAAAATATCAGTGCAATTTAATGCATTGAAGCAAATGGCAGGCAGAAATTCTTGTTTGGTGTTTAACTGAGATGACAGAAGAGAGATAGAGGGTAGAAGGTGAAATAACATGTTTAATATTGTTTTTCCATTTAATTTTTAAACAACAGGTTTCAATGAAATGTCATTAAGTAAGTGAAGGTACTGATTACTATATTTTTTTATAACATTGATACATTAGAGATGTGAATATACGAGCAGTATCTTCAGTCTCATGAACAACTCACAGACTTCTGGGAGTCATGACTCAAATTCTCAGGCATAGAGAACATTGTCCATCAAATACCTCTTTCTGGAGACTTCTGTTGTTTTTTTTTTTCCATACTCTGTCTGTGACAATGATGAAGAGTGTAGCTGATATTGTACATCCTAGTCTACCCAAATGAACTTTTGACTGTTGATACATAAATACACTATATTCCATAAACTCTTAAAATTTTCCACATGCTTTCTCACTGTACAGTATCTAAAAGCTTTTAAAAAATCAATAAAGTTTGTATATAGCTGCCTTTATCATTCTGAGTATTGTTCTATTATGTGTCTTAGTGTTAATAAGTAGTTTGTACTATGTCTAAATTCTGCTTGTTCTTATCTTAGTTTTTGATGTAAAGCTGCTGAAATTCTGTTGATAATGATCTTTCATTTTTTTTTTTTTTTAACTTGGAACAGAGAGGAGAATAATTCTTGTCCAGCTGTTATTGTCCATGAGGTCTCCTTTTTTTCACATTTCAATTCCACTGTTATGAACTGTGGGAATTGTTTACATTTCCCATATTTCTTTAAACAATAGCAGCAGTTTTAGTTCCGTTAGTTCTGCATCTATTTTGAATCGTTCTGCACTCAAACAGTTCTATGCTGGAGCTTTCCTACTTTTTTTAGTCATTGTTGCATGCTATTCATTTCTCATTTCTTTGCTATAATGATTTCTTCTTTGCTAGGTTATCTAAATAATATTCATCTTCAGGGAAGTCTGTATGTGTTGTTGGTTTCTACTGAGCAGTTGTTTAAAGTGTTCAGTCTATCTTTCCTTTTTGCCCATTTCCATGATTATCTTTAACAGGTACATTGTTGGTTGTCTTAAACATTCCACTGATGGTGTTAGTTATTCTGTATAATGTGCCATGTTCACCTTTCAGTGCTGCACTCTTGGTTTGCCCTGCTAGTTCTTCCAGGTATTTTCTTTCATCAGTCTGAGTTTGTTGTTCTACTAGATTGTTTAGTAGGCTGTACTGTTCAATATATCTTTCCTTCAATCTCTCTGACTTGGCCAATATGGTGGGATTATTGGCAATGGGCATAATCCACAACTGGGAGAATCATTGTGTCCTCCTTTGTCTGTTCCCTATCCACTGATCTGTCCTGCTTGAGAGACCTTTTTGGCAGCTAAGCTACAGCTGGCATAGGTCTCAGGGTTATTGGGATACACAAACCCAACCAAGACATTAAAGTGGAGACATCTAGGGGGCATAGTGTGTACTGAATGGTTATCTTTGATATATATACAAGGGTCATACCAAAAGTCATTAGTACAATGTTGTTTTTTTAAAATCAGAATTTATAGATAGAGAAAATATAAACATATCACCATAATCTGCAACCTTTGCACTTCATGTAGAGGTCACATGACATCACCATCATGTGTCATGTGACCACGTGGAACATAAACAAAATGGTAGGTACTGAAGTTTCATTTCATCAAACATGCTGTTATTGGGTTCCTCGTTGAAGAGGAAATCCCCGCTGCTGAAATTCACCAAAACTTCAACTTGCTTATGGAGATGTGTGTATGGGAGCTAGCAGTTTTAGGAGGTGGGTGAAACATTTAAAAGATGGAAACACAAGCATCCAAGATATGCCTCGAAGCGGTCACCCTCGAACTGCCTCCACTGAATGCAACGTGGAAAAGGTTGACGACACCATTAAAGAAGACAGATGTGTCACAGTTTCTGAAATCATTGTAAATCTTGGAATAGGACACAATGTAGTACAGGAAATGATTGAAACCCTAGGCTATAGAAAAGTTTGTGCCAGCTGGGTCTCACAGGAGAGAACGTCCAGAAAGCAGTGCGTCTGTGCCTTCGGTCAGCTGGAATGGAATTCTATCGGGAGGGTATTTTCAAACTTGCAGAGCGATGTGAAAAATGTGTGCAGAAAAATGGAGATTATGTTGAAAAGTGAAGAAAAGGATGCAGATAAGGTGATACATTTATATTTTCACTACCTATAAATTCTGATTAAAAAATAATTTTGCTCACGATTTTGGTATGACCCTCATATCATTATTTTGTGAAGGCAATAAAAATGGAAACTATTAGGGTTGTTTTAATTTCTCAAGCTTTGAATATGCTGTCCATGTTTAAGATATGTACAAGAGTTTGTTATGCACACAAGTATTATAGATCAGAATCTATACCCCCAGTGTTAGTTTTCTGTTGTTCCATGCTCTCTTCCTTAGTTTTGGCAAAAATGGTAGTAGTTGACCTCCTTATTTCTGTATGGATTTCTTCATCTAGGGAGAAGGTATAAGTAATTTTAGATCCAAGATGGTTGAACATGTTCACTGATCCAAATGAATTTTCATTCAGTGCTGTATTGGTAACTGTGGTTGCGCTTTGTTGAAGAAGCACCATATTGTTGATATTTATTGCCAGTGAAAATGTGTTATATGCTCTGCCATACTGTTTATCAATGACCATAGAGTAGCTTCACTGTGAGCCACAAAACCTGCATCATCAGCAAATGGAAACTTCCTGATTAGGGCTTCAGCTGTTATTTGTCTTGACCTGCTAAGTCATGCTAAGTTAAACAACGAGTCATCTGTGTGCAAATGAACATGGCACCACTGCGTGCTTTGAGTGCACAGCTTAAGAGGGTATCAAAGTATTTTCCAAAGAATGTAGGGATCAAAGTATGTAGGGATCAAAGAATGTAGGCTTCGCTCCACTCTTGACCCACAAAGATAATAAAAATTAATATCATAAATATGGTACCAAAGGAAAGTATGGCTATATGAGAGAGACGTCAGTTTATCATTGATCCTTCAGGCCATGCTGTTTTATTTCATCATATTGTAGACTTTAGGCAGTTAGCAGCACAGTTCAGCATTAGTTGACTTAATCTGAAATGTTTTTACTGTCAGAACTCTTCAGCTCTTTATATGTCTAGTATTCTTTATTAAAATTTCTAACAGAGTTTTGGTCTGCACATATTTTATGTATGTAGGATTAATTTCTTTTCAAATTGTCAAAATCTACAAGTATTGTTATTTTCTTTGGCCTAATTCATTCATCAAGAAGGACAAATATACACAGACGGAATAGCTGTTGAAGAAGTACAACAATTTGCATACCTCAGCAGCTACATAGACCAGGATGGTGACACCAGAAAGGAAGTTAGAATTTCAAAAGCAACATTGACCTTCAAGAGTCTTGAGAACATGTGGCATTCAAAAGTTATAAGCACAAAAACCAAGTTAAGATTATTCAGTTCAAATGTAATATCCACCCTCATTTATGCATGCAAAAGCTGAAAAACAACTAAAAATCAGACAACAAATTAGACTCTTTTGAAAACAAATGCCTAAGGAAAATACTCAATATAAAATGGAACAAACTCAAGGCCAATGCAGAGATAAAGCAGATGAGCAAATGACAGCCTGTCTCATAGGTGATTAGAAAAAGGAGATCGATATATGTCAGTCATGTGATGAGAAGAAACAGAGGATCCCAAAGCAATCTATCAAGTGGAACACAACAAGCAGAAAAAGAGGTTGACCACTTGAAACTCTAAAGAGGACATTGTTAAGAGAGGCCAGTTTAGTGAGCATAAAATCCCTTGATGAGGTTGAAAAGCTCACCGAAAACGGAAAAACTTGGTGAACTACCATACTAGCCCTATGTGATGCTTATTGGCACAGGAAGGGTGTAAGATGTAAGAGTTATTTTTTTTTTTTTTTGGTGACAATTTTACGACTTCTGCATGTAGAATATGCTTTCTGGAGTACACCTGTCTTATTACCTTCATTCCCCATTGTTTTTATTCTTGCACATCTTCTTCATTGCCCAGTTACTGAGCTGCTCTGTAATGCTGCCTGAAAACCTCCTTCAAATGGGAATTTTTTTCTCTGTTTTGTTGGATGGATAGGTTTTTTTTTTTATATTTGCCTCTTGGTAAGTATTAGTATTGCAATCTTAGGTCATAGTTACATGATCTACACCTCAGGATTTATTTATTTATTTACTTTTTAATGCAGTGTCCATATCTGAAGATCATGCAGTACTCACACGTAGCACAAAGTCAATCTCGATTGAAGGATTTGATTCTGTCCAATGCTGCAGTGCATGGAACCCAGTATATGATTTGCTAGCAGTAGGGTCAGTACTGACTTATTTTTTTTCAACATTATGATAACTATTTGCTTTCTATGTTAAGTTTATAGTGGACAATATAAATACAGGATTTATTTAGAAATTTGGCTTCATAACAAAATTATTAATACAGAAACATTTTCTTTAATATTTCTTTAATATTTTGTCATAAGAATTAGTTAATATGAGGTTTCAGGAATTCCTTAGAGTTTGCCCTGAAAATGGAAGCATCATTTACGTGGCATTGTCATTGTAATAGTAAGTAAGGTAAAATTTCCATTTCCATGCCATTAAGGCATATTGGGGATACGGTGTTAGGCCTGTATTATCCATGACCTTCGGCATATAGCAGTATGCTCTTGGCTAGGGGTTATAACTAGGATTGGTATTTAGGAAATAATTAATAGAGTGAGTACCCTTGTTTGAAAGGTAGGTTGGTTGAGACAATTGAGCGGGGGTCTTGTGATAAGCGTGCAGCATGGAGAAAACTGAGTGGGTAGGGATAGTATAAATACCACTCACGTTTTAGTCAAAGGGAGGGCTTTACTTGTTTGTGTGTAAGAGGGAGCCTTACTTGTTTGTTGTAGGAAAAACCTTACTAGTTTGATGTAGAGTCTTGTTAGGAAGAGTTTTTAGTAGTGGTAGTTGGTAGTTCAGATGGAAGATTTAGGTTTTCTTGTGATGGTTGAGGGTTTTGGTGGAATGTTGTAAGTATGGTTTAATTTGTATAAGGACATTTGTAAGGTTTTCGCCCATATGGCGTAGAGTTCTCTCACGCCGGGCATTGTCATTGTAATTTCTGTTCAGCCTGATGTCTATGTTTCCATCCTCATAATTTCACCCCTCATTTTGTCCATCAATAAATGTGTGTTGTCTGAAGATATAACTACACCAATTGGCTTTGTTGGAATGCTCATTGTTGACCAGTTTGTTTTGGTTGGAAGACTGCCAAGTTATGTTAAGTTGTTGTATTTGTATTATTCTGTGGAGTTGGAAGCCTGGGTGTCTTGTTGTATTTTCTCAGTGTGTAACATAGAAAATTAGATTTTTCTAAACACCAACAACAAGAAGAAATTTCTAAGATGAAACTGTACTCTACAAGAGATTTAATCAACCCAATATTCAGCTAGGTACAGCCATTATATATAATGTAAATCTTGGAATAGGACACAGTGTAGTACAGGAAATGATTGAAACCCTAGGCTATAGAAAAGTTTGTGCCAGCTGGGTCCCACAGGAGAGAACGTCCAGAAAGCAGTGCGTCTGTGCCGTCAGTCAGCTGGAATGGAATTCTATCGGGAGGGTATTTTATAGTGTGTAATATGGCCTCAGAGAGAAGAAAACCACTTTAGTTGGCGCCAATATTATTATAGTGGTGCCTTAATATAAAGTATAAATAGTAATTCTATTACAGGCACATGAAAGTGTGATGTGGTCAGTATCACGCTTGGCTGCAATTGACTTCCCAGATGTCTGTGGTACCCATTTTTAGAGGCTGCATGGACCCCAGAGCCTTTTTGGTGTATACCAGCAAAATTCCCACTGCTGGGACTTGGACCTGGTACCTCTAGATTAGTAAACTGAGTGCCTAATCACTCAGCTAACCAGGCATTCTAATTCATTCGTTCATTCATTTGCATGTCCCTTGTGGAACTTTGCCTCCTTAACAGCACTCCTGTAGGCCTCTCGGTTGTGAGAAAGATGGCCTGCTGCTGTTGCATCCATTTGCAGATCATCAATGATGTCTTTCAGCCATCTTCACCTTGGTCATCCTCTCTTTCTTTTTCCCATTTTGTATCCTTCCAAGACAGTCTTCTCTAGATTATCATGACGTTTAATGTGTCCAAAATATTCTAATAGTTTCAGGAAATTGGCAGTATCTTTTTTGTCAAGGATGGGTTAACAATGTGACACAACCTTACACACACACACAAGGACACCCACACACACATGATTGGTTGACAGTGTGACACAACCCTACACACACAACACACACAAAACACACACACACAAAACACACACACACACACACACACACAAAACACACACACACACACACAAAACACACACACACACACACACACACACTTACTTACTTACTTTTCAGCAGTTATGGGACTGAATTTTTTTCCTGGAAACTATAATACACATCAAAGTGGTGCCAAGGTTTGAGTTGTATTCATCATTCCTGAGTGCACATGCAAAATCTGGACTCATTATCTTGAGTCACTCACACTGCACAAAACTCAGAGTGTATGCATACATGCAGGTTCCAGCACACCTCAACATGGATGAGAAAATTAAGCCATGTGTGTGCACTGATCTCTGTGTTTGCCCCAGGAAAACTGATGCTGAAAATTAAGAAATGCTACAGTCAGCATTTGATGAGTCCTGCCAAAGTCAATTGAAGATATATGAGGTGTTTTCCCACTTCAAAAGTGGATGCCGTTCATTTGAAGATGTACACCAGTCTGGCACACAATCCACCTTGCACATCGATGAGACTGTGATACGTGTAGATGAAATGATTCATGCTAACCAACATCTAACAATAAGAGAGGTAGCAAAGGATGAAAGAACGCTGCTATTTGCCATAAAATTCTAAGTGAAGATTTGGGTATGAGGTGTGTGTCAGCAAAACTCGGAGCCTGACTATGGAGCATAAGGAACACTGCAGATCAGCCTGTATTGATCTAATTGAGCAAGTCCAAAATGATCCCAACTTCATGTCATCGATAATCACTGGTGATGAAAGCTGAGTGTACAGGTATTACATGGAAACAAACCTAATACCGTTCCAATGGAGAAAGTCATCTTCTCGACAGAAAAAGGCATGGCAGGTGAAGTCCAATGTCAAGACAATGTTGACAGCATTCTTTGACATTGATGGACTAATTCATCATGAATACATCCCAAGAGGACAGTGTGAACACAGAATTCTACATAGCAGTCCTTCACCGCTTTCACAACCCTGTGTGCAGACATCATCCTGAGAAGTGGCGTAGATGCAGTTGGATCCTTCACCATGACAATGCCCCTGCATATGTCTGCCATAGCAAATGAATTTTTGGCAAAACACAGCACCTTATTCTACTCACATGACCTTGCTCTGTGTGACTTCTTCTTGTTCCCGCATCTGAAGAAAACTTTGAAAGGTCACTGATTTGATGAAGTTGAAGAGATTCAAAGGAACACAACAAGACAAATGAGGGTTTTCTCACAAAGTGACTTTAAGAGGTGTTTCCATAAATAGCAGGATCATGTGTATCCAGTGACAAGGAGGCTACTTTGAAGTAGTCTAGACTAATAAGCCAGTGAGTCTACTCATTTAATAAAAAAATGTTTTTAAAAATTCAGTTCCAGAACTTTGTGAACAGCCCTTGTATACTGTTCCCAGCTTATGGCCAACTGAATTACAGTTGATCCTACTTATGACTGAGGTCCCATAGGAAAAATTGGAGAGCATACACATTGATTTATAAACATTTGCTATTCCACATACACTATAAATTCACCACAAAACAATAAAAGGAGATGAATAAACACACTAGATCATCATTTTGTTAGTACAAAATGTATGGCTGTGGTTATGTGTGTATGTCATTTTTGTGTCATTGAAAAGTTATTACAGTATGATTCTTTATTTAATGTGTTGTGATTCATATTTTGTAATTAATTTCCAGACAGTTACTGTGCTAATTTACATTCTGTTTGTATTTTAAGGTGAATGTAAACATATCTATTCATCTTGTAACATGTGAAGTGTACTTACCATTGACCTCCTCTTGTAATGACTGACATATGACCATACTGATTTATGGCCAGACCCTCTCTCTTTGGTCCATGCCAGTCAGCCATTGGTTGTCACTAATTTTCACAATCATCTATACTTTGTTCTTTTTATAAGATGTGTGTTGGACCATGCTGTGTGCCAAGTATCTTGTTTCTTTGTCTTCCTCTGTTCCTTTTTCCTCCAGTTTTACTTGTTGTCAGAAGGTGTTCTAGGTTGCCTCTTCACAGAACATGTTCTACAAATCTGGACAGTCATGTTGTGAACTTTACCATAATTTCTCTCTTTTGCCCAGCCTTGTTTAGAACCTATTCGTTTTCTTAGCTGTCCATGGTATTCTCAACATTCTTCTTAGAAACTACAACTCATCTGGTTCTGGTAGATTTTGTGTGATCTTTGTTACTGTCCATGCCTTGCATCCATATAACAATACAGATTCAATGTAGCACTGTAGCTCTTTCTGGTATTCATCAACAGAATACTTTTCATTTTCATAAATGCCACTTGGCCTGGGCTATTCTGCTCATTATTTCAGCTTCACATCTTACATATTTTGTGTTATTGTTGTGTGTTATTATATAGCGGATGGAGTATCCATGCATCTGTGGCAGGAAATTTAACACTCAACGTGGCATGAAGATACACAGAATGAAGAAGGGATGTGGTGGTTCCTTGCTACCCAATACTCAACAGTGCACTGTGACGCCAGTCTCAGATAAGACATTAGAAGATCTCTGTCAGGATATAATCCACAGTACAGAGAATATTCAGGTTGAGTCAGGCAGCGGGGAGGTAATGCAGCCCTCCGATGAGACCAGAGACAAGATTAACTTTCCACCAGCAAGTGCAAAAAGCATATGGGAAAACCTAGACACTGGATTATGCAAAGAACTGGACATACAGCTAAGAGGAAAAAATCTGGAGCAAAAGCTGGAAGCATTTGGTAACATTATATATCTTCACTGCCACAAAAAGTTTGGAACCAAACAGGCAAAAAGAGAAAAAGTGACACCAAGAAAGTCCAGAAGACAAAGGAAAATAGAAGCAATAAGACAGCAGAAGAACCACGGCTGGAAAATGTTCAAGAAGACACATGAATCAGAAAAAGAAGGACTAAGACAGGTTTGGCAGCATCTAAAATCCCAGCACAATGCCCTTTGCAGAGCTGAAAGACTATGTAAAAGGAAGAGGGAAACCAGATATGCAAGAGAGAAGTTCTACAGAGATCCCTTCTGATTTGCCAAGCAGTTATTTGAACAGCCAAAATCAGGTACGCTGAAAGCAGGTAAGGAGGTGCTCGAGGAACATCTGAGCAAGACATACTCTGATAAAAATCAGCATACACCTCTCGAGCAGATGAAAGGTCTAGTGTGGCCCTGTGCACCAGGCAGCAAATTCAAATGCAGCCCACCAACCTTACAAGAAGTAGAGAGCGTTGTAAGAAAAGCTAAAGGCAAGTCAGCACCAGGCCCAAATGGCGTTCCTTACATGCTATACAAAATATGCCCTGAAGTAATAAAGAAGCTTCATAAACTCCTACGAACAGCATGGACCAAAGGAGTCATATGTAAAGAATGGAAAAAGGCTAACGGAGTATACATCCCCAAGGAGCAGAATTCCACTGAAATCAGACAGTTCAGGCCGATCTCACTTCTGAATGTGGAAGGAAAGATATTATTCTCTGTGATGGCAAAAAGACTAACAACATACCTCCTAGACAATGGTTACATTGATACATCCGTGCAGAAGGGAGGAATTCCAGGTTTCCAGGATGTCTCGAGCATGCGTCAATGATTTGGGAAGCTATTCAGCTGGCAAAATCTGGAAAGCAAGATCTACAGGTAATATGGCTTGACCTAGCCAATGCGTATGGCTCAATACCGCACCAGATGATATGGCTAGCACTAGACATGTATCATGTGCCAAAAGAAATCACACATATGCTGAAAAGGTACTTCACAAGGTTCCTCATGAGGTTTGAAACATCAGGATATATTACAAGATGGATCGAGCTCCAGGTAGGAATTGCAATGGGTTGTACACTATCTCCCATACTGTTCGTACTAGCTATGCAAGTAATCCTGAGAGCAGCAGAAGGAGCAGCAGAAGGCCCAATATTCAGAAATGGATGTCAAATGCCACCACTAAAAGCGTTCATGGATGACACAACAGTAATAACAACCAGTGAAGCACAGGCACGAAAGATGTTAGAGCGTTTGGACAGCCTTATCATATGGTGCCGCATGAGCTTCAAGCCAAAGAAGTCAAGAAGCCTGTCACTCATGAAAGGGAAAGTGATAGAAAGATCATACACAGTGGCAAATCAAATAATCCCGACTGTAGGGAAGAGCCAGTGAAGAGCCTTGACAGAGTATATGATGCATCCATGAAGGACTCAAGTGCTGTGAAGCAGGTTATAGAAATGGCGCAGAATGGACTGAGCATCATAGACAAAAGGAGGCTACTGGGTAAGTTCAAAATATGGTGCCTCCAGTTCATGCTGATTCCAAAACTAATGTGGCCACTACTCATTTACGAAGTAAGTACCAGCACAGTAGAGGCAGTCGAAAGAAAGATAAATAAATTCATAAGAAAGTGGCTGGGTATACCACCAGGATTAACTGATGTAGCACTGTACTGCAAGAAGAGCAAACTGCAGCTACCATTCAAATCTATGGTTGAAGAATACAAGGTAGGAAAGACAAGGCTTGCAATGATGCTACAAGAATCTACAGATCCGGTGGTACGAGAAGTGCAGCCAACACTTAAAACTGGACAAAAATGGAAAGTAAGTGAGGAAGTGACCACAGCCAGGGAAACACAGGAGCTGAAAGAAGTGATAGGGTACACCCAGACCAACAGAAGGGGATTTGGTCATGGTGAAATCAAATGGTGGTTAAAGGCCTCCTGCAAGGGAAGAAGGGATATGATCATCAGTGAAGTAAGGAATTCAGAGGATGACAAGTTGGTCGAGAAGGCAGTCCAACACTCATAACAAGGGCAATGGACAACATGGGAGGAAGTCCTGCAGAGATCATAACATGGAATGACATCTGGAAAATGGCACCCTTGAGACTCAGCTTCATCATCAGAGCTACTTATGACCTTCTGCCTACAGGCTCCAACCTATACAAATGGGGTGTATTAGAAGATACAAAGTGCCCTCTCTGCAATGAAAGGCAAACATTGGAACATGTGCTGTCAGCATGTAGAGTGTCTTTAGGGCAGGACGGTACACCTGGCGGCACAACAGAGTGCTGCAGGACCTAGTAGCCATCGTAGACAGGGCAAAAGATAAAGCAAATAACAGCAAAAGAGTTGAGGTCCCACCTAAATACTTCATAGGTGCTGGTACGACATCAAATATTGAAATCAGGGACATTCCCTTACCATCACTGCTAGATGGTACAAATGACTGGGATGTGATAGCGGACCTTCCAGGAAGAAGAGAATATACGACTGCCATCAAGAACACAGGAATGCGACCGGACAATGTAGTGTACTCCACAGAAAAACAGGAATTAATAATGATCGAGCTTACGGTCCCGTACGAAACTAGAATAGAGGAACAGCATTTATTCAAATTGGAGAAATACAATGATCTGGTCAAGCAACTGAGGCAGGGGGCAGGAATCAGGGCAAAAGTGATAGCTGTAGAAGTGGGAGCAAGGGGATTCGTATCAACATCAGCATTTGACCTATGTAAGCAACTGGGCATAAAGGGACAAGCAAGAGCAAGGGCATTGAGAAACCTTTCAGAAACAGCAGAAAAGGCCTCATGCTGGCTGTGGAGTATGCGAAACAAGCATTGGGAACATAAATAACTTCAATTGCCACAACCAATACCAGTCCTCCGTGGCTAAATCGCTAAAGACGCACTTCAAAAAAAGTGCAGTGGCAACTGGAAGATCATAGGTTCAATCCCAGGACTGGGAAAAAAAAGGCAACAACTCACAAGACCTCTGGGAGTCATGACCCAGAGGGGCCCACCCCCCTTAGAGTGTCAGGAGTTTAATAGGGCCGAAACACTTGTCTGGGGGGGGGGGGTACTTCCTCTGATGATCTGTTGTTGTTCCGCTCTCTACAGTAGAGAGTTTCCTGCATATGGCTAGACCCATCCATCCCAAATGTATCTGTTAAGTTGGGTCATAAGTGTGTGTGTGTAAATATTTGTGTATGAGCAAGAAATCTTTCAGTATCTGAAATTAAGTGTAAATATTATCATTCTTACATCTTACATCCTTCCCGTGCTGCTAAACGTCACATAGGGCTTGCATGGTAGCTTGCCAAAATTAAACATTATCATTATTGTAACATTATTAACATTGTGTTTATAAATTAGATGTGATGATGCAACAGCTATAATTTGGAATATGGGTGAACATACTAATGGCTCAGGAGATCTACTGACTTTGGACCACAAAGATAGGAGATCAACTACATCATCTCCTGATAATGAAGTTAGATCACTTGATTGGGCAGTGAGTATATTATTCTAGTACTGGAACAAATAATTATATTGTGCTAAAAGAAGATCAATCTTATTAGTATTGAATTGTTCAAAGATGTAAAGATAACAGTTGATGTGCCAGTAAATTCTCAAATATCTTGAATAAAAATATTCTTAACTTTGTGAGGGAAGTCCATCTTATGTTATAAAGCAAGCTTTTGCATGTGAAAGACTGTTTTTCAGCTGTAAATATGAATTTATCAAACATAAATGTGCAGAGGTTCACAGTAAGTATTTTTTCAAATAATTACATTATTTAGTCACAGAAGTCTGGAAGCAGCAGAAATGTGGTTTATTAGAAGAATGTTGCGATTTCCCTGGACAGCAAAAATAACTAATGAAGAATGTATGAGAAGAGCTGGAGAGACAAAAAACCTTGTCAAAAAGATAAGAGAGAGACTATGTACTTTCATGGGACATGCAATGAGAAGAGGGGGCATCAAAAATATTATAACAACAGGAAAAATAAGAGGGAAGAAGAGCCAGGGGAAGACCAAGAGAAATGATACTGGGCAGTCTGACGAGATGGTGTGAGAGGAGATCACCAACTGAGCTAATGGCCTGCATGAAGGAAAATGTACTCTGGAGAAGCATAATAGCCAATGCCAGTTGGCACAACACCTGATGATGATGATGATTTAGTCACAAGATATATTTCATCTGCAGGGTTTTATCTATATAATATCTGTGTCTATACATTACATTTAGAAGATTGTGCCAACATATGAACTGTCTATGTATTGTATCTTTAGAAGATATGTGTCATTATATGAACTTGGGGTGTTTTATTATGAAAGTGCAAGAGATTCTGAGGATCTATTCTTGGATGCTGTGCAAGAGAATGGAGTATACTGAGGGACTAAGTCATATGTCATCATGTGATTTAGATGGTTATTTCACAAATGGTCTTGAAGATATTTTACACAGTTTGTCTTACTGTTTGTTTCAGAGCGATGGTACATATTTGGCTACAGTTTGTTTTAATGGGATTACCAGAATATGGAGCAAAGATGGTGAGTGACCTTTGTGCTGAAGCTTAGGTGCGATATTATTATCACTCTTTCAGATAAGAGCATGACAATAACCTTGGCATTTTATTTTACAGAAAGAAGTTTTACAGAAAGAAAAATCAGTATTCACAATTTTTTTCATTGCACGGTTTTGTGCTTTACAATGTTGTCAAAACTGGTTATCCAGAGGATATACAGGAGCAGAAGACTTTCAGATGTCATGAATTTTTTTTTATTTAATGTGTAAAGCTGAAGAAGCTTGTAAAAAGTGAGTATAATTATATAAATAATAAACTGACCAAAAATTATTGAAATCAGTTTAGTGTACACACAAATGAAAGTGTGCCCTGATGTGGCAGTACTTCTGCTTGAAAGTGTCTAAAGTTTGTGTCTGTGCTTACTTAGGAAAGTTGTCTTACAGGTCTACATGTAAATATAGCTCTTGGTACCAGACTGTGCCAGTGTTGCTGCATCAGACTCACGGCAGAGTTTTTGATGTAGTGTGCCAGCAACAGTTCTGAATTATTGATCGTATTTTCAGAGATACCCCAGGTTCTTGCATCACACAGAACTTCACATGCCATCACATTATCAATCAAAGTCCAACCTTTCAAGAGTAACATGTGAACTAATGGAAATTGTTCAGTAATGATGAGATAAATCAAGGATGATAAATCAACAAGATGTCATAAAATAAATAAACTGTGATGTTCTTGGTTAATACTGTCAGTGGACTGCAGTGAGCACAAAATCAGCAAATAAACCTCCATATGTGTCTCAAAGGGAAAGTCATAACTGCAGTGCTGTTCTCCCAGTAGCAATACTTCACAGTGAATCACATGGTCAGGTACATCCATTTTTAGTTCTGGAAAGAAAAAGTCTTCTTGACCATTACTCATTTCAGAATCCACCAGTTCATCCATTAAATGCTGAGGTTTGTCATTTCTCTGCCCAGTCTTGTCTCTCTAGGTCTTCCTGTCCTGTCTCAATCTGTCTTTCTATGCCCTTCAGGTGTCTTTTATATCATTTCTTCACATCTGCTGATTATCATATGCTCTCTCTCTTGTCTACTACTTCATCATTTGTTCTTTCTCTTGTCTACTACTTCATCATCTGCTCTTTCTCTTGTCTACTACTTCATCATCTGCTCTTTCTCTTGTCTACTACTTCATCATCTGCTCTTTCTCTTGTCTGCTACTTCATCATCTGCTCTTTCTCTTGTCTACTACTTCATCATCTGCTCTCTCTCTTGTCTGCTACTTCATCATCTGCTCTCTCTCTTGTCTACTACTTCATCATCTGCTCTCTCTCTTGTCTACTACTTCATCATCTGCTGTCATCTGCTTTAACCATCTCCTCAGATTATAATATCTACAAGACCTTCCACATCAGTTTGTAGTTCATACCAAAAGTGACTCGGGGAGGGGAAGGGGTTTCCTATGGGAGGCAGCATTTGCTTTTTTTCTAGGAGTTATTTCCCTTCTGTTATACTGAGAAAAGTGAATAAATCAGTTGCCATGAAACCACAGAACACAGGCAAATTATAAATATACATTTGAATTCATATTGAAATTTTACATCATTCCCATGCCATCAAACATCACATAGAGCTCACAAGGTAGTCAAGAAAAAAAGAAGGGATATGTGGGCCAGAATTGATAGACCTTGAAACCAACTTACCAATGCCACATCTAAATGTCAACCTAGATGAAATTACATTGAACAAAAGTGAAACAGCAGTGAACCTAATGGCTAACAACAAAGCTGCAGGTGAAAATGAAATAACAGATGAAATGTTAAAAGCTATTAACAGTAACAACATGAGACAACTACAGAGAATGTTTAATAAAGTTTGGAAAGAAGAAATCGTGATCATGATCCTTCCTGAGCTGTTAAACATCACATAGGGCTTGCATGGTAGTTGGCTAAGTTTTCCTGTTTTCGGTAAGCTTTTCAACCTCATCAAAGGATTCTAATCTAAACAAATAAATAGTAGTTTTGGACAATATAAGCAGTATTTGGATGGAAAGAAAAAAATAAGTCCTCCAGGAATTTCAGAATTCAGCATCATTGCATTCAGGACACACAATAATCAGTGTATAAGTACACACCTATACACAAAGCACTGCAGTAAAGCTGAGATACCAAAATGTATAAACTAGAAAAAAAGTAGGAACAACTTTATTACTTAACGACCACAAAATTGTGATGTTTCAGCATGAGCCTTAATCATACAAACACATACAGGATGAAGAATTAGAGAGAGGAGATAAAGTATAGATTCACAAGAATCCTGTGTTAAAGAAATAAATAAATAAAATGAATAGAGCACTTAGCTTGAAAGAATATGTAGATTTTCTGATGTTAATTTAGAAATGCCTTGACAGAATATGGAGTGTTCCCGACATACATTCAGAAATGCGCCTGTTGCTATGTTAAAAATGTGCTCATTTGTAAATATACAGAAATGCGCATGCAGAAGCGTAGAGAATATTTAAATAGAGACATGAAAGCTTAGTGGAGAGGGATTATGCTTGTGGAAGAGGAGAATGTTATGTGTAGCTGACTAACGAGTTCAAACTATGTGGTTCCAGCATCACACAGTCCTGAATGTAGTAGTTCACAAGTGACAGGTGGCTTGTGTCATCTGCATGACATTATTTGATGGCAGTTACTAGAAAATCAGATTTGCCTCTGTGGTTGGGGCCACTGAAATGATTAGGGACTGATTTAGAAGAATGCTGTGTGATATTGTACAGATGTTTTTGCATGTGGTCCCCTAGTCTGAGTCCAGTTTCACAAATATAAATTATCCTGCATCTTTTGCAAATGATGACATATATCACATTACGGGACTCACACGTGAATCTCTCATAAAGAGTGAGGATAGTTTTAGGAAAGGTGATTGTTTTCATTTCCCAAACTACAGGGCAGGTAACACAGTGAGGGTGGTTACATTTTCTGGTGCCAACATATGCAAGGTTACACTTCAAGTGGCTGTGGATGAGGATGTCCTTAAGATTTGGCATACGCCTGTATACTAATAGGGGTGGATCAGAGAAAATGTCGCAGGTGTCAGGGTTGAGTTGGATTAGGGATGGATAATGATAAAGAATTTTCTTAATCATCTGACCATGCGAGTGGAAAGGAAGTTCTAACTTAATTCTGTCAGATGACAGGTAACAGGTTTTTTCTGAATGCTTCTTTGTGGCTCACTAGTTGGATACAGTTGAAGGTTTCACAAAGGACATTTTCTGAGTAGTGGCGATGAAGGAAAAATTCAAATAATTTGCTGGACTGATCAATAAAGTCCAAGTTATCCTGACATATGTGGCAATAAAACATCGAATCCTGTAATGTGGAAGAAAGATTTATATATTGCGGAATTAATGTCCCAACTCAGCAATACAAAATTCTATTCCCCACATAAAAATGTAAAATAATTTTAACGATGGGAAAGAGTGTGATACAGAGGTCAGTACTAGTAATTGTGATGACGGACATAACCCTGATGGTATTACTAAAGAAAACCCCTGCATCAAACTAAAAAGAAAAATAGGAACATGGCATGTGAGAAGTATATATGAGGGAAAGTATCAAATAGTAAGTGATGAGATGAAAAGAATAGGGATACACAGTTTTGGAATCTGTGAACATCGATGGAAAGGATCAGGACACTTCAAGAGTGAGAATGATGATATCTTTATATACTCTGGTGGAGAATTAGGAGGAAAGAATGGGGTGGCTTTTTACTTGGACAAATCAACATCAAAAGCATTACTAGGCTACAATCCATGTAAGTGATAGAATCCTAACAATCAGACTTAAGGGCACTCCTAGAAATGTAACAATCACCCAGATATATGCACCTACATCAGCAGCAGAAGAAGAGGAAGTAGAAGACTTTTATAACACACTGCAAATGACAATAGACCAGGTATGGAAAAATGATATTATATTAATAAGGGGGGATTTTCATGCAAAGATTGGTACAGAAAGAGCAGAAGATGAAGGATATGTTGTAGGGAAATTTAGCATAGGACATAAAAATAAGGCAGCTGACAATCTAATGGCATTTTGCATTGAAAATGAGCTAATGATCACTAACACACTTTTTAAACAACACCCAAGAAGACATTGCCTGATTTGAAAACCCAAATGGATTACATTTTAGTGCAAAGAAGGTGGAGATCAAGTATAACATCAGCAAAAACTTTACCAGGTGCTGACTGTGACACGGACCATGAGTTATTAATAGCAGACATGAAGATAAAGATAAAAAAGACAGTTACGGGATCAAGACCACTCCGCTGTGATCTTACAAAAATACCAGAACAATACGGTATAGAAGTGAAGAACTGTTTCGAAATCCTGATGGCGGTACAAAAAGAGATGACACCAGATGATTTGGCTACGCAGGCCAAAGATATCTTAATAACAACAGCTAAAGACATGGTTCCAGTAAAGAAAACACAAAAGAATGTATGGATTACAGCAGGCACACTAGAACTGATAAAACAACATAGAGAAATGAAGATGCAATGGAAGGTGGCAAACAACAACAAAAAGGATTATAAATCTTTAACAAAAGAAGTATGAAGAAACATAAGAAAATACAAAAATAATACATACAAGATTGTTGTGAAAGAATAGAAGGACATCAGAAGTATGGAAGAGATAGTGAAATGTTTTAAGAAATGAAGACATTGACGAGAAATGTCGCATTTAATCTAAATGTAATTTGTGGTGAGATCGGAAATACCTTGACAGAGACAGAGGAAATTCTAGAAAGATGGAAGGAATATTGCAGAGGAATGTATGAAACAACTGACTGTGAAAGCAGAAATCAACAGTGTGAATTATTATTGGAAGAGAAAGAACCCGAACCAACAATAGATGAAGTTTTATGGGCAATAAAGAATCTGAAAAATGGTAAATCACCAGGATGTGATGAGATAACAGCTGAACTTATTAAAGCAGGAGGAAAGGAATGTGCAACAATCTGTCATGCACTATGTAAAAAGATGTGGCATTTAGGTATTTGGCCAAAAGAATGGAAAAGAACTGTCAAAAAAAGAAATTATGCACAAACTACAGAACTGTTGCCCTGATTAGTCATGCCAGTAAAATTCTGTTAAAATCATAATGAGTTGACTATTAAAAGAAAATAGAATAAGAAGTCAATATGGTCCAAGCTGGTTTCAGGCAAGGAGGAGGATCAAGAATTCATATATTCAATATAAGATTAATAATAGAGAAATGCAGAGAATTTAATGTGAATCTATATTTATCTTTTATAGACTATTCAAAGGCATTGATTGTGTACAACACCAGAAACTTTGGGAAATAATGGAAAAAATGGGATTTCCAACACATTTTATATAATTAACATCACTGCTGTATCTAGATCAACAGGCAACAATAAGAATAAATGGTGAAACAACAAGTTGGTTTGATATAAAACAAGGGGTCCGTCAGGGGTGCATATTGTCGCCTTACTTATTTAGCTTGTATACTGAAAATATAATGAGGAATGTTAGAGAAGATGTAGACAAAGAATATTATGATGCCATAACAATTGGAGGTTATGAAATACCAGAGATTAGATATGCTGATGATATAGTATTACTGTCCACAACACAAAAAGGAATTGAAAAACTAATTATGTCAGTCCTTAAGAACAGTGAAGAGCAAAACCTCTATCTTAATATGAAGAAAACTAAATTGATGACAACTGACAAAACAAACAAGGCAGCTGAATTATGTATCAATGAGGAAGAATTGGAAGAAATGGAGAGTTTTGAATATCTTGGATCACTACTAACTAATAATGGAGATACAACGAGGGAAATTAAAAGGAATCACTCTTCAGAAAGTAAAACAACTAAAGAATTTGTGGAGAGGAACAGACAGAACCACAAAAATAAGATTTTTAAGGTCATGCATCTTCCCCATCGCAACATATGCCTCTGAGACCTGGACACTTAACAAAACAGCTGAGAAACACATAAATGCCTTTGAATGTAAATGCTACAGAAGATTTTTTCAAATATCATGGACACAAAAAAGAACAAATATATCCATACTACAAGAACTTAATATTGAAGAAGGCTGGTATTAAAGAGAATTAAACAAAGAAAACTTAAATATTTTGGACACATTAAACGCCATGATAATCTAGAGATAATCTAAGGGCATATAATGGGAAAAAGAAGGAGAGGAATACCAAGGCGAAGATGGCTGTAAGATATCGTTGATAATCTGCAAATGTATGCATCAGCAGCAGGCCTTCTTGCTTACAACTGAGAGGTCTACAGGAGTGCTGTTAGGGAGGCAAAGTTCCGCAAGGGATATGCAAATGAATGAATGACATAAAAACGGTGCTACCCATTCATAAGAATTTTCTTCTCAATCTTTCTTAGCAAGCTCTGTGAGTCTGTCACAACAACACCATGATACACTTCCTGATCTACCATCTACCTGATTGCTGTCAATACTGCCTCAATCTCCATGCTCATACCCAATCTCTTTGCCACAACTCTTCCATTGCAATAGGCAACAAAATCCCATCCACTTTTTATTCTTTTAGTCACCGAGGTATCTGTGTATAACACCATATCTGAAGACTCACAGTGTCTCTGGATTAGCTTCTGAACCCAAAGTTTAGTTGCACCATGTACTTACTCCTGGCATTCATGGCCAAGCTGTACAACAACCTGTGTTAGCTGAGGCTGGATCTCTACTAAAATCTGGTCCTGTCCAAGCAAAAACTCATCCAGATCACACACTGCCCTTGATTGTATCCTGCACCTCACCCATCTAGGATCTTCTTTGTTTTCCAATACTTGTAACCCTGATGTATGTCTTAGTAACACATGAATAATTGGTGTATAGGTATAGAACTAGACATGAAGCCACTGTAATTCAAATTATTTTTCCATTTAAATATTCTCTACACTCCACCATACACATTTCTGAACACAGCCTCTTACAAGCAACAGTTTCCTACAAGTCACAGTTAAGTGCTCCATTGATTTTATTTTCTTCGAATTTTTTCCATTCACATTTTTTACATAGCATTCATATTAATTTATACTTTATCTTTTCTCTCTATTTCTTCATCCTTTGTGTTTTTGTATGATTAAGGCTCATGTTGAAACATCACAACTGTGTACTCATTGATAATAAAACTTCCTACTTTTTTCCTAGTTTATACATGATGCATGTCTTGGCCTGTGCATACTTATGTCTCACTCTCACACCTGGCATGTCAAGCAGGTATTGTGTGCTATCACTGAAGAATCTCTAGTGCATCCCAAGACTACTCTCATGGCCTCATTCTCAACATGCTCAAGTTTAATCAATTGTTAATTAGACAGAGTTAAAAGACCGACACCATAGTCCAAAATCGACATCACTAGTGCTTGCATTAACAAAATAGAGATTTCTGTGGGAAATTTGTTGCAACAACAATCCCAACCACACTAGTCCTGGTTTCTTGTATTACATTATCAACATGGTAGGCAAAGGACAAGGATCTGTCAGATGTGATCCCCACATACTTCAGAAAATGTGTTCTCTCAATAACTTGTCCCTGACACTTTACAACCAGAACATTGGACCCCACAATTCTGTTGTTTAGGGAGCACCAAAGAATGTTGGCTTTTTCTGGGTTTATCACAGCATTGTTATCACTACACCAGCCTGTTATCAGATTAGTCCTTTCTTGTACCTTTGTAGCCAGTTCCTCTCAACCTCTTTAATGCACATAAATCAATATATCATTCACATATGTCATTGTCTGCCCTGGACTATTCCAATGTAACTGCACAATACCTGAGAATATATTCTGAAGAGCACAGGCAACAACAGAGACCCCCTGGTAGCCCTGTGGCAATAATTTTGTGCTTTGAGATCCATGACCTGTACCTGAGGGCAACTGTTCTTTTCAATAGCATGGAGGCTGTCCATCAGACAAGCTATGTGGCTACACCACCCTCCAGCATCAACATCAAAAGTGTTGTGTAATCCAGTCTGTTACATGCATTTTTAAGATCAAGGGCCACAACAGCAGTCTCTTCTTTCTCTGATCCAGGAATTTACAGAATATCACAAGTTAAAACTAGTAGCAAATATGATCATAATTCTTTGTACTTATTGAGAGCTGATGTAAATTGGAGAACTTTGGCAATAACTATAAAATGAAAAAAAAAAAAAAAAGAAACAAAGACAGCTGACTAGATGGAATTAGAAAAGAGAGACTACAAAATCTTGTTAGAGAGATCAAAAAGTGACAGCACAGTAGTTAGGATTATGTTAGAAAAATTATAGACAAAGCACTTAAGACAGGAGAGAAAGATGGATAGTGAAAAAAAATGACTGTTTTAAACCCTGGACTCCAGAAAAATTTATGAGCAGCCTTCAACACACAAGAGGAAAATGCACCAACCACTTTTCCATGAAGAATAAAAAAAATAATTCTCCAGTTTCCAGATTTTTAAAATATGCCTGATCATGTGACACCTAGAAATGACATAGGGTTATTAAAATAGGATTGCCTATTAACTGTTGACTGCAGATTAATCAGACATAGTTTGATAGTTGTAAATAATTATTCTTACACTTATAAGCAAATTTTACTTCTTCAACTTTCTTTCCATACTGTAAGTTTTAATTATTAACACAAAATATGTAATGTATTATTGCAAAACAGACTGACAACTTTTATGTAACAGGTATCTGATTTCTTTCAGACATTATTGTTCTCTCATGCATTAAAAAATTAGGTTGTTTAGTCAACACTTTTGGACAAAATGAAAGATACATTTTTTCTGTCAAATGGAGTAGAGGAGGAACTTATGTCTGTAACACAGATTTTATGGTAAGTATGTCTACTGGCTTGTAAAGATTAGAATATCTGAACAGCAGAAAGTATGTTTTTCATAACAGTCATTAAATAAAGTTTATAAATTATTCTGCAGAGCTAGAGAAGAAAAGAGAATTTGCAGAAAATCACATTAGTGAATTTTTAAGTAAATGTACACTATTAGCTTTTTCATAATCCAAGTATTTCTGTCTTCTCTACCCTCTCTGTCTTTTACCATTTATTTTTCTAGTCATGACAATTTTTCAAGACCTTCATGTCTGCTGATGTGTCCAAGAAACTTTGATTATCTTTTTCTTATGTACGACACTAGTTAATACTAGCTTAATACACATCTTACATAATTAAAATTAAGAAAGATTCTGAGAATCAGTACATCATTTAATTTCAGAAAAAAAGAGAGGAACACAGGAAAGGTGTAAAAATAAAATAAAGAACCTTTGGATTCTAAATAAATTGCAAGAAATAATTGTCTACTAAAGGATAGGTTCATTTTTCATACCATAGAAACACTAATGGATATGTTGTTAGTGGCTTTATTTTTCTTGGTGTGTCAACACACTTGAGGGGATATGTTCAGTACTATGCTTGTCTGCCTTTCCTACCCAGTTGTAGAAGGAGCCAGGTATCCATTTCTACAGTGGGGGCTCCATATATAGATATGAAACACTGACTTTCCTAGTCAGTTGTAGAAGGAGCCAGGCATCCATTTCTACAATGGGGGCTCCATATATAGATATGAAACACTGACTTTCCTAGTCAGTTGTAGAAGGAGCCAGGCATCCATTTCTACAGTGGGGGTCCCATATATAGATATGAAACACTGACTTTCCCCATGAGAGATGAGTGTACTGATCTCTTTGCTATTCAGGCACCCTAAGAGATAGATTAAAATTATTACTTGTGTGTTATTTATTGCATGCAAGGAAGCTATACTAAGTCTACTATTTTTTTGTTTCTAAAGATCTCTTTTAGATTTGGAAATTAAAGTGAAAATTCTTTGCTTGCAAATAGTTTCATCACTTGTGTTTTGCAGTTACTTTATTTTTAATATAATTTTTTCAACTTGTCCAATACTTATTATTGTTATTTTTATGTTGTTTATTGAAAAGTAAGCTGAAAGGAACCAAAATGATAAAAAATGCAACTCATCAAGGGATATTAATGCAAGTTTCAACATCAAGAACTACAAAGTAGTGAGATTCTGACCTCTGAACTTGTGTGTTATCTCAAACAGTGAGAATATGATATACCAGAGATTAGATATGCTGATGACACAGTATTACTGTCTATAACACGAAAAGGAATGGAGAAACTAATTATGTCAGTCTGTAAGAACAGTAAAGAGCAAAACCTGCAAATAAAACTAAATTGATGACAACTGATGAAACAAATAAGGCAGATGAAATATGTATCAATGAGGAAAATATTGGAAGCAGTAGAGAGTTTTGAATATCTTGGATCACTCATTCATTCCTTTGCTTGTCCCTTGCGGAACTTTGCCTCCCAAACAGCACTCCTGTAGGCCTCTCGGTTGTGAGCAAGATGGCCTGCTGCTGCTGCATCCATTTCCAGATCATCAACGATGTCTTGCAGCCATCTTCGTTTCGGTCTTCCTTTTTTTCTTTTTCCCATTATATATCCTTCCAATACGGTCTTCTCTAAAGTATCATGACGTTTAATGTGGCCAAAATATTTAAGTTTTCTCTCTTTAATCCTCTTTACTAGCCAGCCTTCTTCAATATTAAGCTCTTGTAGTATAGATATATTTGTTCTTTTTTGTGTCCACGATATTTGGAGAACTCTTCTATAGCATTTACATTCAAAGGCATTTATGTGCTTCTCAGCTGTTTTGTTAAGTGTCCAGGTCTCACAGGCATATGTTGCGATGGGAAAGATGCATGCCCTTAAAAATCTTATTTTTGTGGTTCTGTCTGCTCCTCTCCACAGATTCTTTATTTGTTTTACTTTCTGAAGAGCAATAGATATGGATCACTACTAACTAATAATAGAGATACAATGAGGGAAATTAAAAGGAGGACATCTGTCACTCTTTAGAAAGTAAAACAACTAAAGAAGCTGTGGAGAGGAACAGACAGAACTACAAAAATAAGATTTTTAAAGGCATGCATCTTTCCCATCACAACATAGTCCTGTGAGACATGGACACTTAACAAAACAGCTGAGAAACACATAAATGCCTTTGAATGTAAATGCTACAGAAGAGTTCTTCAAATATCATGGACACAAAAAAGAACAAATATATCCATACTGCAAGAACTTAGTATTGAAGAAGGCTGGCTAGTAAAGAGAATTAAACAAAGAAAACTTAAATATTTTGGACACATTAAACGTCATGATAATCTAGAGAAGACCGTATTGGATGGGTGCATAATGAGAAAAAGAAAGACAGGAAGATCAAGGCGAAGATGGCTGCAAGACATTAATGATAATCTGCAAATGGATGCATATCTAATCATATCTAATCTCTGGTATTTCATAACCTCCAATTGTTATGACATCATAATATTCTTTGTCTACATTTTCCTTAACATTCCTCATTATACTTTCAGTATACAATTTAAATAAGTAAGGTGACAATATGCACCCTTGACGGACCCCTTGTTTTATATCAAACCCCACTAACCATGAACATGACTGGCTACTGAAAATACATTTGCTTGAAATACAGAGAATACAGGGAGTTTGAAAAGTCACGGAGCTGTATCCCAGTATTTATTCCAGTATCGTAGTGGCATCGCAGTGGCTGTGATATCTAGGCACATCTACTTGCCATATGGTGGCATGACTGGAGTTGTTGATCAAGTGTGCTGATAAAAAATGTTTTTAAGTTTAGATGGTCTCCCACTACATCATGCGAAACACTGAAGAGTCTGTTTCACCAAATTTCTCAATAAGTTTATGAACTGCATCAGGTACAGGTGTTCCTGAAAATTTTTCAGCAAACTGCTTCTGCACTGAATTAGTATATGTATTGCCTTTTTGTATTACATGTTCAACAAGAAAAATATATTCCTCCAGTGAAAGACTCATAGCGAGTAAACTGATTTAAACAGTTTGCCAGTCATGCACTTCAAATGCTATTTCACAACTGAATACACAACGCAGAAGACAGAATGAATACAGAGAAATGTTACACAAAAGCAGACTTCAACAGACTAAAGTTTACAGGAAGATGTAACTAGATATTGCAGCCACTAAGATACCATTACAATACCAGAATCAATACTGGGATCCTGTACACTGACTTTCTGAACACCCTGTAGAAATATACACAGTAAAACTATGTTATGCATCTCTCATAATCCAGAATAAATTCAACATGTTCCAATACAACAACAGTTGATGACCTTCATTGAAAATGAAAATATAATAGTTATAAAAGCATAATCAAGATCACTGGGATATCTGACTCATGAACATGCAGGTGTAAATATTTTAAAACTACAGACAGCTTCTTAAAACCATTATGAATAAAATCAAAGAGGCCTCAGGGTTCAGGATAGGGAGAAGCTGTATTGATAAAAGTTAAACTCTGAGGAACACATTGAAAAACAAATAAATACTTTTCATCTTGAAATTCATCAACATTAAAAAGGCATTTGTCAGTATACACAGAGACTGTGGAACATTCTGCGACAGTATGGAATAACAACAAAAATCATCAACATTCTAAGAAATATGTATGATGGCTATGTCTGCGTTGTTAGCAAAGAGGAGAGATTGAGGGAATTGTTCAAAATTGAAATGAGCATGAAACTATTGCATCCAAAGAAAGACCAATCCTTAGCAAAACTGGCACACTATTAACATCAGGTAAAATCCAAAAGCAAAGATGGGCCAAACACTTCCAAGAAATACTTAATCAACCACACCCAAAAGAATTGATAAACTTTTAAACTGACTCACCAGCCACAGAACTAAATGTCAACCTGGATGAAATTACACTGAATAGAACTGAAACAGCAGTGAATTTAATGGTTAACAACAAAGCTGCAGGTGAAGATGAAATAACAGCTGAAATGTTAAAAGCTATTAACAGTGACAACATAAGCCAACTAAAGAGAATGTTTAATAAAGTTTGGAAAGAAGAAAAGGTCCTTCTAAATGGAAAAAAGCAATCATTGTTAAAATACCAAAATAAAGCAACCTTAGCAACTGTAACAAATGGAGAGGAGTAACCTTACTATCAGTTGTGTCAAAAGTATTTTGCAAGGTCATTCTGAATAGACTCAAGGACATAGTGGATGCTGCAATGAGAAAAGAACAAGTGGGATTCGAAAAGAGAGAAGCTGTCTGGACCAGATCTTTACTCTGAGAATAATACGTGAAGAACATATTAAAAACCAAAAATCATTAATCCTGAACTTCATAGACTTTAAAAAGGCATTTGATAGCATACACAGAGATTCATTGTGGAGAATTTTAAGACTTTATGGAATACTATCTAAAATTGTCAGCATCATTAAGGATCTCTACAATGGATATGATTGTGCATTCAACACAGAAGAAGGAATGGGCGAATGGTTCCAGATTGAAACAGGCATGAAACAAGGATATATACTATCTCCCTTGCTTTTTGGAATTGTCATAGACTTCATAATGAAAAATTACTGCACAGGTTAAACAGGCATTGATTGGGTACCTGGGACCCAACTAGAAGATCTTGATTTTGCTGATGACATAGCTCTTATCAGAGACAATATGCATTTGATGCAAGAAAAAACAGATACCCTGTCATCACTGGCTAGCAACATAGGACTTTAAATTAACAAGGACAAAACAAAAATAATGAAAATTCGCATTAATTAAGAAGGAATAATATACATAGAAGGAACAGCTGTTGAAGAAGTACACCATTATGCATACCTAACCAGCTACATACACCAGGATGGTGATGCCAGAAGTTAGAATTCGAACTGCAAAAGCAGCATTGACCTTCAAGAATCTTGAGAACAGATGGCACTCAAAAGTTATAAGCACAAAAACCAAGTTAAGATTCTTCAGTTCAAATGTAATATCCACCCTCATTTATGCATGTGAAAGCTGGAAAACAACTAAAGAAATATACAAGAAATTAGACTCTTTTGAAAATAAATGGCTAAGGAAAATAATCAGTATAAAGTGAAATGAATTCAAGAACAATGCAGAGATAAGGCATATGAGGTAACAACAACCTGCTTTGTAGATGATCATAAAAAGAAGATAGACATGTATCAGTCATATATTATGTGAAGAAACAGAGAATTGCAAAACAAGCTATCAAGTGGAACACAGCAGGCCAAAGAAAAAGAGGTCTACCAGGTAAAACTCTAAAGAGGAGATTGTTAAAAGAGGCCAGTTTCATTGGTATAACATCCCTTGATGAGGTTGAAAAATGTGCCAAAAACACAAAAACTTGACAAAACCATGTGAACCCTATATGACATTTAACAGCATGGAAAGGATTAAGCTGTAAGATGATTTTTATGGCTAAAAATAGCTTTGTAACAAAATCACCAATGCTTTCTGTAATTCAATTTTATGTGTGGGAAAAGTTTTGCTTTATGCACATCAGTGGACCCAACTGTGGCACAAAAGTCACTTGACTTGATTAGTCCTTCATCAAAGGTTACATGTACTTTGCCATCACCTAAATCCAGAGACTGTATGGAGAATACTCCAGCAGAAGCAAAACCAGATAGATGAACTTTATGTTTATAGTCAGTATAAGTTTCTTCACCTGTCTCCTAAAGTGTTACCTTTTCAGACAAGCACCGAGTTGGTTTGACCATGGAATAACGTCCAATGTTTGCTTAAAATTACTAGCCAGAAACACAGTCATACCTCCCAATAAAAACTATTTTTCTTTCAAAACCTCCAGAGTATTCCTCTGAGCCATAGTGCACTCATCCCTCCACTTATGAGGCAGCTCAATTTATCCAGATCCTTTGGCAATATAACAAAGAAGACTGTTAAAATGAGCTAAGTTCGGTGGCAGTTTAGAATGAGCTGTGTGAAAGCAGTTTCAGATGTCACTGCAAAGGCTATCTTTTGGGATAAATCTTGGCTAAAAACAAGTTTATGACAAGTTTTACCTGTTCCACCTGGGTAAAAGATCAAATTCCCACTTCCATGCCATTACGGCATATTGAGGATACAGTGTTAGGCCCATATTTCCATGATCTTTCAGCACATGAAAATGTGATGTGGTGAGTATCACTCCTGGGTGCATTTGCCTTCCCAGATTTCCCTGGTACCCATTTGTTAGAGGGGTACTAGACCTCAGGGCCTATTCAGTGTATACCAGAAAAAATCCCACTGCTGGGACTGAACCCGGTAGCACCAGATTAGTAAACTGAGCTCGTAACCACTCAGCTAACCAGGCTGCCTGGGACATTTAAGATAAAAGAAACCTCCTCAGTTGTAAGAAAGACCTGTAAGTCTGTGCTGTGGTCCAGTGCCAGAAATGGCTCATTAGTACAAATTTCTATTGCAGCTTTGAAAGTTCTGGTAACAGAACACTCTGACATGTGATAGTCTGGCTTCTGCTTTTTACTGTGTTTAACTGATCCTGGACCTTGCTTTTTTCTTAGCATATGAAGTGAATTTTCCAAATGCAAGTCTCCTTTTTTTTTGGCAGTAGAATGAACATTCAGCTTACATAACATACTGTAACTGTACATTTTTTAATGAGCATTAATGATCATGAATAAATAGTATCTCTTCACTTTCTTCTGTTCCTTCAGTGCTAAAGACAGATGGGGCTGTTTGTAGCAAGAAATTTCCACTTTTAACAGTCATTGCCTATCCTATTGGCTGTTTTCCATGTCCATCCTTTGTTTACCAGCATTTTCTCTGGTGTGTCTCTCTCCATCTCTTTGGATCATCCCATGCTTTTTGTACAATGTGGAGTCCAAATGAATAAATATTACCTTCAATTAAAACTAAAAATTCAACTTCAACACTAATCTCAAAACTTGATTTAAACCACTGCAAATATTTGGCAACATTCTCAGCCCATTATTTTAACTTTGACAATACAAACATTAGGTGAGATCAAATTTTAACATGTTTTTAAATTACATTTTTGCTACACAAACCAGTTTATTACAAAGAAATCATGAAGATGTGTAAATTTGTGCTACAGAAATTATTTTTCAAGAAATTACATCTCTATTTTTTAAAGAATGTATTAAACAATATCAATAAAAATAATTATAGTTTTCTAATTTGATACAAAATTGTGAAAGTGTTAAAATTTAGAATATTACAGTAAAGTCAAATTCAATACTTTCAGACTGGAACAAATTGATGAAAACTAAAGTACATCTTTTATTACATCTTCTTATATAATTTGAAAATCATTACAGCTGAGTCCCACATTTCTTTGTTTTTTTTAATCTAGTTTTCTCAGTGTTACTCTCATCATATGCTATCTCACCAGGGAAGGCAATCTACAATGTTTCTCAAGTTTTCTAAATCTCTTGCTTTCACTGTACATTCAGTCTGCATTCTTCATATCCAGCTTACAGTATTAACCTCCCATCTGTACTGCTGCTGTCTTTTTGGTTTTTTCACTTTGACATTTACTTCTGAATACTTTTTAAAATAAATTATTATGTTTTTGTTTTTTTTTTCCAGAATTTGATTGTCAGGTTCTTCTTTTTTTCAGTTTTGTTTGTTCAAGTAATTCATATATTGTCTTTTTTTTTCTATTGAATGTGCAGTATTATTCTGTTTATCTCCATTTATAGAGCTTTGATTTTGTTTTCCAAACTCTCAATTTTAAGTGTCTTTATAAACTTTAATTCACTTAAAAACTAATTGTTTGCTAAAAAGTCTTGTTTTCATATTTGTTTCCTTCAGGAAACCACAATTTATGATGCTAAGGATGGAAGGAGTGTGCAGAGCGTTCAGCATGACAAAGGTCTGTACAGCTTTGTTAAGCTTCTTTATTAAAATAATATTTGGAAAGGGAACTAAGAATCAAAATCTTTGGGTCAAGTAGATTCCATACAACTACTTGCTAAATGCATTCATCACATGGAATGTGTCAAGGGTCCTCAGATTTTTCTAATATTCTACTTACCAAAATAAGAGCAGGTTTATTTTTAAGATGCTGGAGGTGATCACACATAATAAACTAAAAGGAAATAAAACAACAAAAAAGTACTATGTTGCTTTCAGATACAAATTTTACAAATAGGAAACAATGAAGCTTTCATACAGTAAAGTAATAGAACACAGTGTTCTATGATTAGACCTAAAAAAATCATAGATAAACCACTTTCAGATATGAGAGAAAGAAAAATTAGAAGAGAATTACCTGAGACTTAGTGTAGTTTGTTGATATGCTGTTCTGAGATTTAGTGTAGTTTGTTGATATGCTGTTCTCTCCTGGTTAGTCCATGGTTCAAGTCCCAGGTAATTCTCTTGTAATTTTTCTCTCACATCTAAAACTGGTGCTTTGTCTACGATTCTTTTCAAGGTCTAATCATACAACACTGTGTTATGCTGCATTTAAAAATATCTTACATTTTACATCCTTCCTGTGCCATTAAATGTCACATAGAGCTCACATGGTAGTTCACTAAGTTTTCCTATTGTCGGTGAGCTTTTCAACCTCATCAAGAGATTTTATGCCTACTAATTTGGCCTCTCTTAACAGTGTCCTCTTTAGAGTTTCATATTTCAGTAATATGCCTCTTTAAAAAATGTATGAGTAATTGTAAAAATAGTTGTGATTGGCAAAGTAGCAATAGTAAAATTAATTAATTTTAGTTGACTAAACAATTAAAAGTAATAAACTGAAATGTCAGTATCATTTACCAGGTGTTTATTTGCTCTTACCCTTTTCCCCTGCATTTCAAGTAAGAGGAACTGAAAACACTGTCCAGGATAAAGGTCAGCCACTGACAGCTTAACTGCTAGTATTAGGGTTGGTAAACCTTAGCATCAGCTGCTGGCCATCTTGCTCACAACCAAGAGGCCTACAGGGGTGCTGTTTGGGAAGCAAAGTTCTGCAAGGGGCATGCAAATAAATGAATGAACCTTAGCCAACCAAGATCCTGTCCCAGCATTCTGTTGGTGCACCCTGTAACAGGTTCAGTTTGGCTAGTGGGGGCAGGAATCACTATAGACCCCATGGTTGTGGAGCCTGATAAAGAAACATTTCATCTCCTTGCTCTTTGGCTATGCACTGGGTCTGCAAAAATAGACACTGTAAGACACTCACCATTTTACATGATGGTGTACTTCAACACCTTCATCACAGCTGCAGGGAGTATCCTGCTCACAGTTTCAGGCAGACAGGACAATAACAACTTTTCATATAAGAATTTTTTCACTTTATCATTACTGAGATGATGCCTTTTAGTCATTTCCATCAGCTTTCTTTTCTCAGAACTCACTTGTACTCAGAATTGCTATGTATGTAATCTAGATGGTCATTTTCTATATGTTGTTTGTGGTAAAATATCAGTTAAAACGTATAGATATTCTGTGTTGGTGGTTCCAAGACTTTTTTGGTCTGCTGCCCCCTTCTGGAACATATCAGCCTATAAAACAAGGGTTGCGACAAGGATGTGTACTACCTCCAGACCTTTTTTCTCTGTACAGCAAGAATATTCTAAGAACGATCAGCACAGAACCAGGCACAAAAATTGGAGGATACAATATTAACAACCTTCGGTATGCTGACGACACAGTACTGATAGCTGAGAACCAACGAGACCTGCAAAATCTCTTGGATAAAGTCACCAAAGAAAGTGAACAGAAAGACCTTACTTTGAACATCAAAAAGACAGAGACTATGGTTATATCTAAGAAACAAAATCCACCAACATGCAATATAAAATTAAATGGAACTATTCTAAAGCAGGTGCAGAAATTCAAATACCTTGGAGCACTAATAACTTCAGATGGGAAATGCAGAACAGAAATTAGGAACAGAATAGACCAAGCAAAAACTGCATTTCAGAGAATGAGAAACATATTATCCAACATATCCTTATCAATGAATGTTAGAAAATGAGTCCTAAAATGCTATATTGAACCTATCTTGTTATGTAGAAGTAAATCATGGACAATAGGCAGGTCTGCACAAAAATCATTGGAAGCAGCAGAAATGTGATTTATTAGAAGAATGTTGAGAATCTCCTGGACAGCAAAAATAACTAATGAAGAATGTATGAGAAGAGCTGGAGAGACAAAAAAATCTTGTCCAAAAAATAAGAGAGAGACAATGTATTATCACAGGACTTGCAATGAGAAGTAAGGGCATTGAAATATTATAATAACAGGAAAAATAGAAGGAAGAAGATCAAGAGTAAGACCAAGAGAAATGATACTGGACAGTCTGACGGGATGATGTGACAGGAGATCACCAACTGAGCTGATGGCTTGCATGAAGGATCGTGTACTCTGGAGAAGCATAATAGCCACTGCCAGTCGGCATGGCACATGATGATGATGATGATGCCCCTTTCTTCCTGAGCACCCCTACTTGTCACTCCTTCACCTTGCCTTCCCCTCCCCCCACCCCACTCCCCTCAAATTTCTCACATCCTACTTTTGGAACTGTTGCTGTACATACAATAATTAGTGTATAAGTATACACCTATACACAAAGCACTGCAGTAAAACTGTGACACCAAAATGTATAAACTAGGAAAAAAGTAGGAACAGCCTTATTATTTAATGACTACATTGAATAATAAAGCTGTTCTTATTTTTTTCCTAATTCATACATGTTGCTGTACATGATCATTTTAGCCAAATGACCATGGTCAGCAGTGCTGAAACAAGATATGTTTGCTTAAGAAATGTCAGCTTATGATAGCTACAGTTATATTTTAATTGTGGAATTTTAACTGGGTGTCTGAGAGATGTAGTACTTATAGCACTTGTCTCACACACAGAGGCCCAATGTAGAAATGAGTACCCAGCTTATTCTGGATTTGGCTAAGGAAAGGTGACCAGGGATGCTGACCACATCATTTAGTGGGTCATCTGGTCAAGGAAGACATGGGACTAACACCATATCCCTATGATATAAAAAAAAATCTTGTGGAATTTTAAATTTTCTAAAATGAAATGAGAAATCTTCTAGTTTCTGTTTTGTGCAAGTTAAACACATAATTATTGAGATATACCATAGTGGCTTAGGTTATGATGAGTTTATTTTTCTTTCCTAAGCCAAATAATTTACTGCAGAAATCCTTCATTTAGACTATTTAACCCATGATATCATACTATTTTTGTGAAGATCCAATAGTTACATTTTTTTTCCTTCTATTTTTGCAAGAGAATAATTATATTCACACATTGTCATTTTAGGATATTAACTGTATTATATGCTTAGTAGTGTAATCATTTTTTGTTCAGTTCAAATGTTATCGCTATATCCTTTTATTTTGCTCAGTTTTTTAAATTATTTTTTTTTGTGGCTCAGTTTTTTGTGTGTTTACAGTTCTTACTTTTAAAATTTCTCAGTTTAGTAATAGACTTATTTGTATATTAGTTATACTTATAAAATATTCCTGTATAATTAAGTCATAATAACATTTCAACTAAATGTACATTGTGCAAGAAGCAAGAACATTTAAATAAAAAAGCTTTACAATCTCTGTTTCAAGTATATAGACATCATTTTGGAGAGGAGCTCTCATTGTTTAAAATATCTGTTTTTTCATCAGGACAATGGATTGTGTGTTTTGTGGACTGGCAGAATGATAATACGTTTGCATCATGCGTTGAATACACATATATTCATATCTATTGCACTGGAGCCCAGGAGCCTGTCAAAATATTAAAAGGACACACTGTGAGGTTCTTTGTTTTGTTCATTCTTTCATATTTTCTCACACTTACCATTCTTTGTCTTCTTCTTCCTCCTCCTCATTCTTCCCCTCCAGTTTCATATGTTCAGCTGTCAAGACAATGAGACAGGTAGGCTCCTTGAATCCTACTGTCACCAGAAGCTCTTCATGTGTACCCCGAGATCATTCAGCTTCTGGAACTTGAAATGAGTCCATTTCTGCTTAATTGGATCTGTGTGGCCCTTTTGTGACAGAAGGCAGTGTTCAAGTGTTGTAATTGAACCTCAGAATCAATAATAATACACCCCAGCCTACCACAGGGTTCCTCCTTATCTCCAGTTCTCTTCAACACACACACACACACACATACACACATGGGATCATGGGTAAGCAGATCTTGGGACATGGAAGGACACTGTCACATGCTGATGATGTCTTGGTATATTGGCAGGGCTAAGACCAGGAGCAGATTACTGGAGAACTCCAAACAGAACTTGATGGTATTGGTGGGTAGTGCAGTGAAGCAGAAGCTCTGAATAACCAGATGAAGGCAGCTGTGACATGGTTCTCTCTGAATAAGCAGATAGTCAACACATCAACATGAACCATGAGTCTGTGCTCAGAGCTGGTGGAGAGGACACATGCAATGAAATACTACAGAGTGCAGTTTCTTTGGAGCCATTTATTCAGAGAGCACATTGATTATGTGGTATTGAAGGCTAGGAAAGGCCTAACTGTGATGAAGATAATGGTTGTGGTGGACTGCGAGCAACATCATTTCATTCCCTAATACCAGGGACTTGTCCTTGCTGTGGTTGAATATGCCCTGGCAATCCTTACCAAACCCAAATGGAGACACTTGAAATGATACAGAATAAAGCAGTGAGACTCATACTCATTCATTCATTCATTTGCATGTCCATTGTGGAACTTTGCCTCCCAAACAGCACTCCTGTAGGCCTCTCAGTTGTGTGCAAGATGGCCTGCTGCTGATGCATCCATTTGCAGATCATCAACGATGTCTTGCAACCATCTTTGCCTTGGTCTTCCTCTCTTTCTTTTTCCCATTATCTACCCTTCCAAGACGGTCTTCTCTGGACTATAATGACGTTTAATGTGTCCAAAATATTTTAAGTTTTCTCTCTTTAATCCTCTTTACTAGCCAGCCTTCTTCAATATTAAGTTCTTGTAGTATAGATATATTTGTTCTTTTTTGTGTCCATGATATTTGAAGAACTCTTCTGTAGCATTTACATTCAAAGGCATTTATGCATTTCTCAGCTGTTTTGTTAAGTATCCAGGTCTCACAGGCATATGTTGCGATGGGAAAGATGCATGCCCTTAAAAATCTTATTTTTGTGGTTTTGTCTGCTCCTCTCCACAGATTCTTTAGTTGTTTTACTTTCTGAAGAACGATAGATGTTCTCTATCTAAAGCTAGAACTGCTGTAGTAAACTCTGAGTTGTTCCCTATCTAAAGTTAGAACTGCTGTAGTAAACTCTGAATTGTTCCCTATCTAAAATTAGAACTGCTGTAGTAAACTGAATTGTTCCCTATCTAAAGTTAGAACTGTTGTAGTAAACTCTGAGTTGTTCCCTATCTAAAGTTAGAACTGTTGTAGTAAACTGAGTTGTTACCTATCTAAAGCTAGAACTGCTGTAGTAAACTCTGAGTTGTTACCTATCTAAAGTTAGAACTGCTGTAGTAAACTCTGAGTTGTTCCCTATCTAAAGTTAGAACTGCTGTAGTAAACTCTGAGTTGTTCCCAATCTAAAAAAGTTTTTTTAGAGGAGCTTTTTTTTTGTTTTTGGCCGTGAATTCATTTTTTATGTGGTTGAAACTAGTTCATTTTCAGTACTTTTTTTCAGTATTTTTCAGACTACTTAGTAGTCACACTGTTACTTCCGTTGCTGTTACTGGTGTACACTTTAGGCCTCCTATGATGATTTGAAGTCTTGCATTTTGGATTCTGTCCAGCTTCTGAAAGTTTGTGTTTGCTGATGTGCTAACAGAGTAAGAAGAATGTATCTCGTGTAAACTTGCTTTGTAGCTTGTATATGTGCTCCCCAGCTGATCTCCAATAGTTTTTTAATAAGCCCTAGCTTTCTTGTTTATACAGACGGGATGGTGACACCAGAAAAGAAGTAAACATTGCAAAAGCAGCATTGGCTTTCAAAAATCTTGAGAAAATATGGCAACCAAAAAGTTATAAGCATGAAAACAGAGTTATAATTCAACTCGTATGTAATATCCACCCTTATTTATGCACGCGAAAGTTGGAAAAGAAATAAAGAAATTGAAAACAAATTAGACATATCTGAAAACAAATGTCTAGGGAAAAGTTTCTGTATACAATATGTAAACTCAAAATCAACATCTAAATAAGGAAGCTGAGCACACAACAATCTATCACATCGGTGATTAAAAAAAAAAGATGGACATATATCACCCCAGTGATGAGAAGAAACAATCAAAGAGTCCTAAAACAAGCTATTAACTGGGCCACAACAGGTTAAAGAAAAGGAGTGAACCATGTAAAACTCTGAAGTGAACATTTGTCGAGAGAGGATAAATTAGTGGATATAAAATCCCTTGACAAGGTTGAAAAACTTGCTGAAAACAAAAAAAAAAAAAAAACATGGCAAACTGCAATGTGAGCCCTATGCAATGTTTAATGGCAGAGAAAGGATGTGAGATATAAGCTTTCTTGTGTCTTTCCTCAGTTTCCTCAATATAAGGTGCCCATGTCAATCTTTTGTCAAATTTTAATCCTAGATATAGTAGGTGTAAAAAGGTATTTGATAGCATACACAGAGATTCATAGTGGAGAATTTAAGACTATATGGAATACTATCTAAAATTGTAAACATCATTAAGGACCTCTACAATAGATATGTTTGGGCAGTCAACACAGAAGAAGGAATGAGCAAATGGTTCCAGATTGAAACATGTGTGAAACAAGGATATATATTATCTCCCTTGCTTTTTGGAATTGCCATAGACTTCATAATGAGAAAATGCTTCACAGGTAACACACGTACTGATTGGGTACATGGGACCCAACCAGAAGATTTTGATTTTGCTGATGACATAACTCTTATCAGTGACAATGTGAATTAAATGAATGAAAAAGCAGATACCCTGTCTTCACTGACTAGTAAAATAGGACTTGAAATTAACAAGGATAAAACAAAAATAATGAAACTTCCCATTAATCAAAAAGGAAAAATATATGTAGAAGGGACAGCTGTTGAAGAAATCAACCAATTTGCATACCTCAGCAGCTACATAGACCAGGATGGTGACACCAGAAAGGAAGATAGAATTCGAACTGCAAAAGTAGCATCGACCTTCAAGTATCTTGAGAACATATGGCATTCTAAAATTATAAGCACAAAAACCAAGTTAAGATTCTTCAATTCAAATGTAATATCCACCCTCATTTATGCATGTGAAAACTGGAAAACAATTAAAGAAATAGACATGAAATTAGACTCTTTTGAAAACAAATGCCTCAGGAAAATACTCGGTATAAAGTGGAACAAATTCAAGAACAATGTAGAGATAAGACAGATGAGCAAACAACAACCTGTCTCATGAGTGATCAGAAAAAGGAAATGGTCATATGTCAGTCATGTGCTGAGAAGAAACAGCCAGAGAATCCCAAAAACAAGCTATGAAGTGGAACACAAAAGACTGAAGAAAAAGAGGTCAACCATGTGAAACTCTAAAGAGGACTTTGTTAAGAGAGGACAATTCAGTGGGAATAACATCCCTTGATGAGGTCGAAAAGATCACTTGCTTTCTTGTATGTTGAACCAGAATTCTCGGGAATTCTATCTTGTACTCTTCTGCTTATGTGTAGATGTAAACTTGTTGCTTATAATTATGCATCTCTCTGTAAATTTCCACTATTGCCAACTGTTAAAATTTTCTTTCTTATATTACTGTTAGCTTTTATCTCCTTTTAATTCATGACTGTTCTACATCTGTTTATGCCAGTTTTGCGTCTGTTTTGTTATTCACTTCACAGACTTACGTGCTCCCAGGAACTTTCATTCTCTCTCAGTGGAAATAGTAATACAGAAGCAGCAACTTTACAGTTGAAATGACTTTAATGATGCACAGGGTGATGATGAGTCAATGAGCAATATGATGAGAGCGACAGTTGCATCAACAAAATCCATGGGCACAAGACTGGACGTAATTTCCATCTCCATGACATAATATATGTTTCCAGCAGGCTACTGTCACCATCAGAACATCCTAATACACTCTGTTCTACATCTATTTCACTAAACAACTACATGTCTAACAAACTAATCCACGCCTATCTCAGACATTACACAAAACACAACTGTCCCTCAGTCATATGATTTCTCTCTCTGTGACATTTTTCCTGTCATATCTTAACTGTGACCCACGTGGAAATTGAGACAAAGTAAATGGACTCTGCTAACAAACAGCTGATTACTTTAGAGGATAACTCATTTCATACTAATTTTCCAATTCTCAGATGAGTTATCTATCTTACATTTTAACATTCTTTATACTATTATAATGTTACTTGCTTACAGAGGCTGTTATTGTCTGGTATGAACTTTCTGTTTACAGGATTTAATTACTTGCATCAAATGGGATCCTCAGGGTCAGTTATTAGCATCTTGCTCTCGTGACAAGACAGTAAAGGTATGTGTGAAGTAAATCATACGTCACAATCATGGTGTCTGACATGATGCATATCACTCAATCTCTCTCACTCTCTCCCTCCCTGCCTTTCTTCCCCCCCCCCCAACACCTTTCCCTCTCTCTCTCTCTCTTTCCCTCCTAATTCCTGCCTCTTTCTTTCTACCTCCTTCCTTCATTCTTTCAGTCTCAAATTACATATTTGGAGCTTCAGAAAAAGTCCTAAATCTGTTAAAACAAAGGGCTGGTTTTCCTTCACAAGTTTGTAAATTTATGAGATGGAAAGAATTTAAAAGAAAAGAAAATGAACTACTTTTATACTGTGCTAAACTTAGGTTGATGTGACATAGGCATCCAGGGCCACATATTGTCAACTGCACAAGCTTATATAAATGTGTAACTATTTTACTTTCATTAATGTGATTATATATACATATACATACACATACACATACACACATACATGCATGCATACATGTATACATGCATACATCCATACACACATGCATGCATGCACAAACATACATGCACACACAGACCTATATATATATATATATATATATGACCACCTGTCATCCTGTCAGTTTCTTGAAATTTCAGACTTGTACAGAAACAGGTAATCCAATTCTGAAGTCAGTCAGTCATTTGCATGTCACTTGCAAGCCTCCTTAACAGCTCTCCTGTAGGCCTCTTGGTTGTAAGCATGATGCCCTGCTGCTGTTGCTGATGCCTCCATTTGAAGATTATCAATGATGTCTTGCAGCCATCTTTGCCTTGGTCTTGCTCTCTCTCTTTCCCATTATGTACTCTTCCAAGACGGTCTTCTCTAAATTATCATGACGTTTAATTCTGAAGATATTTGACAAAACTGACACAGTGGATGAATGTGATGAATATTTAGACTCTTTCCAACAAAAAGCCACTGGTACCAGTACTTGGTATGGCCAGATTTGTTTATTATTACATACAGAATAGGATTTGGCATGCTACCAATTAGAGATTTGCAGTAGTCACGTGAAGTGTCATTGCACCAATCATACTTTATTGCATTAATCAAAGCTTGGGAATTTGATGCCTGTTTTTCTGCAACCTTATCCTTTAAATGGATCCATAAAGTGTCCATGGGGTTGAGGTTGGGACTGTTATCTGGCCGATCAAGCACAGTAATTGTGCTTTTCATCTGGTAGTCCTTCACAGCCTTGGATTTATCTTCTTGGGGCACCATCATGCATGAAAATTGAGCATCTGTGCATTGTCATATGAATTACCAGATTGTCTTTTAACATTTCCACATAATGAGGAATTGTAATTCATTGTAATTCCCAAAACTAAATTGATGACAACTGACAAAACAAACAAGGCAGCTGAAATATGTATCAATGAGGAAAAACTGGAAGAAGTGGAGAGCTTTGAAAATCTTGGATCACTACTAACTAGTAATGGAGATACAATGAGGGAAATTAAAAGGAGGACATCTATTGCTCTTCAGAAAGTAACACAACTAAAGAATCTGTGGAGAGGAGCAGACAGAACTACAAAAATAAGATTTTTAAGGGCATGCATCTTTCCCATCGCAATATATGCCTGTGAGACATGGACACTTAACAAAATAGCTGAGAAACTCATAAATGCTTTTGAATATAAATGCTGCAGAACAGTTCTTCAAATATCATAGACACAAAAAAAAAAGAACAAATATATCCATACTTCAAGAACTTAATATTGAAGAAGCCTGGCTAGTAAAGAAGATTAAAGAGAGAAAACTTAAATATTTTGGACACATTAAACGTCATGATAATCTAGAGAAGACCGTCTTGGAAGAGTACATAATGGGAAAAAGAAAGAGAGGAAGACCAAGCCAAAGATGGCTGCAAGACATCATTGATGATCTACAAATGGATGCATCAGCAGCAGGCCATCTTGCTCACAACCGAGAGGCCTACAGGAGTGCTGTTTGGGAGGCAAAGTTCTGCAATGGACATGCAAATGAATGAATGAATGAATGTAATTCCCTTTGACAAAAAGTGTAATGAAGCAGTACCGGATTTTTACATTACACCTCATACCATCTGACTTTGAGGATGACTCATGGTGCTAACAATGTATTTATCATGACAGTTTCACAGTTTGGTCCTCAAATATGTGATACACATGAGGCAAATTGTCATATAGTTGATTCATCAGAAGAAAGAATTTGACTCCAATTCTCAGCAGTCCATGACTGATGATGCTTAGCAAATTCAAGTCTTTTCCTTTTCATTACTGGCATTAGTCTAGGTATTTTTGCAGGTTCATATGATTTTAATCCAAATTCTTTGCTGAGACAACAGGAAAATACTAATATTAAAATCTGTCCCTGTTGATTGTACAAGGGCACTGATTTTCATGCATGAACTCTTCAGAGAATGCATAAAAATTCCTTGTATGGTATCGTCATCATGTGGGATTGTTGAAATCTCCAATGTCTTGACATTTCATGATCATTTTATGAACAGCAGCTTTGCTAACATTCAGTTTTCTGCTTATTTTAGAGTATCCTTCATAACATAAAGTCACTATTGCTGTCCTCTGACTTACACTTAATGATGGTTTTTTGCTCATTTTTTAACTACACATAAAATAATTACACAACCTGTAAGTGTGAAAACCAGAAACAGACTGACACCCTAATGCCTGCCTCTACTCTATAAATAGCTGCTAATGTAAGATGCAACACTGACACTTAGTTGTCCTGTATGGGGAAGATATGAGGCATTTGGCTGAAATCTCATAAAAACAACAGGTGATCTTAAACTTTTACAAATGACTATATATATATATAGTTTGCTAATCCAGTGGTACTGGGTTCAGTCCCAGTAGTGGGATTCTTTTCTAATTCATTCATTCATTTATTTGCATGTCCCTTGTGGAACTTTGCCTCCCTAACAGCTCTCCTGTAGGCCTCTCGGTTGTGAGCAAGATGGCCTACTGCTGATGCATCCATTTGCAGATCATCAATGATGTCTTGCAACCATCTTTGCCTTGGTCTTCCTCTCTTTCTTTTTCCCATTATGCACCCTTCCAAGAAGGTTTTCTCTAGATTCTCATGACGTTTAATGTGTCCAAAATATTTAAGTTTTCTCTCTTTTATCCTCTTTACTAACCAGCCTTCTTCAATATTAAGTTCTTGTAGTATGGATATATTTGTTCTTTTTTGTGTCCATGATATTTGAAGAACTCTTCTGTAGCATTTACATTCAAAGGCATTTATGTGTTTATCAGCTGTTTTGTTAAGTGTCCATGTCTCACAGGGATATGTCGTGATGGGAAAGATGGATGCCTTTAAAAATCTTATTTTTGTAGTTCTGTCTGTTCCTCTCACAGATTCTTTAGTTGTTTTACTTTCTGAAGAGCAATAGATGTTCTCCTTCTAATTTTTTCTCGTACACACCTAAAAAAGGCCCCGGGTTGACCCAGCCTCTAAAAATTGGTACCAGAGAAATCTTGGAAGGTAAAGTGGCCAGGTGTGATACTGATCACATCAGACTTCCATGTGCCGAAGTCATGGAAATACGGGCCTATCACCGTGTTCCCCGATTTACCTTTTACCCAAATATATATATGTAGCACTAAGATTAACACCTAGGGGAACAGAGTTAAGGGTAGACAAAAGGAGACATGGAGAAGAACAACAGAGAGGATGTTGAACAATAGAGGACTCACCTGGGCAAGAGCAGGAAAAAAGGAATGGCTCAGCATTTGTGGAAATACATGGCAGAAACCCCCACTTAGGGTTCAGATATATATATTTTGGCACATTAGGGCTATATATATATATATATATATATCTTAATTACATCTTATATCCTTCACATGCCACTAAATGTCACATAGGGCCTGCATAGTAGTTCTCCAAGATTTCCTGTCTTCGACGAGTTTTTCAATCTCATCAAGGGATGTTAAGCCTACTAAACTGGGCTTTCTTAACAATGTCCTCTTTAGAGCTGCATCTCTTTTTCTTCAGCCTGTTGTGTTCCATTTGATAGCTTGTTTGAGGATCCTCTGATTGTTTCTTCTCATCACATGACTAACATGTCCATCTTCTTTTTCTGATCACTCATGAGACAGGTTGTTGTTTGCTCATCTGTCTTATCTCTACATTGTTCTTGAATTTGTTCCACCAAGTATTTTCCTGAGGCATTTGTTTTCAAAAGAGTCTAATTTCATGTCTATTTCTTTAGTTGTTTTCCAGCTTTCACATGCATAAATGTCTTTAGTTTTAGTCTTTAGTCTTTATGCATAAATGTCTTTTGTTTTAGTCTTTAGTGTCTTTAGTTGTTTTCCAGCTTTCACATGAATGAATGAGGGTGGATATTACATTTGAATTGAAGAATCTTAACTTGGTTTTTGTGCTTATAACTTTTGAATGCCATATGTTCTCAAGACTCATGAAGATCAATGCTGCTTTTGCAATTCGAATTCTATCTTCCTTTCTGATGTCACCATCCTGGTCTATGTAGATGCCGAAATATGCAAATGTGTTGACTTCTTCAACAGCTGTTCCTTCTACATATATTTTTCCTTCATGGTTAATGAGAAGTTTCATTATTTTTGTTTTATCCTTGTTAATTTCAAGTCCTATTTTACTAGCCATTGAAGACAGGGTATCAGTTTTTTCTTGCATTGATTTCACATTGTCACTGATAAGAGTTATGTCATCTGCAAAATCAAGATCTTCCAGTTGGGTCTCATGTACGCAGTCAATACCTGTGTTACCTGTGCAGCATTTTTTCATTATGAAGTCTATGGCAATTCCAAAAAGAAGGGGAGATAATATTACTTAGAATTAATTGTGCATTATTTTGGAATACTTTTTCAAAACCTTTCAGAAAGGAAGAAAAATTTGTGACTAGCATTTTGCATATGTAGCAATGCAGTCTGAAATTATTTGTACATATAATTAATTTAGTATGTGCTTTGTAGAAAGGTATGGGCATCAGACTTCTCCAATCTGAACTTTCCATAGTAGTTCCATTCAGTCACTTTGGCTTCCTTTCATATGCCACCTGATAAATTTCATATATTGTTCCAGATTCATGAATATCAGTAAACCAAACAGTAAAATCCACTGAACTAATGAACTTGCACAGGTAAAGGACAACAAAGTAAAGAAATATATTGCAGAATTATGTAGGGTAATTTTTTAATGCACTGAAAATGAGATTTTTTTTTTTTAATAGATTTATCAATGACATGTAAGAAGCGGAGTTTTTAAGACTAATTCTTCTTTGACAGGAAGGAAGTACAGACTTGATCATTTAGCATAATATGATGTTTTTTTTCAACCTGTAATAAATATTGTTAAGGTAAGCTGTGTATGAGCATGGGTAATGGGGTTGTTTTCAGAACCGAGTTGCTTTATAAACACACTTTACATTCTGTATCATTTTCTTGGAAATGATATGCTGATGTTTTCGTAGGAAGCTTTTGGGTATTTAAATAAAGTGTTTCAGGTTTTAGTCATTTTTAAGTTGCTTAAACTATTTGCCTTCAAAACATAATTTTTTTTTCAAAACAAAATTGTATATCTAGATCTTACAGAATCTTGTGACATAAATAAACAACAAAGCCAAGGACATTGACTGGAAATAAATATTAGAAAGACACAAGGTCATGACAAACAGCAGGAAAGAATAAAAAGAAATATAAGTGCAAGGAACAAAATTAATATATTTTGGACACATAATAACAGACTGTGGGAAATATGTGAAATGGATATTACTAGTAATAGAGGAACATGAAAATTTTGTTAAAGTTCTTATATCAAAACATATAGCACAACAATTGAAGATGAGAATCATCAAATGTTATTTATATTCAGCACTACTCCAAGGTGTACAAGCATGGACATTAAATAATAAAATGGAAAATAAAACTGAGGTGCTTGAAGTGTGGATATATAGAAGAATAGAGAGAATTTCATGGACAGGAAGAAAAAACAAAGACAAGCTAAATCAAATGAAATTGAAAAGAAAAAGAATTTTTAAAAAATTAGAACCTAACAGTTAAAATATTTCAGTCATATCAAGAAGCATAATACAATAATGAAACCATACTAAAGGGAAAGTGGAAGGAAAAAGAACAAGAAGTCAACAATGATACAGACAGGACTGAGCATGGCTAAGTTCACTGTGAAAAATGAAGGACAATGCAAGCTGGAGAATCAACTTCCCCCGGAGAGAGGGCACAGCGTGATGCTGAAATTATATGTAAGCTCAGCTAGAAAACTGGGAACTGCTTGTATCTAGCATTTCAGAAATATTGTTGTTGAGATAGTTTTTTTTAATAAGTGAAATTAAATACAAATTTAAAATGTCAATGATACACTTAAGAGAACATTCTAATAATAAAGGTACACATTATAAAAAGTATGGAAACCAATGTAAAAACTCTGAAGGAATATGCAAATATTTTTGTCTGTGAGTGTCCAGAGGAATCCCATATTATTTTTTTAATCTGCTGAAATTGTTCACTAAAGTCATGCTTGTAACTGTTTATTACTGTGTCACTGACAGATATGGGATATGAAAAATGATCAGCAAATCCATGATCTTCTTGGCCACAGTGATCATGTTTTTGAAATCGAATGGAGCCCAACAGGTCCAGGCACTGATAATCCAAATCAGAACTTGGTATTAGCCAGGTTAGTGCTCTCTGTATTCACATGACACTTGATAGAAGATGCATTAGATGCTGAGGTTAAAGGGAAAACATCAGAAATCTTACATCTTACATCCTTCCCCGTGCCACTGAACGTCACATAGGGCCCACATGATAGTTCGCCAAGATTTCCTGTCTTCGGCGAGTTTTTCAATCTCATCAAGGGATGTTATGCCCACTAAACAGGCAACACATAACAATGTCCACTTTAGTGTTTCACATGGTCAACCTCTTTTTCTTTGCCCTGTTGTGTTCCACTTGATAGCTTGTTTTGGTATTCTCTGATTATTTCTTCTCATCACATGACTGACATATGTCCATCTTCTTTTTCTGATCACCCATGAGACAGGTTGTTGTTTGCTCAATCAGAAATAGCGACACTTATTTATGCTGATGAATTAGTGGTTTGTGGCAGGAGGTGCACATTTGCCTTCATAGTAAGCACTAATGGTAGAGCAGTAAAAATAAAACAGTGGTTGTTGTGTGGTAGCAAGTAGCTATATAATGGCTAAGACAAAAACTCTCTTCATCTTGTGTCATCTCTACATGCAAGGCGGGTTGCAGTAATTCTCTATCTTGTTCTGTCCTTCATTTTCATAGTGCACTCAGCCAAGTTCATTCCAGACCACCTCTTTAATTTTGTCCACCAGTCTGTTATTATCAGTCTCTTGCTCTTTTTCTTCCCATGTTCCCCTCTAGAATGGTTTTCATTATTGTATTATGCATTGTATATGTTCTGACATAATTTTTTTTTCATTTTGTTGAATGTATATTTGGCTATTACTATTCCTTCACTAATTTCATTTTCACATTTCCCATAACCTGCTACATTATCCCAAATATACATATTTTGTTACTTGTTCTAGTATGCCTCCATTTATTTTTATGTTTACAGTTGGCTTTTGTTCTTCCCTGATGATTCCCATGATCTTTTCCTTTCTAATAGTTATTTCCAGTCCATATTTTTGAATAATATTGTTTATTTGTGTTATAAGGTTCTGTAAGTCATCTGGATTTTCTGCTAGCTGCACTGTGTCATCTGTTTATCTGAGGTTGTTTACTGTTGCCCCATTAATGATTAATTCAGTCATCTCATTAATGTCTTTGAATATTTTCTCTGTTTACAAGTTGAAGGAGCAGGCAAACACACTTGTCTGACCCCCTTTTTATATCAATGGGCTTTGAATGGTCAGTGTGTCCTCCTACAGCTGCTGCCTGTTTCCAGTACAAGTTGCTTATCACTCTGGTCTCTTTACAATCTAAATTAATTTCTTTCAGCATTCAAACTCTAAACTGGCTGAAGTTACAAAGCCTAGCTCAGCACTTGTAATAGCAGGCAATATCGTAAGTGCTACTATAAAAGAAGCTGGTTGGACAAAATACTTCAGTACATCTGTACATCTTCAGTATCCATACTCTCTCTCTCTGAACCTTAAGTGCCCACGGCACATGAGGCTTCCGTAAGGGTTTTCCACAAATGCCTGTCCTTTGCCTTTTTTTTTTCTGCTCTTGCCCAGGTGAGCCCTCTATTGCTCAACATCCTCTCTGCTGTTCTTCTGCATGTCTCTTTTGGTCTACCCTTACTTCTGTTCCCCTGTGGTGTCCATCTTAGTGCTATTTTTGGTAGTGAGTTCTCAGTCATTCAGAGCATATGTCTCAACCATCGCCAGCGTCTTTCCTCAATAATTGCTGTCAATGGCTTCATCTGCATTTCTGTCAACAAGATGTTATTTCTTATGGTGTTTGGCCAAAATATTTTTCTAATTCTTCGTAAACATTTAGTCTGGAAAGAATTCAACTTGTTTTCTATGGTTTTGGTGATTCTCCAGCATTCACTTCCATAGAGTAGTACACTTAGAACATTACTCTTAAATTTCCTGATTTTCATATTTATGCTTAGTTTTTTTTATTTCCATATAGTCTGCAGCATAGCAAAAGCCTGGTTTGCTCTAGTAAGTCTGCTGTTGATGTCCTCTGTGCTGTCTCCATTTTCTACTACTCTGCTGCCAAGGTATACAAATTCGTTGACCTCCTCCACTAACTTGTTATCTACTCTGAGTACATTTCTGTTGTTCACATTTTGCTTCATTAACTTTGTCTTTCCTACGTTGATCTTTAGTCCTATGTTGTTTGCATTCTGAGTTAGCTTGTTTATTTTATCTTGCATTTCTTTGTGGCTGCTTGACAGTAGACAAATGTCATCCGCAAAGTCAAGGTCCTCCAGCACTGTGTTGAGGGTCCATTGTAACCCTCTGCGTTTGTCTGATCTTGCCTCTTTCATTAACCAGTCTACTGCCAAGATAAATAGTGTTGGTGATAGTACACATCCCTGCTTCACTCCTGTTTGTACCCTAAAGCTGCTGGAGGTATGTTCTCCACAGATCACTTTGCACTGAAAACTCTTGTATAGGGCTTTGATTACATTCACTATCTTATGGGGGAGGCCATGCCATCTTAGGATTTTCCACAGTGCATCTCTGTTGACACTGTCAAAGGCTTTCTCAAAATCTATAAACAATGCATATGTTGTGCTATGCCACTCATTTGCCTGTTCTAATATTTGTCAAGTACAAATATGTGGTCTATGCATGATCTTCCTTCCTACATCCTGCTGCTCTTTCCGAAGTTTTCCTTCATGTGCTGTTACAATTCTGTTGATGATTATTCTGCAAAATACTTTAAAGATGAGTGGCAGGAAGGTAATGCCTCTCCAGTTCCTACAATCTCTGAGGTCACCCTTCTTTGGTAGTTTTACTATAAGGCCAGTTTTCCACTCTTCTTTAGCTTTTTCTAGATCCTAAATTTGTATCTGGCAGAGTTGTTTTGGTGTTTCTGTTTCTTCTGCTTTTAACATCTCAGCAGTCACTTCATCTTCACCTGGTGCCCTGTCTAATTTTAGCTTCTTTATTGCCTCCTTTACTTCACTTATTGTTATTGGTCCTGTATTGATGTTTAATTCCATTTTTGCTTCAGGTATGTCTATTGTTTGTGCTGCTTGTGTTCTGTTTAGTAGGGTGTTAAAGTGTTCCCTCCATCTTTCAATTTTTTATCTTTCTCCACTGACCAGTTGTCCCTTATGTGTCATTACTGCACTCTCACATCTTGTACTGAAGTTACCTGTCATCTGTTTTGTGATTTTGTGTATGGTTTTCATGTAATTTGCAAATGCTGCTTTCTCTGCTGCTTCTGCTAAGTTGTCATAGTATTGATGTTTATCTTGACGGCATGATTTCTTCACTTCTTTGTCTTTTTGTGCATAATTACTTAAAACTTGTTTTTTTAGCCTTTGTGACTTGGTGTTCAGTAATTTGTTCTTGATTTCCTTTCTTTGCTCTATCTTTTCCCATGTGGTCTTGCTTATCCATTCCTCTTTTCTCCATTTCCGATATCCCAGCATCTCTTTTGCTGTTTCCTGTAGCATTTTATTGAACTCTAGTATGGACATTTCTGCTTCGTCTTGTAGAACACTGAAACGGTTCTTAAGCACTATTGAGAATTTATTCCTTGTTTGCTGGTCTTTCAGTTTTCTTGTATCAAAACGTGTCTATCTATGTTCTCTGATATTGGCTTTCCTTAATTTTAGTTTTATTTTGCTACCAGAAGGTTGTGATCACTTCCTACATCTGCTCCTTTCTTTGCTCTGACATCTTGTAGAGACCATTTCCACTTGTTGTTTATTAGTATGTGATCAATTTGGTTTTCTGTGGTTTTATCTGGGGACCTCCAAGTCACTTTATGGATGTTTTTATGTTGGAAAATTGTCCCTCCGATGGTCATCATGTTTTCTTCACAGAAACTGTGCAGTCTTTCTCCATTTTCATTTATTTCTCTGATTCCTTTTCTTCCCATGATTCTTCTTCTATCTTCATTTCTCTCACCTACTTTTTCATTGAAGTCACCCATGATGAGTAGAATATCATGCTTGGGTAGTGTTTCTACTGTGGCTTGGAGGCTGTTGTAAAAATCTTCTTTGAATTCCTCTTCAGCTGCTTCTGTTGGTGCATAACAAACTATAATAGACAGTTTCGTGAATCTTGAGTTGAAGCGTGGATATAATAATCTCTCATTCTGGACTACCGGACATATCGATTAAACTTCGCTTTATCCTTTCCATCACTTTTTCACAGTGGCGCCGCCAAGCAACCCTAATCACTTTTTTGCATTTCCTTCATTGGCCAGGAAGAGTTTCACTCCACGCAAGGCAGCAAGAGTGCAACTGATCTTACATTTTCACAATATCCTATGTGCACGAACTGGCATATCAGAATTTTATTTCCAGCAAAGCCTAGAGTAAAAAAGTTGTTTTTTAACTCTTAATTTATAAAATAATTGTTAGTTTATGGAAAATTTAAAAAAAAAATAATAATAACTTTTTTTTTCTTGATGGAGTTGAGTGGCCAGTTTTCATCTACATATGATTTTTGTAAGATGTTTTTTGTTCCTTCTAAGATACTCTAAAAGCTGTTCTAAATATCTCATTTCAAAAGTTGTGATCCTCATTTTGATGTCTAGATCAATGTCCATAATTGCACCTGTATTTTGCTGTTGGAAAAATGTAGGATCTGAGTACTTTTGAGTCCACATATTTTTTTTTCTTTTACATCAGAATAAAAAAAAATATGCAAGAGACTGTTAAGAACATTCCCTGCAACAGATCTATATATGGACTATTCTAATGTATCCATTTGGTGCCTAGCAACAATCAGTTGTTCAGTGCTTCATTTTGTTAAGGAAATAGTGCAAATTTTTATTTACCTTATCACTGCACATGTTAGTTGAAAGTAGAACTTCCATTTCCTTGTCTGTATGGTGGACTTTGCACATCCTAGCAGTTTCATGAATTTTTTATTATTTTTAATTGAGCATGGGAGGTGTAGAGAGGAATTAGCCACAAGAATACAGTGCAGGGTGGACCAAATAACAAGCTAGTGTGAGGATAACAATGACTAGGAGCATGGGAGGTGTAGAGAGGAATTAGCCACAAAAATACAGAGCAGGGTGGACCAAATAACAAACTGGTGTGAGGATAACAATGATTAAGAGCATGGGAGGTGTAGAGAGGAATTAGCCACAAAAATACAGAGCAGGGTGGACCAAATAACAAACTGGTGTGAGGATAACAATGATTAAGAGCATGGGAGGTGTAGAGAGGAGTTAGCTGCATGAATACAGAGCAGGGTGGACCAAATAACAAGCTGGTGTGAGGATAACAATGACTAGGAGCATGGGAGGTGTAGAGAGGAATTAGCCACAAAAATACAGAGCAGGGTGGACCAAATAACAAGCTGGTATGAGGATAACAATGATTAAGAGCATGGGAGGTGTAGAGAGGAGTTAGCTGCATGAATACAGAGCAGGGTGGACCAAATAACAGGCTGGTGTGAGGATAACAATGCTGTGATATACACAGAAATACCTGGTCTCCTGTGGTGCTCATTAAATAACAGAATAGTTGGATCTGAAGTTCCAATTGTGAAGTGTCAAGGCCAAGATATTAAGAGAACACATTTCATGAGGTATCTAGAGGGTCACATTTGATTGTTCATTGTCCTTTGCACACCATGTGGACAATGCAATACAAAAAGCAAGGAAAGCATTGGGAGCAGTTATCACTGAAGTATGGTCTTGGCCTGCTCACCCTGTCCAATGTGAAGCTGAAAAACTGTGGATAGAATGAGGCACTGAGAGTGGTCTTGGGTTGCACCATGGATACACCATTGGTGGCCATGAGCTTTGTGCCTGATTTGCTGAGTGTGAGGTCTAAACACAAGCTCAGGTAAAGGCATATCTCAGGGTTTCTGGCATGAAGGATCGTCCTCTCCATAAAGAGCTGAGATTGATAAAGGAAGAACACATCAAATGAGCCAGATCTTGGATGGCAGAGGCGGAGGATACAATGAAGTCAATTTGCAATCTAGATGGGCTGTCTAAAGGTGATGACTGGTTACGGATACAGGACTGACCTCAGCTAACAAAGGTTATGAATGTAGAGACTGGGCACAAGGAGCAGATGAGCTTTGGGTGCAAGATCTCATCCAACATCATTGTGGGTCTTCCAGCATGGTAATATATACAGATGGTTCAGTGACTTGAAACAGTAGAAGTAGATGGGGTTTTGTTGCCTGCTGAAATAGAAAAGTAATGACACAGGGTTCAGGAGCCTTTGAAATCACCACTTCAAGCATAGGAATGGAAATTGAGGCTGTGTTGGTGGCAATGGAATGGTTAGTCGCTCATGATGTGGTTAATGGTGTCATTGTGATGGATTCACAGAGTATGCTTCATAATATTGAGAAGAATTTGCTTTGAAAAGAATGGGTTCATTTGTTAAGCCAGTCAGCTGTGACAAGCCTAACGTGGCTTTACTGTCTAGGGCATACGGGAGTACATGGCAGTGATGTGGCAGACAGACTTGATGGACAGGCAAAAATAAATGGCAAACTGACAATGGACAAGGGGGACATTACTAAGGCTATATTGGACAGACTGCTGGAGAATGAAGAATGGAAGAACAATGTAGCTGTGAAAAGATTACTGGAGCTAGGACAAATTAAAGGTGACGGCAGCAAATCCAAACTGTGTGGCAGAAAACGCATCATAAACAACCAATATTTGATAGGAACTATTAGCAAACATACTCTTCAATGATTGCTGAAGCATGTGGCTGAACGTATATGGGGTTGTCCCTAATGAAGTGAAGCCAGAGTCTGTCTGAATTTTGAACTTTGATTGAGACTGGTATATGGTATTTCCATTGGCTTTTTGGTGTTTTTTAATGATATAGACTGCCTGTTGCAGACATCTGAATAAAATGCATTTATTTACACAAAAGTGTTATAAATAGTAGCAAAAAGTATTGATAATTATTGTGTGAAGTTCTAAATGAGGAAATATATGACAGTCTAGGGGATTTATGATACACTGATGTTAAGTAGAACATAATTTTATTTTGTGAACCAGACATGTATCACATAGAAAGAATACTTTGAATAACTACTAAACTGTGAAGAGACTATAAGCATATTACCATGGGAGAATACAGACTTATAAACCTGAAATAGACTTAGAACCAGACTTAGAAGAAGTCATGTACAGTATCCTACCTCTACAAAACAACGGGTTCTCATGGAATTGCTGCAGAAATGATTAAGGAATGAGGTCTCTATGAACAGATATGCGTACTGATACAACAAATATGGGGATAAGAAAAATGCCCTAGTGAATGGAGAGAATCATTACAAATCCCAGTATTCAAAAAAAGATGATAAGAGCAAGTGTGAAAAATACAGAGGAATATCTTTACTACAAACAAGCTACAAAATACTATCTATTATACTTTTAAATAGATTAAAACCATACAGCGAGAACATACTGGAAGACTATCAAGCAGGTTTTATGAAGACTAGATCAACCATAGACCAAATATTTTATCTATGTCAAAGAGCAGAAAAGTACTGGGAATATGGAAAAGAAGTACATAATATCTTCATTGACATCAAAAAAGTTTATGACAGCATTGATAGGAACAGTTTATGGAAAATTATGAAAGAATTTGAGTTACCTAATAAAATGATCAATTTCACCAGAATATGCATGCAGGATGCACAAAATATAGTAAAGTATAAAGGAAGAAAGTAGAAAAATTCTATATAAGAACTGGTTTAAAACAAGGTGATACATTATCCCCATTACTATTCAACCTAGTACTAGAAACGGTAATCAGAAAAGTGAAAGAAGAAAGCAGTACAGAAGATCAAGCTAAAATACTAGGATATGCTGATGACATTGACCTAGTGGGGGAAAACTATGCAAGAAGTCACCAGTACTTGCATACACCTGAGAGATGTGGCACTAAAAGTGGCTTGACCAAGATAAGACAGAGTATATGAAGATATCAAGAGATCAGAGGCAGAATGATCCAGATTATATAAGTGTTGGAAATGTGATCTTTAGGAAAGCAGAAACATACAAATATCTAGGCACAACCTTCAACAGAAGCAGCATACATCTTCTTACATCTTACATCCTTCCCATGCTGATAAATGTCACATAGGGCTCGCATGGTAGCTTGTCAAGGTTTTTGTTTTTGGCAATCTTTTCAATCTCATCAAGGGATTTTATGCCTATTAATTTTACCTCTCTTAACATTGTCCTCTTTAGAGTTTCATAAGGTCAACCTTATTGTAAGTGAGGAAGTTAAAAGCAGAGTATAGATAGGGAATAGCATATACTTTGCATTGCAATGCCTGTTAGTGTCCAAAATCCTGTCCCAAAAACACCAAAATAACAATTTACAAAACTATAATAAGACCATCCGTCATGTATGGATCAGAAACGTGGAGTACAATAAAGAAAGATGAACAACAATTCCAGGTCTTTAAGAACAAAATCCTAAGAGGAATCTTTGGGCCCATGAGGATACCAACAGTGGAGAATGAAGAGCTAAAAAGAACACTGAACTGAATAGCTTATTTAAATCCAAACGAATTATAAATGTCTTGAAACTATACAGATTATACTGGTTGGGCCATGTAGAGAGAATGAGAGAGAACAGACAAACAAAAACTATGTTTGTACAAGAGATGAAGGAAACAAGACCAAGGGGTAGACCAAGACAGAGATGGAAAGAAAACATAGAAGAGGATATAAAAGAAATTGGTGTCGTCATCTGGAGAGAGAAGATTAGGAATAGAGAGGATAGAGGTGAGCTTTATCTGCAGCAATGAGCCTTAATGGCTTGGAAAGCTGAAGAAGAAGAAGAACTAGATATGCGCTAAAAATATGTTTTCATATTTTCACACCAGTTCTTTTTTTTCCTCAAAAAAATTTATTCATTGAATCTTCTTTCATTGACAAGTACTTTCATATATGATAAGCATACCTTAAACACAGAACTGCTTTGTTTACACTGACTTTTACATCCAGACCATATAAATGTCACAACACAAGAGCCAAAGAGTTGCATGAGTGGAAGATTCACAATTTTTTTTTTAATCACAAGGAAAGAGATTTTGAAAAGAGTCATTTTTTTTGTTTGTCTTCATATGCAGTTTATCAGTGTTCATTCTTTCCGTTATGTATTGCAGAGTCTATTTCCTCACATCATGTTCTCTATTCCAGTGCATCACGTGATAGAACTGTTCGCCTGTGGGATGTTGAGTATGGCAAATGCCTGCATCTGCTTACTAAGAAACACACAGAGCGAATCAAGAGTGTGGCTTTTAGCCCAGATGGAAGATACATTGCTAGTGGGGAATCTGATGGCTTTGTATGTATATGGAATGTTCAGGTGAATATTTATTATAATTTTGTATTTAAAAAAAATATTTATAATCAACATAAGCTGGATAAGAGTTAAATAAATAAAATTCTAAAATGATAGACACTGTAATTCACACTAAAATTCTGGACACTGTAAGTATCTGCTGGCTATTTTTTTGTTTAAAATGTCATTGTAGTTTATTCACTTATGTATGGATTTTGTTGTGTTTTTTTTTCTGACTTTGTGGCAAAAGAGCTTTCTCTTCTCAAATATTTTTTCAACAGAACAAATGTGTAATCTTTATACTTTCTTTGTATGTGAGAAGGAAATAGAACAATAGAAATGTCAAGACATACATTCAACACCATGAAGACAATGCTGTTATCCAGGAATCTGTCCATAAAAACAAAACTGAAATTTATAAAATGCTATATCTTGTTTATGTTCAGTATGGTTTCTGCATCACAGCAAATGAGAATATCCCATAATTTCTCTGCCGCCTGTGCCATTGACATCTCCTGAAATGCACATGAACTGTCCCATGTCATGTCCATGCACAGTGACAAAAAGTGATCCATGCACAATGGATGCATACATCTCCGCAAATGTTCTCACTAGGGGAGGCAGTCAGAACCATCTCTAAGAAGCTATATAGCACCAATCTTCCAAAGAGCACAGCGGAATGCGTCAGCCATAGACATCAGTATCATTCACAGTGCCAATCACTGTTGGGGAAATCCACACGCCACTGAAAGTCACAGCTCGGTGACACCCTGAACACATAACTCAGTAGCTGGGGCACCAAACTGGACTCCTAGCCCAAAACGCAACAAAACTGACGCAGACAAAGCGTAGAGAAAGGCAAACAAAAGCACAATCTGCAATGGGCACATTCACCCTTCCTCCATGTTGGAACTGAAAGTCCAATGCTACATCTATTCTGTACTTCCATCTAGACAAAAACCTGTAGTCTAAATAAAAGTCAGAGAGAATGATAAAAAAAAAATCCAGAAATATGGATCTAGAGGAAAGCAGGTCATTTATCATAGAAAATGAAAGAACAAATGTGCAAGTATTAGAACAGTTACAACTGCAACATGAAAGTATAAAAGGAGTAATAATCAAGAATATACATTACCTTTGCCACATCGAAAGACATAACTATACACAGAAGACCATGCTGGAGGGAAAGGTAAGAAGTAGACAGAGGAGTTGATAATCTATAATCTACATTGACTTTTATTGCATTTTTTTGTAATTGTTTTGGTCTATTTATAGTACTTATAATTCTCATATAGATTTCCTCATGCTGATGTTATGAATTAAATACATGCTATATTGTTTCCTGTATGTTGTGGCATACTGGATCACTTCGTTACAGAAAGTTAAAAAAATGTTTGACTGCTGGTTAGACTGTGCATAATGATAGAATAGAGAGTGTACGAGAGATTTCAACCTATCAACAAGAAATGATGATAAACTTTTGGGGAAAGTTTATCAACAGAACTGACAAAAATCATGAAAGAAAACTAAAGAAAATATATAAGTACGGCAACATTAGTTACTTATAAAGAAACAGTAATTGCACTGTGCAACAAAAAAGACAAACTTTTTTTCAGCTCCTTTATAAAATGTCATTTCCCACTGAATATCATAATCATCATCATGTGCCATGCCGACTGGCGTTGGCTATTATGCTTCTCCAGAGTACACGATCCTTCATGCAGGCCATCAGCTCAGTTGGTGATCTCCTCTCACACCATCCCGTCAGACTGTCCAGTATCATTTCTCTTGGTCTTCCTCTTGATCTTCTTCCTTCTATTTTTCCTGTTGTTATAATATTTTCAATGCCCCCTCTTCTCATTGCATGTCCTATGAAAGTACATTGTCTCTCTCTTATCTTTTTGACAAGATTTTTTGTCTCTCCAGCTCTTCTCATACATTCTTCATTAGTTATTTTTGCTGTCCAGGGGATTCGCAACATTCTTCTAATAAACCACATTTCTGCTGCTTCCAATGATTTTTGTGCAGACTTGCCTATTGTCCATGATTCACTTCCATATAACAAGATAGGTTCAATATAGCATTTTAGGACTCGTTTTCTAACATTCATTGATAAGGATGTGTTGGTCAATATGTTTCTCATTCTCTGAAATGCAGTCTTTGCTTGGCCTATTCTGTTCCTAATTTCTGTTCTGCATTTCCCATCTGAAGTTATTACTGCTCCAAGGTATTTGAATTTCTGCACCTGCTTTAGAACAGTTCCGTTTAATTTAATACTGCATGCTGGTGGATTCTGTTTCTTAGATATAACCATAGTCTCTGTCTTTTTGATGTTCAAAGTAAGGCCTTTCTGTTCACTTTCTTTGGCGACTTTATTCAAGAGATTTTGCAGGTCTTGTTGGTTCTCAGCTATCAGTACTGTGTCGTCAGCATACCGAAGGTTGTTAATATTGTATCCTCCAATTTGTATGCCTGGTTCTGTGATGATTGTTCTTAGAATATTCTCGCTATACAGAGAAAAAAGGTCTGGAGATAGTACACATCCTTGTCGCACCCCTTGTTTTATAGGTTGATATTTTCCAATTCTATTTTCAACTCGAACTGCTGCTTCTTGCTGCCAGTATAGATGTTTTACAATCCTCAGGTCTTTGCCGTCTATATTGATGTCTTCAAGCATTTTAATAATTTCATTATGTTTCACCTTGTCAAATGCCTTGGTGTAATCAATGAAGCATAAGTAGAGATCTTTCTGTACTTCTAAAGCTCTTTCTGTTAGTGTTCGTAAAGCATAAATGGCATTGTGTGTTCCCTTTCCTTCAACAAATCCAAACTGTTCATCTGCTATTTCCATTTTTATCTTTTTCCTTGTTCTTCTCATAATTATTCTCAGAAGTAGCTTCGTTATGTGACATGAGAGGCTGATAGTCCGGTGGTCGTCACATTCCTTTGCACCTGGTTTCTTTGGTAGTGCTATAAACGTGGATTTAATCAGGTCACTGGGAATATAACCACTGTTGTAAATGTCATTCAGTAACTTGGTTATTATTTTTATTCCTGTCTCCTCTAGTGCCTCTATTTCTTTTATTGTTATATTATCAGGCCCAGTCGCTTTTCCTTTCTTCATGTGTTTGATGGCATCTATGATTTCATCTTCAAGTATTGGTGGTCCCTCACAGTTTTCAGTATCTGGTGTTAATTCTGGTCTTTCTCCTCCATATAGCTCACCGATATACTCTGTCCACCTGTCCACAATGTCTTCTTTTCCCATTAACATTTTACCTTCTTTCGATTTCAGGCATCCTGTGGTATATTTTGTTTTCCTGCATGTGAGTTCATTAATTCGTTTGTGCATGTTTTTGCTGTCTTTAATATGAGAGTCCTCTATCTGTCTGCACTGCTCATTTAACCACACTTCTTTTGCTTCTCTGCATTTGCGTCTTATTTCTTTATTTATCTTGTTATATTTTTTCTCGTTATTTTTACTCCTCCTCCTCTTGTCCATCAGTCCTAAGATGTCGTCTGTCATCCATTTATTTTTAGGGGCTTCTTTTTTTGGTGGTATTATCTCCTTAACAGTTTGGTGGATAGAATCTCTTAACATTTCCCATTGTTCATCTATACTATTTATCTTTGCTATTGCATTGTATCTATTTGTTATAATAACTTTGTATTGTTCTCTCAGTTCTTGGTCATTTTTAAGAAGTTCTGTATTCAGTTTGATGTTTCTCACTTTTCTGCCTGCTTTCTTTAGTTTTATTCTAACTTTTCCACAGAGTGGATCATGGTCACTATTGCAGTCAGCTCCTGGCATGGTTTTTGTTGTCAGTAATGCATTGTGGAATCATTTGTTGATTAATATGTAGTCTATCTGGTTAAAAGTCTTTTTGTCTGGACTGCACCACGTTGCCAGTCTTCGAGGATGTTGTTTAAACCAGGTGTTTCCTACAACCATGCTGTGTATTCTTGCCCATTCAATTAATTTATAACCTCTGTCATTCCTCTCCCCCAGTCCATAGTCACCAACGATGTCTGAAGTTCTTCCTTTACCAACTTTGGCATTAAAATCTCCCATGACTATGGTAACTTCATGTGACTTTGTGTGTTTTAGTGCTGTCTCTATGTCATTATAAAATAGCTGTAAATCTTCTTCAGAGCTTTCAGATGTTGGAGCATACACTTGTATAATATTTATGTTTATTAGTTGTCCTTTCAGTTGGGCTAGCAGGACTCGGTCCGAGATGTTCAAATATCCTACAATTGTCCTTGCCGTTTGTTCATCAAATATAATTCCTACTCCTCGTTCGTGTTTCTCACTTCCTGAATATTATTGTATATTTATCTGAGTTTATCCACTGAATATGGGATGAGAAAAAAGAATGTGACATCAGAAATTTTGTATTAGCTCTAGTTTTTGATATATGTAACATTCAAATTTTGTATGAGAACTATATACTCACTTTAAGTAATTCTTGTGGGAGGATTAAATATAACACAGTTTTCTTGTGGGATGATTAAATATAACACAGTTTTCTTGTGGGAGGATTAAATATAACACAGTTTTCTTGTGGGAGGATTAAATATAACACAGTTTTCTTGTGGGATTATTAAATATAACACAGTTTTCTTGTGGGAAGATTAAATATAACACAGTTTTCTTGTTTGTTTTCTTTTTCTTTTTTATTCCGCTTCTTGCCATCTTTTATGACATTCCAGCGCTAGTCAGCAAGCACAGATATGTTCTACTTGACTTGGTACCTTCTTTCCATTGATACAATGTCTTGATAGAAGCACTAGTCAGCCAGCACAGATATGTTCTACTTACCTTGGTGCCTTCTTTCCATTGATACAATGTCTTGATAGAAGCACTAGTCAGCCAGCACAGATATGTTCTACTTGCCTTGGTACCCTCTTTCCATTGATACAATGTCTTAATGGAAGCCTTCCCTATATTTGTCACTACACCACAATGTAGGGGGAAGTCAAGATGAGAATCCATGAAATGGATCTTGAGTGACTTGTTACATCCTAACTGTTGGTATGTTGTCAGAAGTTCATTAACAGCCATAGTGTAGTTTTCAGATCTGGAGGGTTCCCAAGCTAATTTCTCATTTCCTTGAAGAACTGAATCAAAGGTTTTGTCCTTGATCAGTTCCTGAATCTGCAGACCAACAGAAATGCCATCTTTGATCATAGCATCAGTGAACCACCAAAATTTCATCTTCAGGTACTTAAATGCCTCTCATTCCTGATTTATTGTCTTGAAATTAACCCCAATTTAATATGCAAAGGGGGCAAAATGATTTTGTTACAGTCAACTAGAGCAGTTTGGTGAACATTCTTGTTTTCAGGCCAGACTTTTCTTATGTAGTGTGAAGTCCTATCTCAACTATCCCACACATCTGCACAAAATAGCCTACAGGAACAGATGGTAGTGAATTTCCATTGTGTAACAAACCAGCTTTCAAGCTTATCTTGGATGAGTCTATGAAGAGTCTCAAGTCTTTTAGATTTTGCTCCATTTTCAAAGACATCATCAGGCCATTTTCATGCTGTATTCCATCATCATCTCGCAATCCATCATCATCTCAACAAATCTCCACTTCACACCTGCCATTTGGTCATCATTTACCTAATCTCACCACTCATACCAAAAGTCATCATTTACCTAATCTCACCACTCATACCAAAAGTCATCATTTACCTAATCTCACCACTCATACCAAAAGTCATCATTTACCTAATCTCACAACTCATACCAAAAGTCATTTGACACCAGGTCTCTTCCTCACATAGGCTTTACAACTTCCCACCTGACAAGGAGTGATAACTTTCAGAGATAACTGCTTTATCTTATGGATAGGATGAAAGACTGAATGTTTACCCACAGCTTTTCACTAAAACCTAGGAAGTTATGTGCAACTGTGATCTTTTTCTCATCCAGTTCCACCCAGTCTAACTCCACAGCCTTATTATTGGCTGGAACAGTTATTATTCAAAACTATTACCTTTCTTGTTACAAAGTTATGAAAATATATGAGACTGAGAATTTATTATAAAGGTTACTGTTGCATTCTCCAATATGGAAAAAAATTGTCAAAAGGACTTCATTCACAAACCTTTATGCTTTGTACCAAGTTGTTCACATTCATTTTGTCATTTGTGCTGTTGTTTCAGACTGGTTCACTAACTCACAGTTACAGAATAAACGAACCAAAAGGAAGACCAAGCATCTTAGACATGTACTGGACCCACAGAGGAGACAAGTTGGTAGTCCCAACAAGAAATGGATATGTAAGTTGTTATGATGCTCTACTTTGAAGATATGAGCTGCAGCACTGAGAAGAGCTGAAATGAACCATAAATTACAGGAAGCAGAATTGCTATTCAATATTTTTTTTCCAGTTTTGTAAATAAAAAAAGTCTATACTTTTGTGATCAGGCACAAATGATACAAACAGAATAATCAGTTGCCAGATAAAATTGAGTTTTTTAATCTTGCATTTCAGTTTATTAAATTCATTTATTAAGATGTTATTATGACTCTTGATATCTTAGTTTATCCAGATTAAGTACTATGAGATTTTTATGTTACTGAATTGTCAGAAATTTGTTTACTAGGTACAAAGCCATTGCTCGTGATTTTGAACTTTCTGTTAGGAAAACAACAATTCACTGGGTTACTTTTTTTTTTCTGCGTATTGATGGCATCTTGATAGCTTATTGTTTGTTAACAGCAAACATAAAAAAAATTAATTTTTTTAAAACATAAAATGACATCAGACTGTCAGCTGTTAACTCCAGAAGACATATCACGATATAACAGTTGTGATGAAAACACTTCCTTCCAAGCCTGATCAATCAACCTGAATGAAATGTGTAATGAAGTAAGATGACAAGAGAGACCATATCATACAAGAATGCCCAACATATGAGGAACACAGAAAACAGATGTGGCTAATACCTGTACTAGTCCAAGAAAATGTGTACAGGGATTTTCATAAACTCCAGCTGACCACTGATTACTTCAGAAGAGTACAAATCAATGTCTGATCTAAGGAGAGGAAAACTGAAATATTGCTGAATCTTCTACAACTATGAATACAGTTTTCATGAAAAACAGTTCTGTAACTGTTTAGTTTAAAATGAAACATCAGGGTTGCAAGTATTGAAAATCATCCTCTTCATAGGTACTTTGATTGACCTGGGGTAGACACATTAAATGAGGAAGATCTTGGATGGATGAGGTGGAGGATACAATCATGGGCAGTGTATGATCTGGATGAGATTTTGCTGGGACAGGACTTGATTTTAGTTCAGATCTAGTCTCAGCTAACACGGGCTGTTTGCAGTTTGGCCATGAAAGTCTGGATTGGGTACATGGTGCCAGTGAACTTTGGGTTCAGAAGCTAATCCAGAGACACCGTGAGTCTTCAGATATGGTATTATACACAGATGGCTCAGTGACTAAAAAGTGGGTGGGGCTTTGTTCCTATTGAATTGAAGAGTTATGGAAGAGAGACTGGTCCTTTGCAGTCACTACATCCAGTATAAGCATTGAGAATGAGCCAGTATCAGTGGTAACTGGGTGGATGGTAAATCAGGAACTGTTTCATGGTGCTGTTGTGACAGACTCACTGAGCATGCTAAGGAAAACTGAGAATGGGTAAATCTGTTGGGACACTCACACAGCATGGAGGTCTGTATGGAAATGAGGTGGCTGATAGACTGGCTGGGCAAGCTGAAATACAAGGCAGGCTGAGAATGGATAAAGAAGACATTATGAAGGCCATATTAGACAAGAGTGGGAGGATGAGGAGAGGGAGTTGACGAACAATGTGCATGTACACAGACTGATGACACTGGGACAGAGCAAGAGTACTGGAAGAAAATCTGAACTAAGTGGGAGAAAAAAGTTTAATCAACAACCAACATTTGATGAGAACCATTAGTAGACAGACTCTCAGTGGATGTTGGAGTATATGTTGGAGTATGTATGGAAGTGTCCTGATTGCAGTGATGGCAGATTCTGTTGCAAGTGCTGATCACTCCAGAAACTACTTCACAATAAAGTAAAACATTTTATTCAAGACAGGAAAATCTTACATCCTTCCCATGCCATTAATGTCACATAGGGCTCGAATGGTAAATCACTAAGTTTTCCTGCTTTTAGTGAGCTTTTCATCCTCATCAAGGGATTTTTGCCTACTATTTAGGCCTCTCTTAAAACAACATTTTTGCCTACTATTTAGGCCTCTCTTAAAACAATGTCCTCTTTAGAGTTTCATGTGGTCGACCTCTTTTTTTTCAGCCTGTTGTGTTCCACTTGATAGTTTGTTTTGGGATTCTCTGACTGTTTCTTCTCATCACTTGATCGCCATATGTCCATCTTCTTTTTCTAATCACCAGTGAGATAGGTTATCTATTTTTTCTAGCATTGAATTCACATTGTGACTGATAAGAGTTATGTCATCTGCAAAATCAAGATCTTCTAGTTGGGTCCCATGTAGCCAGTCAATGCCTGTTTGATGAGGAAATGACAATCAAACAAAATTTTTGAATCTTTTACACTGGGAGCATATGGTCTATGTTGAAACTATTTCTCTTCTTTTGTCATAAACTCAACTATTTATTCATTTGCTTTATTTTCCAAATGAAAAAGTTAGCAATTTTATAAATGTAGTTGCTATTGTAAAAATGGATATTAAATTGTTTTGTAAGAGAACAAAAGAACAAACCAACAATTTTACTTTCATGTTTTATTTTCTTTCTCTTCAATCAAGGTGGATGTCTGTGATTTGAGGATGGTGATGCCACACAGGCAGTTGGACAGCTGAAAGAATAACATCAGTTCTACAGAACAGATGCAAAGTTTTTTTTTTATCTCATTGCATCATACCAGCAAGAAGTGACGCTTCTTCTTTTTTCCTAAAAAACTCTTCATTTATGAAATCTTCTTACATTTACAGCTATTTTCATGCATAATATGCATACTTTTAAAGTGCAAATACTTCGTTACATTTACTTTTACAACTATACTCCCTATACATATCAAGACCTACACTTTTTGTCTGGCACAGATCAGAACATCCATGTTTTTTCTGTGGCATGTGAAGAGTTAATACTTTAAGCAGCAGTTTATCAATATTACATGCAGCCTTGCTTTAGAAATAAAAGACTGCAGTATGCACTTGTATTCTTCAATGTGCTGTTGAATAAAACCATAAGTGTGTCTATGAGTTACATATTAGGTGTATGTGAGTGTAATTTTTCTGCAAATGTATGCATCATCAGCAGGGCACCTTACTTACAACCAAGAAATCTATGGGAGAGCTGTTAAGGAGCCAAAGTTCTGCAGAGGACATGCAAATGACTGAGTGTAATTTTCTCACAACTAATTGTACAAAAAGAATGAATTACTTCATGGCTGATTATACAAACAAGGAATTAAAATCCTGCCAGCATTTCTAGTCTTGGCAAACTATCATGCAAGCTCTTTGTGATGTTTAATGGCACGAGAAGGTTGTAAGATGTAAGTAAGAAGAATTTCCAAGACTTTCCAGCCAGTCAGATTAGACTTTAATATTAGGATTCAGTTTTTTTACGGAAAAGAATATCTACTGACTCCCATAAATTTTAAGAAATTTCTTTCTCCTATATTTTGTTAAGTGTTTCTGTCTAATCTCTTGATCTCATATATATTGTGCTACTGGTAGAACTATAGTCAGGTCAAGTGAATAGAGATTGAAATGGTAGGTCAGATCTGGTCCTGATAAATATACTGAGCTGAAGTCAGATGTGTCAGACTGAAAGATGCATTATCACAGCCTGACTACAAAATATAGCACAATCTTTTGATGGTGTTAGAAGAAGAAGGATTTTATCATGAGTTTTATTTGACTATACTAGAATAATGGGAAATCCACATGACCATATTATTGTTTTTCTATTTTTATAGGTTGTTTATTTCAAACAATTTTTGGTGCTGGTCAAATTCTAAATATATGTTTTACTGACGTACAACTGTACAGTTTAAGAAGTTATGTTCATGTTAGTTTGTCTGCTCATACAGTCATTTTGCTTATTTAATGTCCACCTTGCAGCTGTTTTCTTTCTGTTTTCTTTTTTGTTGCATTTTTGTTTACATTGTCATTTGTCTAAATTGTATAAGTTTGTCTCTTTTTATATTTAAGAAAGCCAATCCCTATAAGTGACTGTTATTGCGAATTTTGGTAACATCAGTTTTGTATTATCAGCCACAGTAATAGATCAGTATGTATGTTAGTGTGTCATGTTCCAAACATTTTGTTAGTATATACTTCCTGATGTAGTTTTAAATATCCATATTTAATACCATTCTAAACTTTTTAAAAATTGTAGTCAAATATTGTTAAATGTTTAGTGCTAGAATGCTTTTGGATATTACAGTGTGTAGGAAAACTGTATTTCATTTATTAAATTTGCACAGTGTTTTGTTTAATTACAGGGTGTGTGGGGGAAAAAGTACACACACAACACACACGCCCATCAGATCTGTTATTCACAATATTAATTTAGTTATGTACCTGTTGATATTAGCCAAATGCTGGATGGAAGAAATAATTTCCTGCAGGAGCAAAGTAGCACAGTGCAAGGAATCAGGAGATATAGAAACACTGAACTAACAGGGACAGTACAAGAAATCATAAGATCATGCTTCTAACACTGAACAAACTAGGACAGTACAAGAAATCATAAGATCATGCTTCTAACACTGAACTAAATAGGACAGTACAAGAAATCATAAGATCATGCTTCTAACACTGAACTAAATAGGACAGTACAAGAAATCATAAGATCATGCTTCTAACACTGAAATAAATAGGACAATACAAGAAATCATAAGATTATGCTTCTAACACTGAACTAAATAGTTTACATTTGGTTAAGATGAAACAAACTGCATTAGGAAGAAGCAAAACACTACAAGCCATGATGAGATTTTCAACTTAACACAATTTTTCTTCATTCATGTTATGAAAGAAAAGAATTACTTTACAAATGTCTTACTTACCTCATTACTGCAAGTGCAGTAAGTTATTGAAAAAACAAAACTGTTTCTGGATAACTATAATATTACTAATGGCACATAAGATATATGTGGTACAGGTTTTGAATCCAAGCAATATAAACAGATGTCAGACGGAAGCAAAATAATATATAATATAACGAAACTTTTCATCTTAGAATTCAGTGTTTATGTTATTGTGAGTTTAGTAAAGCATCATTTTGCTGGAACAGTCCCTCTCATGGATGACTCTATCAATGTTGAACTTGCATAATCAGCCACAGCAACAGAAAGCAATGCCTGTGTTGTAAGATCTGCTCTTGCATCTTTTTGTCTTCACTTTTTACCCTTAAGTCCTCTTCAAAAGATGCCACATCCACGTAGTTGTAGCCCATGGAAACAAAATAATAAAGCAAAAAGAAAAGGACAACGCCACTGGCCATGGCACAGATGTCAATTTGGCCTACTGCCAGATTGTACAGCGTATGCATTGTCAAATTAAATGCAAAATTGTTGCTTAGAATTTTGATTAGATAATAATATAGAACTGAAACCAAAACTGATTCTGTATGTAAAAATGTTATAAAGCACCAAGCCATAAATGCAAAGTGTGTCCAAAAAAAAAGAGTGAACTTTTTAAATAGAGCGCCAGTTGCTAATGAGAGTGTGGTGCTACTACTGAGTGCACATAGTGCCAGATCTTGACAACAAACAGCCATTTGCCCCATACCACTATGAGCATTAGTCTTCAGGCTACATCCACTGAAGTAAGCAAGTCCACAAGCTGTTCATCATATTACTTAAAAAGTGACAACAAAGGGCTTGAAGAACATGTGTGTGAAATTTTATTACAGACTTGGTAAAACTTTTACAGAGACATGGCAGTTGTTTAACCTAGCAAGTGGAGAGGACTGTATGAGCCTGTGATATAAATGGTTTAACCATTCTAAAGAAGGCAGAACATTGATAGCTGAAGATCCAAGGTCTGAATGACCTTCCACATCAACAGACAATGACCATGTTGAAGTAGTTCATGCTGTGATTCCTGGAAATTGGTGTTTAACTGTTCGAGCAGTTGCTGATGAAGTCAGCAGTTGCAGAGGACTTTACTATAAAATTTTGACTGAAAAACTTCAGATGTGTCACATAAGTGCAGAATTTGTGATGCATTTGCTGATTCATATTGAAACCAGTCAATGCAAATGGTTATGAAAACGTCCTTACGAACATCAGAACAAGGGTTTATGTTGCTGAAACCAAGATGCAATCTTCAGTGGATAGGGGAGTCTTCTAAACAAAAACAAAAAAAGCATGGATGCCTTGGTTAAAGATCAGTGTTGTTGGTTGTTGTTTTTTTACTCTAAGGCGTTGTCCACTGTAAATTTGTACTAAGTGATCAACTGGTAAACAAACAGTTGGACCAGGAAGTTTTAGCACATTTGAGAGAGGCTATGCACAGGAATAGGACTGAACTGTGGAAACCCACACTTGGATGTTACACCACAACAATGTCACATGTGTCACTCTCCATCTGCTGTTATCTGGCACATCAGACATAGGTTGTGCCCCATCCACCCTATTCTCCATATTTAGCCCAAGCAGACTTTTCCCTGTTTCCCTAACTTAAGACCACTTTGAGTGGACATTTTCAAACCATAGAGGGGATTCAGGAAGGTACGATAAGAAAACTGTGCACCATCACAGAAACTGTGCCCCAGGAAGCATTCCAACAAACAAAGAAATGGGAATGGTGTATCGCCAGTAGTGAGAGGATTACTCTGAAGCTGACAGCTTAAAATGTCAAATGATCACTTATGTCTTTATAACAAAAGTTTGTCAAATGATCACTTATGTCTTTATAACAAAAGTTAATTCTCTTTTTTCTTTTTTTTTTTAACAAATAATATGACATATTGAAACAAATATTTTGTCAAACCAGAAATGATGGCAATTCCATATTTTCTTCTAAATTTTCAGGTAAATGGATCAAAGAAAGCATATATTTGTGCTATAATGACTCTATGAGTGTTTAGGTGCTCAGTTTACTAATCCAGTGGTACCAGGTTCAGTCCCATCAGTGGGATTTTTTTTTTGTACACACCAAAAAAAAAAGGCCCCAGGGTTCACTTAGCCTCTAGTAATGGGTACCAGAGAAATCTGGGAAGGTAAAGCAGCCAGGCATGATGCTGACCACATCATACTTTCATGTGCTAAAGGTCGTGGAAAATATGGGCCAAACACCGCATTCTCTAATAGCCTTAATGGCATGGAAACAGGAATTTTACCTTTAACTTTTACCTGTGACGACTCTCTGTGGGCCAGGTTTAGGAGACAGCGTTTTAGATTAGAATAAAACCTGGAAATATACTTTGTGAAGGTAGGGTCATCATTACTGCACTCTAGACAAGTTCAAGAATTTAAAATAGTTCGGAAAGCTGTTATGGATTAAATTGGTACCACCATAAAATATTGCACAAACACCAACGAGTAGTAAGAAATAATGAATGAAAAAAAAGACCAAGCAGTAGACCAAGACAGAGATGGAAAGACAGCAAAGAAGAGGAGATAAAAGAAACTGGTTATTTGTAATTTAATTGATGTTAATATTTTCCCAGTTTAAAGTGAACCTGTAATATGAAGCACATGAAATGTGCAATATTATGTTATGGACTAAATTGTTAGTAAATTGGAATGTTGTTTAGATTAGACATAATATATATATATATATATATATATATATATATATATATATATATATATATATATATATATATATATATATATCTTCTTATATCTTATATCCTTCCCGTGCCGTTAGACGTCACATAGGGCTCGCAAAGTAGTTCGCCAATTTTTCCTGTCTTCGGCGAGTCTTTCAACCTCATCAAAGGATTTTATGCCTGTTAACTTGGCCTCTCTTAATAATGTTCTCTTCAGAGTTTCACGCGGTCTGCCCCTTTTTCTTCGGCCTGTTGTGTTCCACTTGATAGCTTGTTTTGGGATTCTCTGCTCATTTCTTCTCATCAAGTGGCCAACATATGTCCATCTCCTTTTCCTGATCACCCGTGAGACTGGTTGTTGTTCAGTCATCTGTCTTATCTCTGCATTGTTCTTGAATTCATTCCACTTGATGCCGAGTATTTTCCTTAGGCATTTGTTTTCAAAAGAGTCTAATTTCTTTTCTATTTCTTTAGTTGTTTTCCAGCTTTCGCATGCATAAATGAGGGTGGATATTACATTTGAATTGAATAGTCTTAACTTGGTTTTTGTGCTTATAACTTTTGAATTCCATATGTTCTCAAGATTCTTGAAGATTGATGCTGCTTTTGCAATTCTGATCCTAACTTCCTTTCTAGTGTCACCATCCTGGTCTATGTAGCTGCCAAGGTATGCAAATTGATTGACTTCTTCAATATCTGTCCCTTCTATGTGTATTTTTCCATTTTGATTGATGGGAATTTTCATTATTTTTGTTTTGTCCTTGTTAATTTCAAGTCCTATTTTGCTAGCCAGTGAAGATAGGCTATCTGTTTTTTCTTGCATGGAATTCACATTATTACTGATAAGAGTTATGTCATCAGCAAAATCAAGATCTTCTAGTTGGGTCCCATGTACCCAGTCAATACCTGTGTTACCTGTGCAGCATTTTTTCATTATGAAGTCTATTGTAATCCCAAAAAGTAAAGGAGACAGTATACATCCTTGTTTCACGCCTGTTTCAATCTGGAACCATTCACTCATCCCTTCTTCTGTCTTGACTGCACAACCATATCCATTGTATAAGTCCTTAATGATGTTGACAATTTTAGATGGTATTCCATATAGACATAAAATTCTCCATAATGAATCTCTGTGTATGCTATCAAATGCCTTCTTAAAATCTATGAAATTCAGTATTAATGGTTTCTGCTTTTCAATATGTTCTTCAAGTATTATTCTGAGAGTAAAGATCTGGTCGAGACAGCTTCTCCCTTTTCGAAATCCTGCTTGTTCTTCTCTCATTGCAGTATCCACTATATCTTTGAGTCTATTCAAAATGACCTTGCAAAATACTTTTGACACAACTGATATTAAGGTTACTCCTCTCCAGTTGTTACAGTCACTAAGGTTGCCCTTTTTTGGTATTTTCACAATGATTCCCTTCTTCCAATTAGAAGGGACCTTTTCTTCTTTCCAAATCTTGTTAAACATTCTCTGTAGTTGTCTCATGTTGTCACTATTGATAGCTTTTAGCATCTCGGCTGTTATTTCATCTTCACCTGCAGCTTTGTTGTTAGCCATTAAATTCACTGCTGTTTCAATTTCATGCAATTCAATTTCATCTAGATTGACATTTAGTTGTGGGGCTGGTAAGTCAGTTTCAAGGTTTAACAATTCTTTTGGGTGTGGTCGATTGAGTATTTCTTGGAAGTGTTCAGCCCATCTTTGCTTTTGGTCTTTATTTGATGTTAATAGTGTTCCAGTTTTGCTAAGGATTGGTCTTTCTTTAGATGTAATAGTACCTGTTAGCCTCTTTTGTATGTTATATAAAGTTTTGCTGTCTCCTGTTTTTGCTGCTTTTTCTGCCTCTTTCGCCATATTGTCTATGTATTCTCTTTTATCCCTTCTAGCTGAACTTTTTACTTTATTGTCTATGTCTTTGTATTTTGCTTTTGCCGAATCTCTTTCATGATCTGCTTTTGCATTCAACATGTTTAATTTGACTGCTCGTCTTTCATGTATATACTTCCATGTTTTATCTGATATCCATGCTTTTCTATTTGGTTTTTCCAATCCAGCGCTTACTTTTGCTGCTGTGATTATGGCTGTGCTGTAAGAATTCCATAACTCATCTATACCTATCTCCTCAACTTCACTGGGTGTTTTGGAATGATTGGCAAGTTCCTGATTGAAATTAATGTTATATATATATATATATATATATATATATATATATATATATATATATATATATATATATATATATATATTTCTTCTTCTCCAAAGTGTACAGTATAAGAAAATATATACATTGCAGGAAATTTTCCTCTTACATAAAAGGCACGAATTTGAATAAATTCTATTAGGAAAAGACTCTTGTTTGTTATTTTTGTGTTTTGAAAGGTTAATTTTGTTAAAGTTTTCTGCAAAACACTCAGAAAATAGGTATTTTTTTATACAAAAGATTGCCCAGTAGTTTGTTGTTGGAAGATGTTTGGGAAGCAGTTTGTTCAGCAAGAGGTGCAGTGTTTTGTTTCATCAAAAGTTACAATAAGAAACAATAGCTGAAAAGTACTATAGTGAATATCTGCACATTCAAATTAACTGTTATAAAGTATTCATAAAACAAACACCAGGCTAGAGATAAACAAAAGACAGCAGCCTGGTTATACAACGATTCATGTAAATTATCATGTGAGTTTTGTTTGTCTACGATTCTATTTTAGATTATATCTACTCGTAAAAGGAGATTTCAGTACAGACGGTGTCATGTGTACAAGTTTAGTGAACTGGTAACAAGGAAACCTGCACACAGTAAAGTGCTGTTATTTATCAATACTAAAACATGCACACTGATCTAACACTAAACTGTGACAGAACATCATCTCTGTTTAGAATGAAAGAGCTGAGAGAAACTGTGGTGATGGCACACATGAATTTAATGTAAAGGGGGCATAAACAAGAAGTGCCAATCGACATTATAGTGGCGTCACAATTTGCTGTCACTGCAGGATATGTTATTGAGCTCTATGAAGATGTCAAGTCACCTGTGAACTTGTCTAGAGTGCACTAATGGTGACCCTACCTTCACAAAGTATATTTCCAGGTTTTACTCTAATCTAAAATGCTGTCTCCTAAACTTGACTCGTTTCGCCGCTCTGCAGCAAACTTGCGTTAATGTGGAAGCATCCTCAACGCTACCTTGTTGATATCACTCCCATTTTCATTGATTCACATCCGCTAGGAATGCTGAGGATTGGCAAGCAGCAGGTATCACAAGGACCACCAGGGTGTTAATCTTTAGACCTTATTCTTCATTTGCGAGCCACTCAAGAAAGTCTGAACGGTGTTAATGCAAGTAGATAAAACTTTTATTTACATCAACAACTGGGAACTGGGGCGAAGGATGAAATATTTCTTTGTTTCAAAAAATATCATAAGAGATTTTAATACTGCTGTTTGTGGAATTAAAAAAAAACACTTTTCAGTTGAACAAATTAGTCACGCAAAGCTTCTCAATCTATTTTCCACTCCCAATCCCCCCCCCCTTTTTTTCTTTTGCAATTTCTCTGTGGCCCGTTCAAACCCTGTTATTATACAAAGAACGTTAATACGTCTTTTAGATGTGATGTTTAGTCTAGATTTTTGGCTTGGCCTTAGGTTGAGAAACCCTGGAGTAATGTAAGAATAATGGAGACTTTGGAAGTAATAATTCTCAGATTTCTTGATCCTGGATCAATCTAATTATTTTCGTTATTGGAACATTTAGCAAAAAAAAAAAGAATTACATTTTTATCCAATTTTTTTTCTTTTATAATTGTGAAGAACATGGCTTTCACTTAGCGCTTCATACATCAGTTGTATAACTTTATCTCTGTTAAAGCATCAGATCTCTTGCTGATATACATACATTTCTTACCGGCTGTTACATGGGACAGAACCCTCTTTCTAATCACCTGGTAACTCCTTTGCTTGGCAAACCCCCGGTTTCGTCTAACAGTAACACGTTCTCAACTTCCATTGTTTACTTTCAGCAGCGCGGCTCTATCATGCTATAGTGGCATACAGGAATTACGATGTTAGTGCCTTTGTTTTCCTTGACCTGTCCGTACACTAGAGAGTGGTTTGGTCAATATCATGGCCGGGCTGGCTTTCTTTCCCCATTTCTCCAGAAGAAGCGACGTATCTATTTCTACAGTCTGGACGACTGAGACGCTTCTGGTTGGATTTGAGCTGCCGACCTCGCCCTGAGAGATGATCAACTAACCGCCTATGCCAGCAGTTCAGATCTGTTCATAACTTCCTTAGTTAATAGAACGTAGATTACACAAAGAAAAAGAAATAAAATCAGTCTTTCTTCACTATAATCTTTTTTTTAGATATTCTTATTTCAATATTATATCTACTCGTAAAAGGAGATTTCAGTACAGACGGTGTCATGTGTACAAGTTTAGTGAACTGGTAACAAGGAAACCTGCACACAGTAAAGTGCTGTTATTTATCAATACTAAAACATGCACACTGATCTAACACTAAACTGTGACAGAACATCATCTCTGTTTAGAATGAAAGAGCTGAGAGAAACTGTGGTGATGGCACACATGAATTTAATGTAAAGGGGGCATAAACAAGAAGTGCCAATCGACATTATAGTGGCGTCACAATTTGCTGTCACTGCAGGATATGTTATTGAGCTCTATGAAGATGTCAAGTCACCTGTGAACTTGTCTAGAGTGCACTAATGGTGACCCTACCTTCACAAAGTATATTTCCAGGTTTTACTCTAATCTAAAATGCTGTCTCCTAAACTTGACTCGTTTCGCCGCTCTGCAGCAAACTTGCGTTAATGTGGAAGCATCCTCAACGCTACCTTGTTGATATCACTCCCATTTTCATTGATTCACATCCGCTAGGAATGCTGAGGATTGGCAAGCAGCAGGTATCACAAGGACCACCAGGGTGTTAATCTTTAGACCTTATTCTTCATTTGCGAGCCACTCAAGAAAGTCTGAACGGTGTTAATGCAAGTAGATAAAACTTTTATTTACATCAACAACTGGGAACTGGGGCGAAGGATGAAATATTTCTTTGTTTCAAAAAATATCATAAGAGATTTTAATACTGCTGTTTGTGGAATTAAAAAAAAACACTTTTCAGTTGAACAAATTAGTCACGCAAAGCTTCTCAATCTATTTTCCACTCCCAATCCCCCCCCCCTTTTTTTTTCTTTTGCAATTTCTCTGTGGCCCGTTCAAACCCTGTTATTATACAAAGAACGTTAATACGTCTTTTAGATGTGATGTTTAGTCTAGATTTTTGGCTTGGCCTTAGGTTGAGAAACCCTGGAGTAATGTAAGAATAATGGAGACTTTGGAAGTAATAATTCTCAGATTTCTTGATCCTGGATCAATCTAATTATTTTCGTTATTGGAACATTTAGCAAAAAAAAAAAGAATTACATTTTTATCCAATTTTTTTTCTTTTATAATTGTGAAGAACATGGCTTTCACTTAGCGCTTCATACATCAGTTGTATAACTTTATCTCTGTTAAAGCATCAGATCTCTTGCTGATATACATACATTTCTTACCGGCTGTTACATGGGACAGAACCCTCTTTCTAATCACCTGGTAACTCCTTTGCTTGGCAAACCCCCGGTTTCGTCTAACAGTAACACGTTCTCAACTTCCATTGTTTACTTTCAGCAGCGCGGCTCTATCATGCTATAGTGGCATACAGGAATTACGATGTTAGTGCCTTTGTTTTCCTTGACCTGTCCGTACACTAGAGAGTGGTTTGGTCAATATCATGGCCGGGCTGGCTTTCTTTCCCCATTTCTCCAGAAGAAGCGACGTATCTATTTCTACAGTCTGGACGACTGAGACGCTTCTGGTTGGATTTGAGCTGCCGACCTCGCCCTGAGAGATGATCAACTAACCGCCTATGCCAGCAGTTCAGATCTGTTCATAACTTCCTTAGTTAATAGAACGTAGATTACACAAAGAAAAAGAAATAAAATCAGTCTTTCTTCACTATAATCTTTTTTTTTAGATATTCTTATTTCAATATTATATTTATTCCCCACTTATTAAAACCGTGTTATAGAAATGTTGTGAGCTATTGACATGAAAATGATCTACCTCTTACAGAAAGGAGGAGTAGCTAGACAGAGAAAGACAAGGATAATTTTATCTCATGTCTCTTTCCCCTTTCCCCCAGCCCGCCAGGATAAAATATCTACAACAACGTCCTCAATAAAATGACTTAAGTTAATAATCACAAGCTTTACGAGAAATAGCAGTGAAATATTTCTACAGAACTGACGTTATATAAACATTCCTTTTACTGGAAAACCAGTGACAAATGTTCATTTTCTGGGAAAGATGAAATTCAGCTAATCGCCGTGTCCCTTTCTGGGAAAGTTGATTTTAAACGAATCGCACTCGCCAATACTCAACGTTATCTATGTTCATCGTCGTGTATCGTCGCCAGTGTCCAAAAAAAAAAAAATCAATAGTTTCTTAGCGTCATAGCATATGTGTGCTAAGGTTCACTCCTTAAACGATATTTTCCTTCAAACATTTAGGTCACGACGGTGTTGCATTATTTACCTGGTGGCGCAATCTCACTCTGCAGAATCTACTTTCTAACGTGGTTTTAGATCGAAAGATTAAATGTTGAGATTATCTCAGAACTCTTACTTCCCTCACTAGTTATATACTCCCCTTTTCTCTCCTAGCTTTTTTTCTGAGAAAGGAATTCGAAAGGCCGATATGGAAACACCAGGAAGGGCAGAACTAGAAACATAATATTATAGTTCATAGTTTTGAAAGAATCTGAGGTGCAGCTAAGAAAATAATGACCAAGAGAGAAATACTTGAGCCCCGAAGTTTCAGAAGAGACTGAAAGGCACATGTTGATGATGTTTCTTTTACCAAGTCACCCGTCTCTTGCTTCCTGCAGTATCCATTTCCACTCTCTTGTACAAAATGCAAACTCTTCCATGCCCCTTATAAGTTCGCACACTGTACCATACACTTCTATTTATCTTTATTACTAGAAGCAGTTTTACTGCAGTCGGTAGCACTTTTTATCTACTGTCCCCTACAAGTTCGCAAATTTGGCCTGTGTGTAGGCCTTTCCTAGAAAACACCTGTATCCGTGATAAGAAAGTGGCACACGTCGAGGGGCGGTGATTATGGAAAAACTTGTCACAGTTACAGACATAGAACTATCAGGTCACTTGTTTGTTCAGAGAACACTGCAAGCACTATTCACTATTTCACTCGTTAGAAAAAGATTTAGTAAGTATTTCTTAAACTGTATTTTTATTTTAAGAACGTGTGTTCATTTCCAGAAAAAAAAATGAAAAAAGCCATTATTTTAGTATTAAATTCACACTATGTACGGCATAGTTTCCAATTGGAAACAAGGAATCATTGTTAAAATACCTTTAAAATGCAATCTCAGTGATTACAATAACTCGAGGGGTGTAACCTTACTATCAGTTGTGTCAAAGGTGTTTTATAAAGTAATTCTGAATAGAGAGAAGAACAGGCAGGATTTCGAAAAGAGAGAAGCTGTCTCGACCAGATCTTTAATCTGAGAATAATACTTGAAGAACATATTGAAAAGCGAAATCCATTAATCCTGAACTTCATAGACTTTTAAAAGACATTTGATAGCATACACAGAGATTCATTTTGGCGAATTTTAAGACTATATGGAGTACCATCTAAAGTTGTCAACATCATTAGAGATCTCTACAACGGATATGTTTGTGCAGTCAACACAGAAGAAGGAACGTGCGAATGGTTTCAGATTGAAACAAGCGTGAAACAATGATGTATATTATCCCCCTTGCATTTTTTAAATTGCTGTAGACTTTATAATGAAAAGATGCTGAACTGGTAAAACAGACATTGATTAGAATCATGGAACCCAAAGAGAAGATCTTGATTTTGCAGATGACATAACTCTTATCAGTGACAATGTGAAATCGATGCAGTAAAAAAACAGATTTCCTGTCTTCCTTGGCTATCAAAATCGGTCTTGAAATTAACAAAGACAAAACAAGAATTATGAAATTTCTCATTAATCAAGAAGGAAAAATATACATAGAAGGAACAGCTGTTGATGAAGTAAACCAATTTGCATACCTTGGCATCAAGGTACATAGACCAGGATGGTGACACCAGGAAGAAAGTTAGAATTAGAATTGCAAAAGCAGCAATGTCCTTTAAACATCTTGAGAACATGGAATTCAAAAGTTATAAGCACAAAAACTAAGATAAGATTATTCAATTCAAATGTGATATCCACCCTCATTTATGCATGTGAAAGCTGGAAATCAACTAAAGAAATAGATAAAAAATTAAGCTCTTTTGAAAACAAATGCCCCAGGAAAATACTTGGTGTAAAGTGGAATGAATTTAAGAGATAAGATAGATGAGCAACAACAACCTGTCTAACAGAAAAAGAAGATGGACATATGTAGGCCATGTGATGAGAAGAAACAATCAGAGATTACCAAAACAAACTATCAAGTGGAGCACAACAGGATGAAGAAAAAGAGGTCGACCACGTGAAACTCTAAAGAGGACATTATTAAGAGAAGCCAGTTTAGTGGGCATAACATCCCTCGATGAAGCTGAAATACTCGCCAAAAACAGGAAAACTTGGCAAACAACTATGCGAGCCTTCTGTGACGTTCAACGTCCCGGGAATTATGTAAGATGTAAGGCAGCAAAAGTCAAAGTAGCCTCAGTAGAAGTGCAACTGGAAGCTCGCTTGCTTAGTTCGCGTTGGATAGTTACGTTAACAGTAACATCTCACTCCCAGTCGAGATGAAGAACGTGTTTTAAGATTTCCACTAACAAAAGAATGACAAGCGTCTGAGGTTTCACAAAAATCAGTTCCAGAAAAGTTACACGTGATGATCAAAATTCGATGAAACTGATATACATATCAGCAATTTTGATTTTTGATAAACAGCTGAATCAGGTCATTAGACAAATGACTTCTTTACTGAAAAACAAATACATTACAAGTGAAACAAAAAGAGCACAGTACAACACAATTTTCCTCCCAACTCTATGGTGTCAATGTCAAACATGGACACTAACAGCCAAAATAAAAGAAAAATCATTACGACATAATTTAGATGTTTAAATGTGACAAGAAGGGACACCATCATGGCATCAAGGTTGACCAGTATTATACTATATCCAGATGGAGAAAGGAAATTATACAAGCATTAAATAGCCTACTCATTATCATCATCATCATCATCATCATCATCATCATCATCGTCATCATCGTCATCATCATCATCATCATCATCATCATCAACATCAGGTGCCGTGCCAAATGGCGTTGACTATGCTTCACCAGAGTACACAATCTTTCATGCAGGCCATCAGCTCAGTTGGTGATCTCCTCTCACACCATCCTGTCCAGTATCATTTCTCTTGGTCTTCCTCTGGATCTTTTTCCTTCTATTTTTCCTGTTGTTATAATATTTTCAATGCCCCCTCTTCTCATTGCATGTCCTATGAAAGTGCATTGTCTCTCCCTTATCTTTTTTTTACAAGATTTTTTGTCTCTCCAGCTCTTCTCATACATTTTTCATTAGTTATTTTTGCTGTCCAGGGCATTCGCAACATTCTTCTAATAAAACACATTTCTGCTGCTTCCAATGATTTTTTGCAGACTTGCCTATTGTCCATGATTCACTTCCATATAACAAGATAGGTTCAATATAGCATTTTTGGACTCGTTTTCTAACATTCATTGATAAGGATGTGTTGCATAATATGTTTCTCGTTCTCTGAAATGCAGTCTTTACTTGGCCTATTCTGTTCCTAATTTCTGTTCTGCATTTCCCATCTGAAGTTATTACTGCTCCAAGGTATTTGAATTTCTGCACCTGCTTTAGAATAATTCCGTTTAATTTTATACTGCATGCTGGTGGATTCTGTTTCTTAGATATAACCATAGTCTCTGTCTTTTTGATGTTCAAAGTAAGGCCTTTCTGTTCATTTTCTTTGGTGACTTTATCCAAGAAATTGTGCAGGTTTTGTTGATTCTCATATATCAGTACTGTGTCGTCAGCATACCGAAGTTTGTTAATATAGTATCCTCCAATTTTTATGCCTGGTTCTGTGATGACCGTTCTTAGAATATTCTCGCTGTACAGAGAAAAAAGGTCTGGAGATAGTACACATCCTTGTCGCACCCCTTGTTTTATAGGTTGATATTTTCCAATTATATCTTCAACTCGAATTGCTGCTTTTTGCTGCCAGTATAGATGTTTTATAATCCTCAGATCTTTTCCGTCTGTATTGATATCTTCAAACATTTTAATAATTTCATTATGTTTCACCTTGTCGAATGCCTTGGTGTAGTCAATGAAGCATAAGTAGAGATCTTTCTGTACTTCTAAAGCTCTTTCTGTTAGTGTTCATAAAGCATAAATGGCATTGTGTGTTCCCTTTCCTTCAACAAATCCAAACTGTTCATCTGATATTTCCATTTTTGTCTTTTTCCTTGTTCTTCTCATAATGATTCTCAGAAGTAGCTTCGTTATGTGACATGAGAGGCTGACAGTCCGGTGGTCGTCACATTCCTTTGCATCTGGTTTCTTTGGTATGTATAAAACAGGAAAAAGTAGGAGCAGCTTTATTACTTAACGATTACAAAGTTGTGACGTTTAGGCTTGAGCCTTAATCATACAAAAATATACAGGACGAAGAAATAGAGAGAGGAGATAAAGTATAGATTCACATGAATACTATTTAAAAAAATTTTTTTTAAAGAGTACATAACTGTAAATTGTAGGGTGTGGTTTGTCCGGCGGTGTGTGTCAGGAATGGATTTAGTAGAACGTGGAGACTGTTTAAATAGAGACCTGTGACAAGTGGTCGGTGGGTTGTAACTGGGGGTGGTGGATGGGGAACCAGGGAGGGGAGAGAGAGTGTGATACAATATTAACCTAGCTAGGAGACGTTGAAACAGATGATTGGGGAAGAAGGGTTGTAGAGTGATGCTGTGAGGAAGTAGGAAAAGTAAGAAGGAGTGGACTTAGTGGAGAGGTACTGTAATGATTGAAGAGAACGTTATGTGTAGCTAAACAGCGAGTTTAACCCATCTGGTTCCAGCTTCCCATAACTTTGAATGCAGCGGTTCTCAAGTGCAAGGCGGCTTGTGTCATCTGCGTGACACTGTTTGATGGCTGTTATCAGAAAATCAGATTTGCCTCTTTGGTTGGGGCCATTGAAATGATTTGGGACTGGTTTCGAAGCATGCTGACCGATGTCGTACAGATGTTTTTGCATGTGGTCCCCTAATCTGAGGCCAGTCTCACCAATATACGTTATCCTGCATCTTTTGCAAACGATGACATATATCACATTACGGGACTCGCATGTGAATCCCTCATGAAGAGTGAGGATAGTTTTGGGAAAGGTGATTGTTTTCGTTTCCCAGACTACCGGGCAGGTAACGCAGCGGGGGCGGTTACATTTTCTGGTGCCAACATATGTAAGACTCTGCTTCAAGTTGCTGTGGACGAGGATGTCCTTAAGGTTTGGCTCACGTTTATATGCCAATAGGGGTGGATCAGAGAAAATGTAGCGAGTGTCGGAGTCGAGTTGGATTATCGGCAGATGACGATAAAGGATTTTCATAACCGTCTGACCGTGCGGGTGGAAAGGCAGTACTAACTTAACTCTGTCAGATGGAGTAACAGGCTTTTTCCTGAATACTTCTTTGCGGCTCGCTGGTTGGATACGGTTGAAAGCTTCACGAAGGACCTTTTCTGGGTAGTGGCGATGACGGAAAAATTCTAATAACTTGTTGGACTTATCTAAAAAGTCCAAATTATCCTGACATATGCGGCGAAGACGGAGGAGTTGGGAATATGGGATGGAGTTCTTACAGGCTTCAGGATGGGAGGAGGTATAAAGCAAATAGGTGTGGCTGTCGGTCATTCATTCATTCATTCATTTGCATGTACCTTGCGGAACTTTGCCTCCCAAACAGCACTCCTGTAGGCCTCTCGGTTGTGAGCAAGATGGCCTGCTGCTGCGGCATCCATTTGCAGATCGTCAACGATGTCTTGCAGCCATCTAGTTTTTGTCTTCCTCTTTTTCTTTTTCCCATTATATATCCTTCCAATATTATCTTCTCTAAATTATCAGGACGTTTAATGTGTCCATAATATTTAAGTTTTCTCTCTTTAATCCTCTTTACTAGTCAGCCTTCGGCAATATTAAGCTCTTGTAGTATAGATATATTTGTTCTTTTTTGTGTCCATGATATTTGGAGAACTCTTCTGTAGCATTTAAAGGCATTTATGTGTTTCTCAGCTGTTTTGTTAAGTGTCCAGGTCTCACAGGCATATGTTGCGATGGGAAAGATGCATATGGCTGTCGGTAGGCTTGTAAAATACAGAGGTGACAAGCCTGTTTGTGCCAATAGAAATTTTAATGTCTAAAAAGTTAACAGACTTGTCAGAAATTTCATAAGTGAATGTTATGTTGTTGTTGAGTGTATTGGCGAATTCAATAAATTTTTCAAGGTCTTCATGTGGCATACTTGTGATTCCAATGCCATCATCGATGTACCTTTTATAGAATTCTGGAAGTCTGCCAGTGTAGGTTTCCCATAATTTAACTTTCAGAAAGCCCATAAATAGACATGCACAACTGGGACCCATTTTCGTTCCCATGGGAACACCACTGATTTGCTCGAAGTATTCGCCGTTGAATTCGAAAGAATTTAGGTTTAGTACTAGCCGTGTAAGTCTGATTATGGTGTCAGTGCTAGTAATGGGGTGAGGGTCTTTGTCGAGAAAATAGCGGAATGCTAAAGTCCATCCTCATGGGGGATAGAAGTGTATAGGGAGCAGACATCAAGGAGAAAGATGTGATAGGTGTGGTGTTGAGAGAGTGTGATCGTATCAAAAGTTATTAATTCGTGGTTGGTATCTTTCACAAAGGAGGGTAGTTTATGTACTAGAGGCTGGAAAATACTATCTAAAAAGTCAGAAATGTGCTCAGTTGGACATGAACACGCTGATACAATGGGGCGTCCAGGGTTACCTGGTTTGTGGATTTTAGGAAGGAGATAGAAGGTAGGTGTGCCTAAACAGCTGTCTTTAATGTGAAGAGAAACAGCCTGGGGTGAGAGGCTACCTTCTGTAATCAGGTTTTTAATGGTTGCTTCCACTATGTCATTATTTGAACGGGTAGCATTGTTTTTCGCTGGGGCATAGAATTTTGTATTGCTGAGTTGGGACATTCCTTCCACGATATATAAATCTTTTTTCCAAACTACGAGATTGCTGGTTTTATCTGCTGGTTTAATTACGATATCGCTTCGACGCCTCAGGCTGGACAATGCCCTGGACTCTCCCTTATTTATGTTAAAATGTCGAATTTTTGGTGGTTTGAGGTTAGGGATCTCACGCCACGTCGTATCAATATAAAGATCTAAAGCTTGGGAAGCCCCGAGGGAAGGTGTCCAGCTGTATTTATGGTGGCCGTAACGTGAAAATAGGTTATCGGGGTCTTGTGTGGGTTGGTTGGACTCTTTGTTGGCAAAGTGATATTTAAGCTGCAGTCGGCGGCAGAACTGTTTACCATCGCGGAGTAAAAAATAGCGATCACACCGAGGGCGGGTAGGAATAAACAGGTTTCTTTGGTAGTGCTATAAACGTGGATTTAAGCAGGTCATTGGGCATATAACCACTGTTGTAAATGTCGTTCAGTAACTTGGTTATTATTTTTAATCCTGTCTCCTCTAGTGACTCTATTTCTTCTATTGTTATATTATCAGGCCCAGTTGCTTTTCCTTTCTTCATGTGTTTAATGGCATCTATGATTTCAGTTTCAAGTATTGGTGGTCCATCACAGTTTTCAGTATCTGGTGTTAATTCTGGTCTTTCTCCTCCATATAGCTCACCGATATACTCTGTCCACAATGTCTTCTTTTCCGATTAACATTTTACAGGCATCCTGTGGTATATGTTGTTTTCTTTTCTGTGAGTTCATTAATTCGTTTGTGCACGTTTTTGCTGTCTTTATTATGATAGTCCTCTATCTGTCTGCACTGTCCAATTAACCACACTTCCTTTGCTTCCCTCATTTGCGTCTTATTTCTTTATTTATCTTGCTATATTTTTCTTCGTTATTTTTACTCCTCCTCCTCTTGTCCATCAGTCCTTAGATGTCGTCTGTCATCCATTTATTTTTAGAGACTTCTTTTTTGGTGGTATTATCTCCTTAACAGTTTGGTGAATAGAATCTCTTAACATTGCCCATTGTCCAGCTGTATTTATGGTGGCCGTAACGTGAAAATAGGTTATCGGGGTCTTGTGTGGGTTGGTTGGACTCTTTGTTGGCAAAGTGATATTTAAGCTGCAGTCGGCGGCAGAACTGTTTACCATCGCGGAGTAAAAAATAGCGATCACACCGAGGGCGGGTAGGAATAAACAGGTTTCTTTGGTAGTGCTATAAACGTGGATTTAAGCAGGTCATTGGGCATATAACCACTGTTGTAAATGTCGTTCAGTAACTTGGTTATTATTTTTAATCCTGTCTCCTCTAGTGACTCTATTTCTTCTATTGTTATATTATCAGGCCCAGTTGCTTTTCCTTTCTTCATGTGTTTAATGGCATCTATGATTTCAGTTTCAAGTATTGGTGGTCCATCACAGTTTTCAGTATCTGGTGTTAATTCTGGTCTTTCTCCTCCATATAGCTCACCGATATACTCTGTCCACAATGTCTTCTTTTCCGATTAACATTTTACAGGCATCCTGTGGTATATGTTGTTTTCTTTTCTGTGAGTTCATTAATTCGTTTGTGCACGTTTTTGCTGTCTTTATTATGATAGTCCTCTATCTGTCTGCACTGTCCAATTAACCACACTTCCTTTGCTTCCCTCATTTGCGTCTTATTTCTTTATTTATCTTGCTATATTTTTCTTCGTTATTTTTACTCCTCCTCCTCTTGTCCATCAGTCCTTAGATGTCGTCTGTCATCCATTTATTTTTAGAGACTTCTTTTTTGGTGGTATTATCTCCTTAACAGTTTGGTGAATAGAATCTCTTAACATTGCCCATTGTTCATCTATACTATTTATCTTTGCTATTGCATTGTACTATTTGTTATAATAATTTTGTATTGTTCTCGTAGTTCTTGGTCATTTTTAGGAGTTCTGCATTCAGTTTGATGTTTCTCACTTTTCTGCATGCTTTCTTTAGCTTTATTCTAATTTTTCCACAGAGTAGGTCATGGTCACTTTTGCAGTCGGCTCACGGCACGGTTTTTGTTGTCAGTAATGCATTGCGGAATCATTTGTTGATTAATACGAAGTCTTTCTGGTTAAAAGTCTTTTTGTCTGGGATGCACCACGTTGCCAGTCTTCCGGGATGTTGTTTAAACCAGATGTTTCCTATAACCATGCTATGTATTCTTGCCCATTCAATTAATTTACTACCTCTGTCATTCCTCTCCCCCAGTCCATACTCACCAACGATGTCTTAAGTTTTTCCTTTACCAACTTTGCCATTAAAATCTCCCATGACTATGGTAACCTCATGTGACTTTGTGTGTTTCAGGGCTGTCTTTTTGCCATTATAAAATATCTGTACATCTTCTTCAGAACGTTCAGATGTTGGAGCGTACACATGTATAATATTTATGTTTATTAGTTGTCCTTTCAGTTGGGCTAGCAGGACTCGGTCCGAGATGGTCAAATATCCTACAATTGTCCTTGCTGTTTGTTCATCAAATATTATTTCTACTTCTCGTCGAAGACCTCATAAAAACGCCATACCTGACATACACCTGTATCACACCAAAAATAAGATTCTGGTTCCGGGTACAGCTGAGACTGTTGACTCCTGGCTGGCCGACATGCGAATCAATCACCAGGACGGATATAATTGTACAAGAAAACACCACCACTGGTGACTACTATGACATCAGTAACTATGACACCAGTAACTATGACACCAATGACTATGACGTCAGTAACTGACACCAGTGACTATGACACCAGTGAATATGACATCAGTAACTATGACACCAGTAACTATGACATCAGTAACTATGACATCAGTGACTATGACACCAGTGACTATGACACCAGTGACTATGACACCAGTAACTATGACACTAGTGACTATGACACCAGTAACAACAAACAAGAAAACTCTGCAACCACCACTGACTCCAGACAGGCGGTTGAGCACTGTCCTCTACAAGAATCAACCACCGGGACAGACATAGCAGCATAAGAATACTCCACAACCAGTGTTATCGGCAATAACGACTCCACCACCAGTGTTATCGGCAATAACGACTCCACCTCCAGTGTTATCAGCCCTGACGACGCCACCACCAGTGTTATCAGCCCTGACGACTCCACCTCCAGTATTATAAGCCCTAACGACGCCACCACCAGTGTTATCAGCCCTAATGACACCATCACCAGTGTTATCAGCCCTGACGACTCCACCACCGGTGTTATCAGTCCTGACGACTCCACCACCGGTGTTATCAGCCCTGACGACGCCACCACCAGTGTTATCAGTCCTGACGACTGCACCACCAGTGTTATCGGCCCTAACGACGCCACCACCAGTGTTATCAGTCCTGACGACTCCACCACCAGTGTTATCGGCCCTGACGACGCCACCACCAGTGTTATCAGCCCTGACGACTCCACCACCGGTGTTATCAGCCCTGACGACTCCACCACCAGTGTTATCAGCCCTGACGACGCCACCACCAGTGTTATCAGCCCTAATGACGCCACCACCAGTGTTATCAGCCCTGACGACGCCACCACCAGTGTTATCAGCCCTGACGACGCCACCACCAGTGTTATCAGCCCTGACGACGCCACCACCAGTGTTATCAGCCCTGACGACGCCACCACCAGTGTTATCAGCCCTGACGACTCCACCTCCAGTATTATAAGCCCTAACGACGCCACCACCAGTGTTATCAGCCCTAATGACACCATCACCAGTGTTATCAGCCCTGACGACTCCACCACCGGTGTTATCAGTCCTGACGACTCCACCACCGGTGTTATCAGCCCTGACGACGCCACCACCAGTGTTATCAGTCCTGACGACTGCACCACCAGTGTTATCGGCCCTAACGACGCCACCACCAGTGTTATCAGTCCTGACGACTCCACCACCAGTGTTATCGGCCCTAACGACGCCACCACCAGTGTTATCAGCCCTGACGACTCCACCACCGGTGTTATCAGCCCTGACGACTCCACCACCAGTGTTATCAGCCCTAACGACGCCACCACCAGTGTTATCAGCCCTAATGACGCCACCACCAGTGTTATCAGCCCTGACGACTCCACCACCAGTGTTATCAGCCTTAATGACGCCACCACCAGTGTTATCAGCCCTAATGACGCCACCACCAGTGTTATCAGCCCTGACGACGCCACCACCAGTGTTATCAGTCCTGACGACTCCACCACCAGTGTTATCGGCCCTGACGACGCCACCACCAGTGTTATCAGCCCTAACGACTCCATCACCAGTGTTATCAGCCCTGACGACGCCACCACCAGTGTTATCAGTCCTGACGACTCCATCACCAGTGTTATCGGCCCTGACGACGCCACAACCAGTGTTATCGGCCCTGACGACGCTACCACCAAGTACATGTAAACGCTGTTGCTACCATCAACACCCTGTCTGAGCTTTCAACCACAGGGCCTTAACCCACGAAAGTTCAGACACTGACAGAGCAGTCAGACAATAACACATCAGCTGGTATAGACACCTTACACTACAGTGATTCTCAAGAGACTGTTTCACAACACATAGCTCAGCTAACCGCAGCTGTTGAGCAAATACCAGCCACAAGTAGCCAGAAAATAATCGGTGACATCAGAGATCTTATCAAGAACCTCATTACCGACATGGCAGCGACAATCAAGAAGTCACTGAGCCAGGAGAATGACAGCCTCAGAGCAGAAATCCTGTCTGTGAGAGAAGAAAATGAAAAAACTGAGGCGCATTATCTCAAAGCTGCAGAACGACTTACTCAAGCGCAACAAGGCACAGGATACAAGTACTCAGACGGAGACTGCAGATACAGATAATCTAACAGTACATTCCTGCACATCAGCCACCAACAAAGAAGACAGACAACAGCAAGATACTGACCACAAGCAGAAGCACAACAGCAATATATCATCTACAAAATTAGCACAAGAAAACAGCATATCCCATCCATGTGCATATCAGCCACAGATTTCAAGTCTTATAAGACAACCCTACATTAAAAAAATCAACAAGAAAGCAAGACCCACACAGATAGGAAATCCATCCACCAGTCACACTCTCACAAAGATCATCAAAAACTAGATACCCAGCAACAACAACACAGCAGCAACATCAAAGAACATACAACTCACTTAATACTTGGGGACTCCCCACTAAAAGGAATTTTTGACGAACGGATGTCAGTTAGGACAGATGACGTTGTCTCTGTCATGCCAGTACCAAGAGATGATATTGCAAAACTAACCCAAGCATTGAAACAATTCACTGTTGATAGAAAGGTGGAGAGAACGACTGTACATGCTGGCATTAATGACAGTATGTGTGGCCGGAGTCTTGGCCCTTCTGACACACAAGAACTGATATCCACCATAAAAAGAAGTACCCCAACACCTCCACACACATCTCTTCCATCATCCAACCTTGCTCTGGGCCTGGTCGCTGCTTGGTGGATATAAACAACAAAATACTTCACACTCTGCCAGAACAACCAAGTTATTTTTATAAACAACACACCTTTTTTTTACCTCGGCCACAGGTGCTCCCAAAAAGCAACTTCTACAGGGACCACATTCACACCAACAAGACTGGCAACACCATTCTACAGGGACCACATTCACACCAACAAGTTTAGCAGCAGCATTCTACAGGGACCACATTCACACCAACAAGACTAGCAGCAGCATTCTACAGGGACCACATTCACACCAACAAGTTTAGCAGCAGCATTCTACAGGGACCACATTCACACCAACAAGTTTAGCAGCAGCATTCTACAGGGACCACATTCACACCAACAAGTTTAGCAGCAGCATTCTACAGGGACCACATTCACACCAACAAGTTTAGCAGCAGCATTCTACAGGGACCACATTCACACCAACAAGACTAGCAGCAGCATTCTACAGGGACCACATTCACACCAACAAGTTTAGCAGCAGCATTCTACAGGGACCACATTCACACCAACAAGACTAGCAACACCATTCTACAGGGACCACATTCACACCAACAAGACTGGCAGCAGCATTCTACAGGGACCACATTCACACCAACAAGACTAGCAGCAGCATTCTACAGGGACCACATTCACACCAACAAGTTTAGCAGCAGCATTCTACAGGGACCACATTCACACCAACAAGACTAGCAACACCATTCTACAGGGACCACATTCACACCAACAAGACTAGCAGCAGCATTCTACAGGGACCACATTCACACCAACAAGACTAGCAGCAGCATTCTACAGGGACCACATTCACACCAACAAGTTTAGCAGCAGCATTCTACAGGGACCACATTCACACCAACAAGACTGGCAACACCATTCTACAGGGACCACATTCACACCAAAAAGACTAGCAACACCATTCTACAGGGACCACATTCACACCAACAAGTTTAGCAGCACCATTCTACAGGGACCACATTCACACCAACAAGACTAGCAGCAGCATTCTACAGGGACCACATTCACACCAACAAGTTTAGCAGCAGCATTCTACAGGGACCACATTCACACCAACAAGACTAGCAACACCATTCTACAGGGACCACATTCACACCAACAAGACTAGCAACACCATTCTACAGGGACCACATTCACACCAACAAGACTAGCAACACCATTCTACAGGGACCACATTCACACCAACAAGACTAGCAGCACCATTCTACAGGGACCACATTCACACCAACAAGACTAGCAGCACCATTCTACAGGGACCACATTCACACCAACAAGACTAGCAACACCATTCTACAGGGACCACATTCACACCAACAAGACTAGCAACACCATTCTACAGGGACCACATTCACACCAACAAGACTAGCAACACCATTCTACAGGGACCACATTCACACCAACAAGACTAGCAACACCATTCTACAGGGACCACATTCACACCAACAAGTTTAGCAGCAGCATTCTACAGGGACCACATTCACACCAACAAGACTAGCAACACCATTCTACAGGGACCACATTCACACCAATAGGACTGGCAGCACCATTCTACAGGGACCACATTCACACCAACAAGTTTAGCAGCACCATTCTACAGGGACCACATTCACACCAACAAGACTAGCAACACCATTCTACAGGGACCACATTCACACCAACAAGACTGGCAGCACCATTCTACAGGGACCACATTCACACCAATAGGACTGGCAGCACCATTCTACAGGGACCACATTCACACCAACAAGTTTAGCAGCACCATTCTACAGGGACCACATTCACACCAACAAGTTTAGCAGCACCATTCTACAGGGACCACATTCACACCAACAAGTTTAGCAGCAGCATTCTACAGGGACCACATTCACACCAACAGGACTATCAGCAGTATTCTTGCCAAAAACATCATATATCCCATAAGAACCGAACAGAAAACAAAACACATTTAAACAACCAGAAACCACACAAGCAGCCACCCACATCCTGTAGTTCCAGCCACACAAACTCAGAACCAACCACAAAGTTTCAAGGACCCACTCGATCTACTGGCCCCCTTTACAGTTCCACCTCTCCTTTGATCGATCAAGCAACCCCAGAGCGCTACAGAACCCCACCACCCACCTCCAAACTTACTCCAGCTCCTTCATCCTCTTCCTATGAATCCATCTTCCCACCCCTTCCCACACGGTCATCCACAGCCAGTCAGGCCAGTCACATCCACAATGGGATCAGGATGTACTTTACCTGATGCAGTTCAGCCCAACAGCTTTTAAGTCAAGCCTTCATGATGTCTGTCATCCACAAGCAACAGATGATTTCAATGTTCAGACAACATGGAGAGTGAAAAGTGACTAAAGTTCTTGTGGTCATTTCTTCTTCATACGCACTTTTAGGACACAGTGACTGATATCTTTGTTCTTAAACTCGTTTAGATTTTGTTTGCATTTTATTAATGCACCTTATTTTTTGTCCCTCTTTTTCTTTCCTCTTTACTTAGTTTGTGAGTTGTATCTGTTGGCGTGTGAGAACTGTATGCTTAATTATTTCATCTATTGGCAACTTCTCATATTAGAACATTTAATTGACTATGACTGTATTAGCTTAGAATCAACTCTTCAGGTCGAGTTAAACAATCTAATTAAATAGATCAACAACAATGGCATGGTTATTAATACTGATAAAACAAAATCAATCCTCATAACAAGAAGGCAGAAACTACAAAACGAAAAAAAAACTTCAGCTCTGTATGGAAACATCACAGAGAGAAAATGTTAGAGAGCACAAAACACTAGGTCTTATTACTGACCAACATTTGACCTGGAACTCTCATGTGCAAGGCCTAACAAAGCTCATAGCCCAAAAAGTATACCAGTTAGCCAAAATTAAACACTTCACTGATCAAGACACTAGGAAGACATACTACATATCACATATACAAACACATTTAGACTACTGCTCAACAATCTGGGATGGTTGCTCAGTGTCAAATACAAAGAGGCTATACTCATTTCAAAAGCGAGCAGTAAAGCTTATTAGTGACAATGATCAAGCACAAGCAACTAATTACCACAAAAGTATTAGAATACAGCCTCGTAAGAACATGCTCCTTTTTAACAAAGCCAAGTTGGTACATCAAATTTTTTCACAGCATGCTCTGCCTTATCTATGGAACATGTTTAGATTTAGCCAAAAGTGTAGCCAATGCTTACACAACATATGTCTTCCAAAACCTAGACTTGATCTTTACAAGAAAAGCTTTACTTATTCTGCTGCTCATCTTTGGAATACCCTCCCATCCTATATAAACAAAATATAAGATATACTCCTTCCTACAACTACAAACTCTTCCAATATCTATTTGATGTCAATTACACGTCTCCATGATTCATAAAAGTTACTCCTAGACTGCTCTTGCAGACACCAAATTATTTATTATGAATAGTACCAAAATTCTATTTGGTAGATAGTCATTTATATATGTATGTAGTTACTTTCTGGAGTCATTTATATATTATGTAGTTACTTTCTGTATTGAGTGCATGGATAAGAGTGAAATGTGAATGTTATACTTTAAATTTATTTTATGTCTCTCAGCTTTCCAATGTTAGTTATGTTGGTTATATGAGCAGAATATTTGTTGAAAATCTGGACAGGAGTGAAAGTTGTATGATAAAGGCAGAATGTCAGACGGGCCTGCGTACCAAATTCTTAACCCTTTGGAAATAAAGATCAATCAATCAATCAGTCAATCTCCTTGTCTTTTAGACATCCAAGTAGAAAATGTTAGAGAGCACAAAACACTAGGTCTTATTACTGACCAACATTTGACCTGGAACTCTCATGTGCAAGGCCTAACAAAGCTCATAGCCCAAAAAGTATACCAGTTAGCCAAAATTAAACACTTCACTGATCAAGACACTAGGAAGACATACTACATATCACATATACAAACACATTTAGACTACTGCTCAACAATCTGGGATGGTTGCTCAGTGTCAAATACAAAGAGGCTATACTCATTTCAAAAGCGAGCAGTAAAGCTTATTAGTGACAATGATCAAGCACAAGCAACTAATTACCACAAAAGTATTAGAATACAGCCTCGTAAGAACATGCTCCTTTTTAACAAAGCCAAGTTGGTACATCAAATTTTTTCACAGCATGCTCTGCCTTATCTATGGAACATGTTTAGATTTAGCCAAAAGTGTAGCCAATGCTTACACAACATATGTCTTCCAAAACCTAGACTTGATCTTTACAAGAAAAGCTTTACTTATTCTGCTGCTCATCTTTGGAATACCCTCCCATCCTATATAAACAAAATATAAGATATACTCCTTCCTACAACTACAAACTCTTCCAATATCTATTTGATGTCAATTACACGTCTCCATGATTCATAAAAGTTACTCCTAGACTGCTCTTGCAGACACCAAATTATTTATTATGAATAGTACCAAAATTCTATTTGGTAGATAGTCATTTATATATGTATGTAGTTACTTTCTGGAGTCATTTATATATTATGTAGTTACTTTCTGTATTGAGTGCATGGATAAGAGTGAAATGTGAATGTTATACTTTAAATTTATTTTATGTCTCTCAGCTTTCCAATGTTAGTTATGTTGGTTATATGAGCAGAATATTTGTTGAAAATCTGGACAGGAGTGAAAGTTGTATGATAAAGGCAGAATGTCAGACGGGCCTGCGTACCAAATTCTTAACCCTTTGGAAATAAAGATCAATCAATCAATCAGTCAATCTCCTTGTCTTTTAGACATCCAAGTACAATATTTTATGTGGAAATAACAAAGTTAGTTGATCTTATCCTCATGGTAATGAACCAACTATTGATCTAAATAGTTGCCAACTGAATCATTATGGGAAAAAGAATTTGACATTTGAGGCTTCAGTTAGCAGTATTATGTCTCTATGAGGCCTTTATTCATAATTTCTTAGAAAAAGATTACTTACTGTTTGTAAGAAAATTGAATATAAATATTACATCCATTGCACTTCTGTTTCTATTTCTTTACAGATTAAAATGAGGGAACCATCGGACATTGACTTACTTTTAATAGGAAAAACTGGAAGTGGAAAGAGTGCAACAGGAAATAGTATTCTCAGAAGGAAAGCTTTCAAATGTTGGTCAAGTTCTCATCAAAAATGACCAAGGAAGTTGTTTATGAAGTCTCCGAGTTTCAAGGTCGAATTATTAAAGTTGTAGATGGCCCAGGAGTTGGGGATACAAGAATGGACAATGAAAAAGCTGTCAACTTAGTTCTAAAAGCCATGGAATACGCCATCGCTGCAAATCCCCATGGCTATCATGCATTTCTTCTTGTCACAAGATTTGGTGGGAGGTTTACAGCAGAAGATCAAGATACAATTGCTTTCTTAAAGATACTATTTGGTGAGACTTTTGTCAGATCTTACTGTATTCTAGTTATGACTCGTGGAGATATATTTGAAGCAGAAAGTGAAGAGACAGGTGTAAGCTTTGAAGAGTGGTGCAAAGAGCAAGAAGGAGTGTTTGCTGAGCTTATGAAAGATTGTGACAACAGAATAATATTATTTGACAATTTCACAAATGATGAGAGAAAAAAGTGTGATCAGATAGAAAAGTTAATACAGATGGTAGATAATTTAATATTTAAAGGTGTTAGATACACAGATAAATACTTCACAAAGGCAACTGCTGCACAACTAATTCAAAACAAAGCAATGAAGGAAGCAAATCTTATCACACAAAAATTTCATGAATTACAAAAACAAAATGAACTGAAAGTGAAAATTAAACATCTTAAAGATCTCCACGTACAAGCAGAACATCTATATCTGGATATTTTCACACAAGATGAAGGAACTGGGACCTTGCATGCTTTGTGTGGGATGGTGAAGTCAATGCAGAAAACAATAGATGAAGAGATGAGCTGCAGTCAAAGAATCTCCAAAGAAAGTGAAGTATTTCAGAAACAAGAAGATGAAAGTCGAAAAATATTCGAAGAACAGATGAGAAAACAAAGAGAAGATTTTGAAAATGAACTAAAAGAAAAACGCAAGAAATTTGAAAAGGAGCAGGAGAGAGCACGATGTGAAGGTGAGGAGAAGAGAAGAAAAGATATGAATAAATATGGAAAGAGTGTTTGAGAATAAGAGAAAAATGATGGATCAATATTTAGACAATCTAAGTTGGAAAGAAATTAGCAGGAAGCAGAAGCTAAAAACATTACAAGTTTACTGAATATTTTTCTTCATATCTTGTTATTTAGTGAAATAAAAAAACCTGAATGACTTCTTTGTGGCTGACAGTTAGCACAGGACATATATAATTGTTTACAAAATTCTTGTACTTTGTTTACAATAATCTGAAAATGTATCAGCAGAAATATTACTTTGTCTAATATTGTCTCCAGAATTCATAAGTGACTTTCATAAAATAGTACAGTTTGTCTGAAAGACAAGACTCATATGAAGAGATTGTTATGACCATTCCAAAATTTTCTTAGCAGACAAATGTCTCAATATAATATTAGAAAATATGAAGTTTGTAACACTGTAAAATTCTGCTCCACTTGTTCCACAATTGATGGATAGTGATTTGTATCTATAAACATCTTTTTTTACTCTGTTACATTTATTGCACATTCTGTAAAATGCATACTTATTACCAAGTTTTTTTCCACACATGCACACACACACATGTTTGTAAGTGTGTGTGTACACACAAATTTATATCATTATTCTTTATACATTGTGCCAGTTATTTTTTTATGTTATATAATATGACATAAGTAAACCAGTTGGCATACATCGGCAGCTACATAGACCAGGATTTTAATGTCAGAAAGGAAGTTAGAATTAGAATTACAAAAACAGCACAGACCTTCAAGAATCTTGAGAACATATGGCATTCAAAAGTTATAAACACAGTATGAAATCTCAAACTAAAGTTTTTCAGTATAAAACACCAAACTAAAGTTTTTCAGTATAAAAACTCAAACTAAAGTATTTCAGTAAAAAACTACAAACAAAATTTTATTATTATGAAATCTCAAACTAAAGTTTTTTCAGTATGAAACCTGAAACTAAAGTTTTTCAGTATGAAAACTAAAACTAAAGTTTTTCAGTATGAAACCTCAAACTAAAGTTTTTCAGTATGAAACCTCAAACTAAAGTTTTTCAGTATGAAACCTCAAACTAAAGTTTTTCAGTATGAAACCTCAAACTAAAATTTTTCAGTATGAAACCTCAAACTAAAGTTTTTCAGTATGAAACCTCAAACTAAAGTTTTTCAGTATGAAACCTCAAACTAAAAATTGACAACATAATGCAGTGTTTATGCAAGCATATTAAAGCTTAACCAGTAACCAAGATAAGATAGAGTATCTGAAGATATCAAGAGACCAGAGGCAAAATGACCCAGATTATATAAATGTTGGAGATATGATTATTAGGAAAAGCAGGATCATACAAATATTTAGGCACAACCTTCAACAGAAGCAATATAGTAAGCGAGGAAATTAAAAGCAGAGTACAGATAGGGAATAAAATATACTCTGTTTTGCAACACATGTCAAAATCCAAAATCCTGTCCTAAAACACCAAAATAATCTACAAAATTATATAATAAGACCAGCTGTCATGTATGGATCAGAAACATGGAGTACAACAAAAAAAGATGAACAACAGTTGCAGATCTTTGAGAATAAGATCCTAAGAAGAATCTTTGGGTCCATAAAGAATACTAACAGTGGAGAATGGAGAGCTAGAAAGAACACTGAACTTAACAGCTTATTTAAATCTCAATGAATTATAAATGTCTTGTAACTTAACAAACTATGCTGGCTGGGCTATGTAGAAAGAATGGAAGAGAACAGACAAACAAAATGAACAAGAGATGAGGGAAATAAGACCAAAGGGTAGACCATGACAGAAATGGAAAGACAACATAGAAGAGGCTTTACAAGAAATTGGTGTCACCAACTGGAGAGATAAAATTAGGAATAGAGAAGAATGGAGATGAACTTTATCTGTGGCAGTGAGCCTTAATGGCTTGGAAAGCTGAAGAAGAAGAAGCAGAAGAAGAAGAAGAAATCAAGTACATATGATTGTTTATGTATGATTATTATCTTTATGTTTGAGATAAATCTATGAATGCACTGATATTGTTATTAAATATCTCTTGTGTACAGAAATGGTGACATCTGATCCTGGAGTCACCACATTTTACTCCCAGATGTTTTATACAAACCAAAGATATTGTGTCTGAGAGTAGGTTGTGTCTGAGAGTAACCTGTGTCTGAGAGTAGGTTGCGTCTGAGAGTAAGCTGTGTCTGAGAGTAGGCTGTGTCTGAGAGTAAGCTGTGTCTGAGAGTAAGCTGTGTCTGACAGTAAGCGTGTCTGAGAGTAGGTTGTGTCTGAGAGTAGGCTGTGTCTGAGAGTAGGCTGTGTCTGAGAGTAGGTTGTGTCTGAGAGTAGGTTGTGTCTGAGAGTAGGTTGTGTCTGAGAGTAAGCTGTGTCTGAGAGTAGGTTGTGTCTGAGAGTAGGTTGTGTCTGAGAGTAGGTTGTGCCTGAGAGTAAGCTGTGTCTGAGAGTAGGTTGTGTCTGAGAGTAGGTTGTGTCTGAGAGTAGGTTGTGTCTGAGAGTAGGCTGAAACTCTTTATCCTGCTCTCCTCTGTGAAAGAAAATAAAATATTTCTGAAGAGTGCAAGAAAGATGTTAACAATATCTAGACAATGTAGTTTATGTCCAGCTGGTGTTACAGTTGTGGTTAGCTCTGTAAACATTTCAGCCAAAGCACTTGGGACTTCAGTAAAGTAAGAGAACACAGTTTTGTAGGATAAAAAAAGGTTTATATTCATTCAGTCATGCAGGCAGATGTAGTATAGTTTTGTGCTGTCAGTCTGGCATGTCAGCCAAATGTTTCCATTTAAGGTTACAGTGGTGCAACTACATGTACTCCTGGTCTCCTTCACACTATATTTAGAGTTTAATAAAGTTTAAACAATGTATAGAATAAGACTTTCAAGTGTTAATATTAATTTTAAATATAACCCTCATCTATTCATCTATGTCACTGAATTAGCTATTGGCCCAGCCAGTTTTGGCACCAAGTCTTATGTGAAAATGTTATAAAACATATAGTTCAGTTCAAAAATATGAATTACATGTATGGAAAAGCACTATTTAGTTTGTTACATGTTTGTGTATGTAAACATCTTTTGATGAAGTGTGTACAGAGTGTCATTCATTCATTCATTTGCATGTCCCTTGTGGAACTTTGCCTCCCTAACAGCACTCCTGTAGAACTCTCAGTTGTGAGCAAGAAGGCCTACTGCTAATGCATCCATTTGCAGGTTATCAACGATGTCTTGCAGCCATCTTCGCCTTAGTCTTCTTCTCTTTCTTTTTTCAATTATGTACACTTCCAAGATGGTTTTCTCTACATTATCATGATGTTTAATGTGTCCAAAATATTTAAGTTTTCTCTCTTTAATCTTCTTTACTAGCCAGCCTTGGTTTTATGAAAATGCATTTGCTTAAGAACTGCCTGTGTTTTGGGTTGGATTTGAACAATGACCACAAATAGGTTGGAGCATTGTGTGATAGATAGAATTTTATTAATTAACTTGGCCTTGTTGAATAGAAATCTCTTCTTGAGGGGTAGAATATCAAGATATTTGCCCTTATTTGTAATACGCGCTACATGCTTGTTGTCTGTAAGCTTTACTGCTGGTTTCTGGAGTGAGTAAAGTCTTTTCATGTTTGACATTTACTAACCATCCCAGATTGCGGAACAGTAGTCCAAGTGTGTTTATATTTGTGATATGTAGTATATTTTCCTAGTGTCTGTGTCAAAAAAGTGTTTAATTTTTGCAAATTGGTAAACTTTTTGTGCAGTGAATTTGGTTAGATTGTCTACATGATGATTCCAGCTTAGGTGGTGATCAACCATGAGACCTAGAATTTTATGTTCACTAACATTTTCTTTCTGTGAAGTTCCAGTGTGGAGTTGTGGTGTTTTGTTGGTGAATTTGTTAATTTCTGTCTTGCTGTAATGAGCATGGATTTTGTTTTGCTGATGTTTATGAGCATTCTGTTGTTGCTCCAGTTAATTAGACTGTTTATTTCAATGTGAGGAGTTCACTCAAGATTAATACAGTCATTGTCACTAGTGTAAACTGCAGTCATCAGCAAAAAGGTAACAAGATGATTTTTTTTAGATGAAGTGGAATATCATTGATGAAAATGGTAAAAACCAGATTACATGTTTGTGTATGTAAACAACTTTTGATGAAGTGTGTACAGAGTGTCATTCATTCATTCATTTGCATGTCCCTTGTGGAACTTTGCCTCCCTAACAGCACTCCTGTAGACCTTTCAGTTGTGAGCAAGAAGGCCTGCTGCTGATACATCCATTTGCAGGTTATCAATGATGTCTTGCAGCCATCTTCGCCTTAGTCTTCTTCTCTTTCTTTTTTCAATTATGTACACTTCCAAGATGGTTTTCTCTACATTATCATGATGTTTAATATGTCCAAAATATTTAAGTTTTCTCTCTTTAATCTTCTTTACTAGCCAGCCTTGGTTTTATGAAAATGCAATTGCTTAAGAACTGCCTGTGTTTTGGGTTGGATTTGAACAATGACCACAAATAGGTTGGAGCATTGCGTGATAGATAGAATTTTATGAATTAACTTGGCCTTGTTGAATAGAAATCTCTTCTTGAGGGGTAGAATATCAAGATGTTTGCCCTTATTTGTAATACACGCTACATGCTTGTTGTCTGTAAGCTTTACTGCTGGTTTCTGGAGTGAGTAAAGTCTTTTCATGTTTGACATTTACTAACCATCCCAGATTGTGGAACAGTAGTCCAAGTGTGTTTATATTTGTGATATGTAGTATATTTTCCTAGTGTCTGTGTCAAAAAAGTGTTTAATTTTTGCAAACTGGTAAACTTTTCGTGCAGTGAATTTGGTTAGATTGTCTACATGATGATTCCAGCTGAAGTGGTGATCAACCATGAGACCTAGAATTTTATGTTCACTAACATTTTCTTTCTGTGAAGTTCCAGTGTGGAGATGTGGTGTTTTGTTGGTGAATTTGTTAATTTCTGTCTTGCTGTAATGAGCATGGATTTTGTTTTGCTGATGTTTATGAGCATTCTGTTGTTGTTGCTCCAGTTAATTAGACTGTTTATTTCAAAGTGAAGAGTTCACTCAAGATTAATACAGTCATTGTCACTAGTGTAAACTGCAGTCATCAGCAAAAAGGTAACAAGATGATTTTTTTTAGATGAAGTGGAATATCACTGATGAAAATGGTAAAAACCAGAGGACATCCTCATGGAACATCTTTATCAGCCACAGATGAAACTGAGTCAGATGACCCTGAATGTCAACCACAGATGAACCTGAGTTTCTGAGGCAAACAACCTGCTGTCTGTTGGAAAGAAAAGATGTAATAAATTTTGTTAAGTCCAGTTGTAATTTATAGTCTCACTATGATGGGGGTGGTGCCTGTGACTGAACTTCGACCAAGTATATCTGCTGCGACTGTTTCTACATCTCTCAAGCCAAGAACTGTACAAAGTTCTGACAGAGAATCTGTTTCTACATCTCTCAAGCCAAGAACTGTACAAAGTTCTGACAGAGAATCTGTTTCTACATCTCTCAAGCCAAGAACTGTACAAAGTTCTGACAGAGAATCTGTTTCTACATCTCTCAGGCCAAGAACTGTACAAAGTTCTGACAGAGAAACTAACACAAGAAACTAACACAAGAAACTAACACAAGAAACTAACACAAGAAACTAACACTTCAGCCGCTCAGTGGAAGGCAATAACAACTGGAGTTACAAACAATAATTTCAGATTTCTGCCACCATGTCCACCCAGAGTAAACAAGAAGCTGGTGGATGAAAACTCCACCCCAATTCAGTGTTTTAGGTTGGTCCTGACTGATTAAATACTTGGTAGTGCCAATAAATGATTATACCAAACATAAAATGGAACTGAATAATCCTTCCCAAGGAAAGATCAGTTGTAGCTAAATAAACAGCAGGAACAGTTCCAGAGTTGTTAACATTTTCTTTCCATATATGTTTAGATGGGACTTGACTGGCATCCATCTATGGAAGATTATTGGTTCAACTGCCACAGGGTTACACAGCATTCATTCATTTGCATGATCCTTGCGGAACTTTGCCTCCCTAACAGCACTCCTGTAGACCTTTCAGTTGTGAGCAAGAAGGCCTGCTGCTGATACATCCATTTGCAGGTTATCAATGATGTCTTGCAGCCATCTTCGCCTTAGTCTTCTTCTCTTTCTTTTTTCAATTATGTACACTTCCAAGATGGTTTTCTCTACATTATCATGATGTTTAATATGTCCAAAATATTTAAGTTTTCTCTCTTTAATCTTCTTTACTAGCCAGCCTTGGTTTTATGAAAATGCAATTGCTTAAGAACTGCCTGTGTTTTGGGTTGGATTTGAACAATGACCACAAATAGGTTGGAGCATTGCGTGATAGATAGAATTTTATGAATTAACTTGGCCTTGTTGAATAGAAATCTCTTCTTGAGGGGTAGAATATCAAGATGTTTGCCCTTATTTGTAATACACGCTACATGCTTGTTGTCTGTAAGCTTTACTGCTGGTTTCTGGAGTGAGTAAAGTCTTTTCATGTTTGACATTTACTAACCATCCCAGATTGTGGAACAGTAGTCCAAGTGTGTTTATATTTGTGATATGTAGTATATTTTCCTAGTGTCTGTGTCAAAAAAGTGTTTAATTTTTGCAAACTGGTAAACTTTTCGTGCAGTGAATTTGGTTAGATTGTCTACATGATGATTCCAGCTGAAGTGGTGATCAACCATGAGACCTAGAATTTTATGTTCACTAACATTTTCTTTCTGTGAAGTTCCAGTGTGGAGATGTGGTGTTTTGTTGGTGAATTTGTTAATTTCTGTCTTGCTGTAATGAGCATGGATTTTGTTTTGCTGATGTTTATGAGCATTCTGTTGTTGTTGCTCCAGTTAATTAGACTGTTTATTTCAAAGTGAAGAGTTCACTCAAGATTAATACAGTCATTGTCACTAGTGTAAACTGCAGTCATCAGCAAAAAGGTAACAAGATGATTTTTTTTAGATGAAGTGGAATATCACTGATGAAAATGGTAAAAACCAGAGGACATCCTCATGGAACATCTTTATCAGCCACAGATGAAACTGAGTCAGATGACCCTGAATGTCAACCACAGATGAACCTGAGTTTCTGAGGCAAACAACCTGCTGTCTGTTGGAAAGAAAAGATGTAATAAATTTTGTTAAGTCCAGTTGTAATTTATAGTCTCACTATGATGGGGGTGGTGCCTGTGACTGAACTTCGACCAAGTATATCTGCTGCGACTGTTTCTACATCTCTCAAGCCAAGAACTGTACAAAGTTCTGACAGAGAATCTGTTTCTACATCTCTCAAGCCAAGAACTGTACAAAGTTCTGACAGAGAATCTGTTTCTACATCTCTCAAGCCAAGAACTGTACAAAGTTCTGACAGAGAATCTGTTTCTACATCTCTCAGGCCAAGAACTGTACAAAGTTCTGACAGAGAAACTAACACAAGAAACTAACACAAGAAACTAACACAAGAAACTAACACAAGAAACTAACACTTCAGCCGCTCAGTGGAAGGCAATAACAACTGGAGTTACAAACAATAATTTCAGATTTCTGCCACCATGTCCACCCAGAGTAAACAAGAAGCTGGTGGATGAAAACTCCACCCCAATTCAGTGTTTTAGGTTGGTCCTGACTGATTAAATACTTGGTAGTGCCAATAAATGATTATACCAAACATAAAATGGAACTGAATAATCCTTCCCAAGGAAAGATCAGTTGTAGCTAAATAAACAGCAGGAACAGTTCCAGAGTTGTTAACATTTTCTTTCCATATATGTTTAGATGGGACTTGACTGGCATCCATCTATGGAAGATTATTGGTTCAACTGCCACAGGGTTACACAGCATTCATTCATTTGCATGATCCTTGCGGAACTTTGCCTCCCTAACAGCACTCCTGTAGACCTTTCAGTTGTGAGCAAGATGGCCTGCTGCTGATGCATCCATTTGCAGGTTATCAACGATGTCTTGCAGCCATCTTCGCCTTAGTCTTCTTCTCTTTCTTTTTTCAATTATGTACACTTCCAAGATGGTTTTCTCTACATTATCATGATGTTTAATGTGTCCAAAATATTTAAGTTTTCTCTCTTTAATCTTCTTTACTAGCCAGCCTTGGTTTTATGAAAATGCATTTGCTTAAGAACTGCCTGTGTTTTGGGTTGGATTTGAACAATGACCACAAATAGGTTGGAGCATTGTGTGATAGATAGAATTTTATTAATTAACTTGGCCTTGTTGAATAGAAATCTCTTCTTGAGGGGTAGAATATCAAGATATTTGCCCTTATTTGTAATACGCGCTACATGCTTGTTGTCTGTAAGCTTTACTGCTGGTTTCTGGAGTGAGTAAAGTCTTTTCATGTTTGACATTTACTAACCATCCCAGATTGCGGAACAGTAGTCCAAGTGTGTTTATATTTGTGATATGTAGTATATTTTCCTAGTGTCTGTGTCAAAAAAGTGTTTAATTTTTGCAAATTGGTAAACTTTTTGTGCAGTGAATTTGGTTAGATTGTCTACATGATGATTCCAGCTTAGGTGGTGATCAACCATGAGACCTAGAATTTTATGTTCACTAACATTTTCTTTCTGTGAAGTTCCAGTGTGGAGTTGTGGTGTTTTGTTGGTGAATTTGTTAATTTCTGTCTTGCTGTAATGAGCATGGATTTTGTTTTGCTGATGTTTATGAGCATTCTGTTGTTGCTCCAGTTAATTAGACTGTTTATTTCAATGTGAGGAGTTCACTCAAGATTAATACAGTCATTGTCACTAGTGTAAACTGCAGTCATCAGCAAAAAGGTAACAAGATGATTTTTTTTAGATGAAGTGGAATATCATTGATGAAAATGGTAAAAACCAGATTACATCCTCGTGGAACATCTTTATCAGCCACAGATGAAACTGAGTCAGATGACCCTGAATGTCAACCACAGATGAACCTGAGTTTCTGAGGCAAACAACCTGCTGTCTGTTGGAAAGAAAAGATGTAATAAATTTTGTTAAGTCCAGTTGTAATTTATAGTCTCACTATGATGGAGTGTTGCCTGTGACTGAACTTCGACCAAGTACATCTGCTGCGACTGTTTCTACATCTCTCAAGCCAAGAACTGTACAAAGTTCTGACAGAGAATCTGTTTCTACATCTCTCAAGCCAAGAACTGTACAAAGTTCTGACAGAGAATCTGTTTCTACATCTCTCAGGCCAAGAACTGTACAAAGTTCTGACAGAGAATCTGTTTCTACATCTCTCAGGCCAAGAACTGTACAAAGTTCTGACAGAGAATCTGTTTCTACATCTCTCAGGCCAAGAACTGTACAAAGTTCTGACAGAGAATCTGTTTCTACATCTCTCAGGCCAAGAACTGTACAAAGTTCTGACAGAGAATCTGTTTCTACATCTCTCAGGCCAAGAACTGTACAAAGTTCTGACAGAGAATCTGTTTCTACATCTCTCAAGCCAAGAACTGTACAAAGTTCTGACAGAGAAACTAACACAAGAAACTAACACTTCAGCTGCTCAGTGGAAGGCAATAACAACTGGAGTTACAAACAATAATTTCAGATTTCTGCCACCATGTCCACCTGGAGTAAACAAGAAGCTGGTGGATGAAAACTCCACCCCAATTCAGTGTTTTAGGTTGGTCATGACTGATGAAATACGTGGTAGTGTCAATAAATGATTATACCAAGAAATATGTGATAGTGTCACTAAATGATTATTCCAAGAAATACTTGGTAGTGTGAAAAATGATTATACCAAGAAATATTTGGTATGTCAATAAATGATTATACCAAGAAATACTTGGTAGTGCCAATAAATGATTATACCAAGAAATACTTGGTAGTGCCAATAAATGATTATACCAAGAAATACTTGGTAGTGCCAATAAATGATTATACCAAGAAATACTTAGTAGTGTGAAAAATGATTATACCAAGAAATATTTGGTATGTCAATAAATGATTATACCAAGAAATACTTGGTAGTGCCAATAAATGATTATACCAAGAAATACTTGGTAGTGCCAATAAATGATTATACCAAGAAATACTTAGTAGTGTGAAAAATGATTATACCAAGAAATATTTGGTATGTCAATAAATGATATACCAAGAAATACTTGGTAGTGCCAATAAATGATTATACCAAGAAATACTTGGTAGTGTGGAAAATGATTATACCAAGAAATACTTGGTAGTGTGAAAAATGATTATACCAAGAAATACTTGGTAGTGCCAATAAATGATTATACCAAGAAATACTTGGTAGTGCCAATAAATGATTATACCAAGAAATACTTGGTAGTGTCAATAAATGATTATACCAAGAAATACTTGGTAGTGTGAAAAATGATTATACCAAGAAATACTTGGTAGTGCCAATAAATGATTATACCAAGAAATACTTGGTAGTGCCAATAAATGATTATACCAAGAAATACTTGGTGGTGCCAATAAATGATTATACCAAGAAATACTTGGTAGTGCCAATAAATGATTATACCAAGAAATACTTGGTAGTACCAATAAATGATTATACCAAGAAATACTTGGTAGTGCCAATAAATGATTATACCAAGAAATACTTGGTAGTGCCAATAAATGATTATACCAAGAAATACTTGGTATTGCCAATAAATGATTATACCAAGAAATACTTGGTTGTGCCAATAAATGATTATACCAAACATAAAATGGAACTGGATAATCCTTCCCAGGGAAAGATCAGTTGTAGCTAAATGAACAGCAATAACAGTTCCAGAGTTGTTAACATTTTCTTTCCGTATATGTTTAGATGGGACTTGACAGGCATCCATCTGTAAAAGATTATTGGTCCAAAATGCCACAGGATTACACAGCATGGAACCATCATATGTTTGCTAGGGGAATATTTGAAGCTGTTTACTACACAATGCTACACTGTTCTGATATTGTGAATGCTGAAGGGAAGGCCAAGATTGAACCATTCATCAACAAAATTGTATCACAGTTTCAGGTAGCATTTTACCCTAATCAGTCTGGCGCGAGATGAAATGTCCATTGGAAGATGGTGTCTTTTTTGTTGCAGTGTCAACAAAGCCAGAAGTTTCAAGTCTGACTGTGAGAGCAGATATGGCACATCAGAGAAATAAAAACTCACTGATGAATATAATCAATCAATGAATGGCTGTGGGCGTGTTGATCAGAATGTTACTTATTGTGATGGCTTTAAAAAAAACACAAAATGATGGGAAAAAATATTTTCTGCTGGAAATTATCCAGGCCAGTGCACATGTTCTACATTCTGAAACTAGAAGAGACAAGAAAGAAAGTTTTGCTATGTTCTACATTCTGAAACTAGAAGAGACAAGAAAGAAAGCTTTGCTATGTTCTACATTCTGAAACTAGAAGAGACAAGAAAGAAAGCTTTGCTATGTTCTACATTCTGAAACTAGAAGAGACAAGAAAGAAAGTTTTGCTATGTTCTACATTCTGAAACTAGAAGAGACAAGAAAGAAAGTTTTGCTATGTTCTACATTCTGAAACTAGAAGAGACAAGAAAGAAAGTTTTGCTATGTTCTACATTCTGAAACTAGAAGAGACAAGAAAGAAAGCTTTGCTATGTTCTACATTCTGAAACTAGAAGAGGCAAGAAAGAAAGCTTTGCTATGTTCTACATTCTGAAACTAGAAGAGGCAAGAAAGAAAGCTTTGCTATGTTCTACATTCTGAAACTAGAAGAGACAAGAAAGAAAGCTTTGCTATGTTCTACATTCTGAAACTAGAAGAGACAAGAAAGAAAGCTTTGCTATGTTCTACATTCTGAAACTAGAAGAGGCAAGAAAGAAAGCTTTGCTATGTTCTACATTCTGAAACTAGAAAAGACAAGAAAGAAAGCTTTGCTATGTTCTACATTCTGAAACTAGAAGAGACAAGAAAGAAAGCTTTGCTATGTTCTACATTCTGAAACTAGAAGAGACAAGAAAGAAAGCTTTGCTATGTTTTACATTCTGAAACTAGAAGAGACAAGAAAGAAAGCTTTGCTATGTTCTACATTCTGAAACTAGATGAGACAAGAAAGAAAGCTTTGCTATGTTCTACATTCTGAAACTAGAAGAGACAAGAAAGAAAGCTTTGCTATGTTCTACATTCTGAAAATAGAAGAGGCAAGAAAGAAAACTTTGCTATGTTCTACATTCTGAAACTAGAAGAGACAAGAAAGAAAGCTTTGCTATGTTCTATATTCTGAAACTAGAAGAGACTTCTTCTTCTTCTTCTTCTTCGTTCACTTCTACCACCAAAAACCGCACTGTGAACCTACTGAATTCACACATGTGGTCCTCGTTAGGTCCGGTGGTCCCCTGTGTGGTCCAAAATAGACCACATGAGTTCCACGAAGGACCACAAGGGGTTCAGAGTATCACAGTGCTTTAGCCTGTATTCTTGGTGGGTCTCGGAAGCGGGATTGCGTGACACCGTGGTTTTCATTGCACCAGTTTGGTCTAGGGTTGGACTTTCTCACCGGAAGACCTCGACGTGTTTGGAATATCAGTGCATCCCCGCTGGGTGAGAGGCGTTAGCCCACCCAGGACAGAGTTGGACTTTCTCACCGGAAAACCTCGACGTGTTATGAGATACCCGTGTATCACCGCCGGGTGAGAGGTGGTTGCCCATCCAGTCCAGGGTTGGACTTTCTCACCGGAAAACCTCAGCGTGATTAGGATACGCAGACATCCCCGCCGGGTGAGAGGTGGTTGCCTATCTAGACTTCCCTGGTCCAGTGTCTCCGACTTCAGCATTTTGCGGTCGTGGCCGCTACCCTTCCTAGTTGTGACCAGGATGGAGCTTTTGTCCAGGAGGACGAATCCTCGCCACTAGTGACTTCTACCCCTGGGTTGAGCCGGTTTAGGCATTTCCCAGTATGGGCATGTTTGGGACGGGACCGACCTCTAGGGCAGAGGTACTGTGACATTCATAGCCTTCAAGATTCACCCCTGGTATGAGCCGGTTTAGGCAAAATTCACCAGTATGGGTGTTTATCAGGCGTTACCGACCTCTAGAGCGGAGGTGGCATGACATGTCTAGCCATCGAGTTCCACCCCTGGTGTGTGCCGGTTTAGGCATATTTCGCCAGTGTAGGTGTATTTCGGACGTAGGCGGCCTCTAGAGCAGAGGTGCCGTGGTATAGCTCTCGTAGCGATACTACTGGACATACCAGGTTAAACTTCACTTTCCACCACCTTTTCCCATCGGCGCCGCACAGCAACCTTTATTTCCGCATTTACTTCCTTAACCGGGAGGAGCTTCACTCCACGCGCGGCATTTGAAAAGTCAAGCCAGCAGTGACTTAACCTCTGGGACAAACCGGTTCATGCATTTCACACGATATGACTGCACTCAGGACGTGGCCGACCTCCAGACCAGAGGTGCCGTGATTTGACTGTTTGCTTCGCTTTATTCTTTCAACCACCTTTTCCGCAGTGATGCTGCGCGGCAACCTCATCTGCAAATTTCTTCATTGGCCGGGAAGAGCACCGCTCCACGCACGGCAGCTGAAGATCTCGCCAACAGCGAACTAGAAGAGACAAGAAAGAATGTTTTGCTATGTTCTAAATTCTGGAACTATAAGAGACAAGAAAGAAAGCTTTGCTATGTTCTACATTCTGAAACTAGAAGAGACAAGAAAGAAAGCTTTGCTATGTTTTACATTCTGAAACTAGAAGAGACAAGAAAGAAAGCTTTGCTATGTTCTACATTCTGAAACTAGAAGAGATAAGAAAGAAAGCTTTGCTATGTTCTACATTCTGAAACTAGAAGAGACAAGAAAGAATGTTTGTCACTTTCAGACTCAAGAAACAGTTACTGGTGCAGCTTGAAGAGCTTACAATCCTTCTCATGCCAGAAAGCGAGAGAGAGAGAGAAGGCTGTGGGAAATAAGTGAAAACTATGGCCACCAAGGCAAAGTGCAGCTTCTCATAGACTCTGTGGTGCACCACATTTAGAATCTTGTTGAATAGAAACTATAAATTGTAAAAGTCTGTGACACTCCATCATCACGTCATAAAACCAATTTTATGTGTACCAGATGTGAAAACATACTACACCTTCATCTTAAGGAATGTTTTGAAAAATGCCACTCACCTAATTACATTCCACAATAGATTCCACGGTTGATGACGCATTTGTTTTGGTGCTTCAGTTGTGATAACTTCTGGTTAAGTTTTATTCTCATCATATAATCAGTGCATGTGGTAAAATTTATTAAAAAAAAAAAAACTGACCAAATGTTACAAAACTTTGTGGTGTTATTCATAAATGGATCATCTACATATATGTGCTAGTTTCATGTGTCAGTGTCACTACAAAATAGTTGCAGATGCTAGTAAGCTGGAAGTTTCTTTTTATACATAATGTTTTTTGTATGTAAAGAGCTAAAAAAAAACAGCATAATATTTCCTTCTAGACTTTTTTTTTCATAGATAACTGCATTACTTGGGTCCTTTGCTCATTTCTTTTCAGTTTGATATTTCCTTCTAGACTTTTTTTTCATAGATAACTGCATTACTTGGGTCCTTTGTTCATTTCTTTTCAGTTTGATATTTCCTTCTAGACTTTTTTTTCATAGATAACTGCATTACTTGGGTCCTTTGTTCATTTCTTTTCAGTTTGATATTTCCTTCTAGACTTTTTTTCATAGATAACTGCATTACGTGGGTCCTTTGTTCATTTCTTTTCAGTTTGATATTTCCTTCTAGACTTTTTTTTTCATAGATAACTGCATTACTTGGGTCCTTTGTTCATTTCTTTTCAGTTTGATATTTCCTTCTAGACTTTTTTTTCATAGATAACTGCGTTACTTGGGTCCTTTGTAAATCTTATTATTTTACCATGAAATAGTTCCAGAAAAGAATTAGAAAAGAGGACATCCCCTCTGCAAAAATTTCATCCTGACTCTTCAGATCAAGGAAATCAGTTATGTAGGGAAAGAGGTCCCTATAGGGAAAAAAAGAAGAGGAAAACAAATTGACATAAGCGATGCACATGAGAATGGAAAAAAATAATATAAAATAGGGGGGACTTTAGCTGTGACTTGCAAGATTCTGCATTTTAACTTTTGTTGTAAATAGGCATTACATTTTGTTAGTTTTACTGCAGTGGCTTTATGTATATTTTTAAATTCTGCTTATATATGCAGGAAACTCTCTATTGTAGAGAGCGGAACAACAACACAACTCCTACAGATCATCAGAGGAAGTACCCCCCATCAGACAAGTGTTTTGGCCCTATTAAACTCCTGACATTCTAAGTGGGGTGGGCCCTTCTGGGTCATGACTCCCAGAGGTCTTGTGAGTTGTTGCTTTTTTTTCCCCCGGTCCCGGGATTGAACCCGCGATCTTTCAGTTGGCACTGCACTTTTGAAGTGAGTCTTTAGCGATATTTTCCGGGCATTGTTCTTCTGCTGTCTTATTGCTTCTATTTTCCTCTGTCTTCTGGACTTTCTTGGTGTCACTTTTTCTCTTTTTGCCTGTTTGGTTCCAAACTCTTTGTAGCAGTGAAGATATATGATGTTACCAAATGCTTCCAGTTTTTGCTCCAGGTTTTTTCCTCTTAGCTGTTTGTCCAGTTCTTTGCATAATCCAGCGTCTAGGTTTTCCCATAAGCTTTTTGCACTTGCTGGTGGGAAGTTAATCTTGTCTCTGGTCTCGTCGGAGGGCTGCATTGCCTCCCTGCTGCTTGATCCAACCTGAATATTCCCTGTGCTGTGGTTTATATCCTGACAGATCTTCTAATGTCTTATCTGAGACTGGTGTCACAGTGCACTGTTGAGTATTGGGCAGAGAGAAACCACTACATCCTTTCCTCGTTCTGTGTATTTTCATGCCACGTTGAGTGTTAAATTTCCTGCCACAGATGCATGGATACTCCATCCGCTGTTCTGAACTCGAATTAATTGGGGCGGGCATGGTCGTTTCACTACTGGTGGCAAAACTAACAAGTTCAAAATAGCAACATGGAATGTTAGAACTTTATTCCAGGCTGGAAAATTAGAAAATGTAAAGATGGAAATGGAAAGGATGAAGATCAACATATTAGGAATGAGTGAAGTTAGATGGACAGGTGCAGGGAAGATAAACTCAGATAAATATACAATAATATATTCAGGAAGTGAGAAACATGAACGAGGAGTAGGAATTATATTTGATGAAAAAACGGCAAGGACAACTGTAGGATATTTGAACATCTCGGACAGAGTCCTGCTAGCCTAACTGAAAGGACAACCAATAAACATAAATATTATACAAGTGTATGCCCCAACATCTGAAAGCTCTTTAGAAGATGTACAGCTATTTTATAATGACATAGAGACAGCACTAAAACACATAAAGACACATGAAGTTACCATAGTCATGGGAGATTTTAATGCCAAAGTTGGTAAAGGAAGAACTTCAGACATCGTTGGTGACTATGGACGGGGGGAGAGGAATGACAGAGGTTATAAATTAATTGAATGGGCAAGCATACACAGCATGGTTGTAGGAAATACCTGGTTTAAACAACATCCTCGAAGACTGACAACGTGGTGCAGTCCAGACAATAAGACTTTTAACCACATAGACTACATATTAATCAACAAACGATTCCGCAATGCATTAGTGACAACAAAAACCATGCCAGGAGCTGACTGCAATAGTGACCATGATTCACTCTGTGGAAAAGTTAGAATAAAACTAAAGAAAGCATGCAGAAAAGTGAGAAACATCAAACTGAATACAGAACTTCTTAAAAATGACCAAGAACTGCGAGAACAATACAAAGTTATTATAACAAATAGATACAATGCAATAGCAAAGATAAATAGTATAGATGAACAATGGGAAATGTTAAGAGATTCTATCCACCAAACTGTTAAGGAGATAATACCACCAAAAAAAGAAGCCCCTAAAAATAAATGGATGACAGACGACATCTTAGGACTGATGGACAAGAGGAGGAGGAGTAAAAATAACGAGAAAAAATATAACAAGATAAATAAAGAAATAAGACGCAAATGCAGAGAGGCAAAAGAAGTGTGGTTAAATGAGCAGTGCAGACAGATAGAGGACTCTCATATTAAAGACAGCAAAAACATGCACAAACGAATTAATGAACTCACAGGCAGGAAAACAAAATATGCCACAGGATGCCTGAAATCGAAAGAAGGTAAAATGTTAATGGGAAAAGAAGACATTGTGGACAGGTGGACAGAGTATATCTGTGAGCTATATGGAGGAGAAAGACCAGAATTAACACCAGATACTGAAAACTGTGAGGGACCACCAATACTTGAAGATGAAATCATAGATGCCATCAAACACATGAAGAAAAGAAAAGCGACTGGGCCTGATAATATAACAATAGAAGAAATAGAGGCACTAGAGGAGACAGGAATAAAAATAATAACCAAGTTACTGAATGACATTTACAACAGTGGTTATATTCCCAGTGACCTGATTAAATCCACGTTTATAGCACTACCAAAGAAGCCAGATGCAAAGGAATGTGACGACCACCGGACTATCAGCCTCTCATGTCACATAACGAAGCTACTTCTGAGAATAATTATGAGAAGAACAAGGAAAAAGATAAAAATGGAAATAGCAGATGAACAGTTTGGATTTGTTGAAGGAAAGGGAACACACAATGCCATTTATGCTTTACGAACACTAACAGAAAGAGCTTTAGAAGTACAGAAAGATCTCTACTTATGCTTCATTGATTACACCAAGGCATTTGACAAGGTGAAACATAATGAAATTATTAAAATGCTTGAAGACATCAATATAGACGGCAAAGACCTGAGGATTGTAAAACATATATACTGGCAGCAAGAAGCAGCAGTTCGAGTTGAAAATAGAATTGGAAAATATCAACCTATAAAACAAGGGCTGCGGCAAGGATGTGCACTATCTCCAGACCTTTTTTCTCTGTATAGCAAGAATATTCTAAGAACAATCATCACAGAACCAGGCATAAAAATTGGAGGATACAATATTAACAACCTTCTGTATGCTGACGACACAGTACTGATAGCTGAGAACCAACAAGACCTGCAAAATCTCTTGGATAAAGTCGCCAAAGAAAGTGAACAGAAAGGCCTTACTTTGAACATCAAAAAGACAGAGACTATGGTTATATCTAAGAAACAGAATCCACCAGCATGCAGTATTAAATTAAACGGAACTATTCTAAAGCAGGTGCAGAAATTCAAATACCTTGGAGCAGTAATAACTTCAGATGGGAAATGCAGAACAGAAATTAGGAACAGAATAGGCCAAGCAAAGACTGCATTTCAGAGAATGAGAAACATATTAACCAACACATCCTTATCAATGAATGTTAGGAAACGAGTCCTAAAATGCTATATTGAACCTATCTTGTTATATGGAAGTGAATCATGGACAATAGGCAAGTCTGCACAAAAATCATTGGAAGCAGCAGAAATGTGGTTTATTAGAAGAATGTTGCGAATCCCCTGGACAGCAAAAATAACTAATGAAGAATGTATGAGAAGAGCTGGAGAGACAAAAAAATCTTGTCAAAAAGATAAGAGAGAGACAATGTATTTTCATAGAACATGCAATGAGAAGAGGGGGCATTGAAAATATTATAACAACAGGAAAAATAGAAGGAAGAAGATCAAGAGGAAGACCAAGAGAAATGATACTGGACAGTCTGACGGGATGGTGTGAGAGGAGATCACCAACTGAGCTGATGGCCTGCATGAAGGATCGGATACTCTGGAGAAGCATAATAGCTAACGCCATTCGGCACGGCACATGATGATGATGATGATGATGGTCGTTTCCCGTATAGTCACATGTGGATCCATCATCCCCCCCCCCCTTTTTTTTCGGTGAATCCTGGGGGCATTTCTTTTTTTGGACTTTGTAGCAATAGTATGTCGGCTGACAGGGTTGCTGGCCCGTACAGCCCAGTTCAGGGACGCTTTCCTAGTGAAGATTCTGGTCTTTCCCAGTGTCTGTCGGTCTTTCCCGACTGTCCATCGGTCTTTCCCGATTGTCAATGACATCACCACTTTCCCGACTGTCAATGACATCACCATGCTCTAGATGTAGGAAACTCTCTAATATATATATATATATTTCTCCTTTTTGTTCACACATACAGTCTATATCAAATTTAAGATATATACTCAAGCATTATGCTTTAAGTCGTCATTTATCGTTTTATAAGAAAATGTATGAAAAACGCTGCTAGCTTTTCACAACAAGCTAATACCAGTTCTTTCTTGCCAGAGCTAATGACAAACAGGGTGATGCCCATATTTTTCCCCTCTTGTAACACTTTCGTTAAGATTTCCCTAGAAAATGAGTGAACGTTAATATTCAGAAATCCCAGGAATATCGAATGATTTTCATGGGACTTTGTTTACTCGGGGAAACCACCTTGTATGTAATAATTTCCCGGAAACCGCGCCGAATTTCAAGGAATTGCAATCTAAACAGTAAAACGTTTTATTCCTGCCTTCTCGTGTCCGATATTTTTCAATGTTTTCAACACACGACAATAAAATCTGTGATATACCGTATTCATTGTAAAAAGTTGCACTTCCCTTGAAACAATCGTCTGGCAGCTACACAGTCTTGGTCACGTGATGATGGAAAACGTGTCGCTTGGAGAACACATTTACCTGTAGTCTGTCCTACGAGGTACTTCGACTTTAAGGGGGTTCTTTTGGAGCGGGGTGAAGTGGGTGGGGTGGGGGCAATTAAAATATATTTATATATACTATTTCAGAACTAAATTCACTATAATGCTGGGGGAGGGGTGTCAAAATCTTTGAAACTTAGTGGTGGGGCATGATTTCCCCCCCCCCAAAAAAAAAAGGTTGGGAAACACTCCTTTACTCCATGACCTAGCCGTCTTTAACGCTACTACTCTGTGACACGCTGTTTTTTCCTCTTAAGCCACTTTCCTCACAAAGAAGAAATATTATTGGCAATCCCCAGGAATCAGCGAAGAACTTGCCTATCGGCAATTCCCAGGAAAGATTTGTAATCGCGAAACAAAACACATGACTGCGTGTATCTTCCCAGTCATAGTTTAGCTATCTGAAGATAACTGACGTACCAAGCGCTCGCCTTGAGGTACATTGCCAGTACTGTTAACTATTCTAGTCGTAAGTAAGCTTTTATATTTCCTTTATTCTTTATCTTAATTAACGTTTATTCTTTGGCAAAAACAAAAGAATATTTCTAAGGATTGTTTCTTATATGCTATTTCAGGTTGGCAAGCAAATCATGATCGATGTGTTTTCAATACATCTGAAGATTTCAAAAGAAACTTGTTTCTTGTGTTTGTCTACAGATGTTAGAAAGTAGAAGTTCTCTAAACTTCTAAAATATTTTGGAAATTCCTGCATTATTTATCAGTGGAACAACAAATAATAATTTCATATATTTAAATGATGTATACTGATATCAGAAAATCTTCAAAACATTCCGTTGTTTTTCAAACAATTCAAGATAAAAAACCAGCAGAGTAGACAGAGAGAATATGTTTACATACTAAATAAAAGAAAAATCATCTTCAATCCTAAGAAAGAAATCGTAAAGACTGAGAGCAATCACCAGGTCTTACATGTGTTTGAAATAACAATCTTATCTTATATCCTTCCCATGCCGTTAAACGTCACATAGGGCTCGTAAAGTATTTTATGCCTGTTAATTTGGCCTCTCTTAACAATGTCCTCTTCAGAGTTTGACGCGGTCTGCCTCTTTTTCTTTGGCCTGTTGTGTTCCACTTGATAGCTTGTTTTGGGATTCTCTGATCTTTTCTTCTCATCAAGTGACTAACATATGTCCATCTCCTTTTCCTGATCACCCATGAGACTGGTTGTTGTTCAGTCATCTTGTCTTATCAGAAATAACAATAGAGGCTAAAAAAAATGAAATGGAAATGGCACAAATGAATGTAAACATCTTACATCCTTCCCGTGCCGTTAAACATCACATAGCTGTCTGCCAAGTTGTCCTGTTTTTGGCGAGTTTCTCAACTTCAACAAGGGATGTTATGCCCACTAAACTGGCTTCTCCAATCTCCTCTTTAGAGTTTCACGTGGTCAACCTCTTTTTCTTTGGCCTGTTATGCTACACTTGTTTTGGTATTCTCTGATTGTTTCTTATCACATGTGTCCATCATCTTTTCTGGTCACCCATGAGACAGGTTGTTGTTTGCTCATCTGTCTTATCTCTGTGTTGTTCTTAAATTCATTCCACTTTATACCAAGTATTTTCCTTATGCATTTGTTTTCAAAAGAGTTTAATTTCTTGTCTATTTCTTTAGGTGCTTTCCAGTTTTCACATGCATAAAAGAGGGTGGATATCACATTTGAATTGAATAATCTTAACTTGGTTTTTGTGCTTATAACTTTTGAATTCCTTATGTTCCTAAGATTTTTTAACGACAATGCTGCTTTTGCAATTCTAACTTCCTTCCTGATGTAACCATCTTGGTCTATGTAGCTGCCAGGGTATGCAGATTAGTTTACTTCATCAACAGCTGTTCTTTCTAAGTGTATTTTTCCATTGTGGTTAATGAGAAGTTTCATTATTTTTGTTTTGTCTTTGCCAGTTTCAAGACCTATTTTACTAGCCAGTGGAGACAGGGTATCTGTTTTTCTAACATCGATTTCACATTGTCACTGATAAGAGTTATGTCATCTGCAAAATCAAGATCTTCTGTTTGGGTCCCATGTACCCAATCAATGCCGGTTTTACCGGTACAGCATCTTTTTGTTATAAAGTCAATGGTAATTCCAAAAAGCAAGGGAGATAATATACATCCTTGTTTCTCACTTGTTTCAATCTGAAACCGTTCCCCCATTCCTTGTAAACAGCATAAGGCAAATTTGTACCTCCAAATAAAACAGCAGTAAGTTGTCGATTATTATTTGTAAGTGAACAAAATCTATACAGTGGAAAAAAGCATGAACAAAAGAAAAGAAAAAGGAATGAGATAAACTGATGCCCCAGAACTGAGAATGTAAGAACAATGGATCCATACCATTGACAGAACTGAAGAAAAATTCTATTAGAATGTGTGAAACTGAAAGATATGAAGCAAAAACTATCAGCAGATGAAATGTTTGAGCATAAGATAAGTATTAAAAATAGAAGTTGCCATGTAAGATAAAGTTTAGGAAGAAGAAAGTGCCACAGAAAGAGACTTGATGGACAACAAGAAGAGACAAGCAGGAGTGCTTCCCTAGCTTTACCATAAGTATAAGAAACTGAGAAAGACAGACATCCATTATAAACTAATCTCCCCTGACTGATAACTGATGATGAGATGAACTGTAGCTTCCATAACTTCACTTGTTAAGTATTTCATTTCATGTTGACTCTAACATATGCAGATTGTACTTTTGCATTTATGTTTCTATCAGTTTTGTTGAAAGGATAAAAAAAGAGAAGATAGAAACATTGCCTCTTCTTCCTTCTACTACTGATATTTCAAATGGTCTTAATCTTGTTAACATTTATCTACTCTTATCTAATGTGTTAATACTTCTTAACATGTTAAAAACTCTCAGAGAGTTTCAGAGCAAACCATTTTCTTATTATTATTATTATTCTACTGTCTCCCTGGAACTGTGAACTGATGTTCTTTGCAGCCAGTGCAGTGAACATGTTGAGGCGCAGCATCCTGTTAGCTTGAGAGTGGATTATGGCAGGTACTTTTCAGTCAACTGAATGAAGCTAAAAAGCAGTTGATATGCAGTGCAGTCCACTACTATGGGGACTTTGGCATCACTTCCCATTAACCAGACTAGACCTGTTACTGGGGGTGCCAATGGGCAGGGTCTTGGTCAGCTATGGTTCATAAGTCTTGGTGCTAGCATGTCAGTTTTTGGTTGTTGGCTACCAAATCAGACATCATCTCCTCCCCCCACATAAACTAATTAAAATTATAAGAAACAATCAAAATTTCTTGGACATATCATGTAAAGGCAGAAGGTAGAGAAGTGGTCTTGTCTTGTCTCCTTCCTCATATACCTCCCAGTGTTGAGGGGACACACAGACGTCTGGACAGGGCTTGGTAATTTGCTTCATATAATGGGATCTTTAAGATTTGTGTTATCTGCTCCTGCAACTTCTTGCACTGACAGCCTCTGCCTCTGAACTTGTTTATGGTTAGAAAAATCAGTGGTAAAAGAAGACAAGAAATGCAAAGAAAAAAATAACTCACCAGAATGAGTAAATGGCAAAAAAAAAGAAACAGAAACACTAAGGGTCACACAGGTTACTTATCATGATCACAAAATCTACCCAGTATCACAAGTAATGAAAAGTTTAATTTTCAGTTCCAAATTAAATGTATTTTAGAAAGAATCTAGACAGGAATTAAGAAAAAATGAATTTGCTTAAAGCTGCTACTTTTATTTTTACTTTATTTTATTTTTTTAGTTTTCATACAAAATGTGTGTATTTTTTTGGTTTAATTGTATTGTTTTATAGCTATAAAAGTATTATGAAGTAAAGTGGGTGGAGTTATCAGGGAAGATTCAGCCCCTGAAAAAAGTTGGACAAGTTAATTTTGGTGTTCCAGTCTAGTGTTACATGAATAGTTTGGAATATTAGTACAGGTATAAAATACTAAATACATAAATATACACAAAGCCATTGCAGTTAAACTGCAATAACAAAATGTTTAAACTATTTAAAACAAAATGTCTTGTCTTATATCTTATATCCTTCTTGTGCTGTTAAACGTCACATAGGACTCACAAGGTAGTTTGCCAAGTTTTCCTGTTTTTGGTGAGCTTTTCAACTCATCAAGGGATTTTATGTCTACTACACTGGTCTCTTAACAATGTCCTCTTTAGAGTTTCACATGGTCAACCTCTTTTTCTTAGGGCTGTTATATTCCACTTGATAGTTGTTTTGGGATTCTATGATTGTTTCTTCTCATCACGTGACCAACATATGTCCATCTCCTTATGAGACTGGTTGTTGATCACTCATTTGTCTTATCTCTTGTTCTTGAATTCATTCCACTTGATACCAAGTATTTTCCTTAGGCATTTGTTTTCAAGAGTCTAGTTTCTTTTCTATTTCATTACTTGTTTCCAGGTTTGCATGCGTAAATGAAGGTGGATATTACATTTGAATTGAATAGTCTTAACTTGGTTTTTGTGTTTATAATTTCTGAGTGCCTCAAGATTCTTGAAGGTCAATGCTGTTTTTGCAATTCTAATTCTAACTTCCTTTCTGCTGTCACCATCCTGGTCTATGTAGCTGCTGAGGTATGCAGATTGATTTACTTCTTCAACACCTGTTCCTTATACATACATTTTTCCTTCTTGATTAATGGGAAGTTTCATAATTTTTGTTTTGTCCTTGTTAATTCCAAATCCTATTTTACTATCCATTGAAGAGAAAATATCTTTTTTTTTTCTTGCATGGATTTCACATTGTCACTGATAAGGGTTACTTCATCTGCAAAATCAAGATCTTCCAGTTGGGTCCCATGTACCCAATTAATGTCCAGTTTACTAATGTTTATGAAATCTATGGGAATTCCAAAGAGCAAGGGAGATAGTATACATCTTACATCCTTGTTTTATGCCTGTTTCAATGTAGAACCATTCACTCATTCATTCTTATGTATTGACTGCACAAAAGAAGGAATGAGTGAATGGTTCCAGAATTCAAAATATAGCACTGCAGTATGGTGGGTTAAAACTTGGCAAACAACTATGCGAGCCCTATGTGATGTGTAATGGCACAGGAAGGATGTAAGATGTAAGATGGTGGTTTAATCATACATATTTATAAGGTTTAAGAAAAGTTGACTTGTTGCTATTGAAATGACTATTTCAGCCATAAAACATTTATCTTTATTTCCTTTCAGATTAAAATGAGGGAACCATCAGACATTGACTTACTTTTGATAGGAAAAACCGGAAATGGAAAGAGTGCAACAGGAAATAGTATTCTCAGACGGAAAGCTTTCAAAAGTAGATCAAGTTCTTCATCAGTGACCAAGGAAGTTGCTTATGAAGTGTCTGATTTTCAAGGTCGAATTATTAAAGTGGTAGATGGCCCAGGAGTTGGGGATACAAGAATGGACAATGAAAAAGCTGTCAACTTGGTTCTAAAAGCCATGGAATACGCCATCGCTGCAAATCCCCGTGGTTATCATGCATTTCTTCTTGTCACAAGATTTGGTGGGAGGTTTACAGCAGAAGATCAAGATACAATTGCTTTCTTAAAGAAAATATTTGGTGAGACTTTTGTCAGATCTTACTGTATTCTAGTTCTGACTTGTGGAGATAATTTTGAAGCAGAAAGTGAAGAGACAGGTGTAAGCTTTGAAGACTGGTGCCAAGAGCAAGAAGGAGTGTTTGCTGAGCTTATGAAAGATTGTGACAACAGAATAATATTATTTGACAATGCCACAAAAGATGAGAGAAAAAAGTGTGATCAGATAGAAAAGTTAATCCAGATGGTAGATAATTTAAGATTTCAAGGTTATAGATACACAGATGAAAACTTCAACGAGGCAAAAGCTGCAAGAGAGAGACTCATGATTGAGGCAAAGAAACCAATGATCCAAGAGGAAACAATGAAGGAGACAAGTCTTATCATTCAAAAAATTCAGGAGTTACAACTGCAAGAGGACCTGAAGATGAAAATCCAACTTCTTGAAGATCTCCAAATACGAGCAGAAAATTTGTGTCAGAGCATCTCCTCACAAGATCTTGGAACTGGAGCTTTGCATGATTTGTGTGAGACAGCAAAATCAGTGCAGAGAACAGTAGATGAGGAGATCAAATTCTGCCACAGAATGGTGACAGAAAGAGAAAGAATTAAGAAACAAGAAGAGGAAACTCGAAGAGTGTTTGAGGAACAGATGAGAAAACAAAAAGAAGATTTTGAAAGACGAATGAAAGAAGAGCGACTGGAAGAAGAAGAACGTAGGAGGATTGAAAAGGAACAGGAGAGGGCAAGATATGAAGCTGAAGAAAAGAGAAGAAGAGAGAGAGAAGAACAGGAAAGAAGGCTGCATCAAGAGTTCCTGGAGGAACAAAGGAGACAAAGACAGAGGGCGAATGAACTAGAAAGACAATACCAGGGAGCAAAGGAGAAAAATGATGAAGGTTTCTTTGATACAATTGTAAATGTTGTTTCTTGGCCAATTAAAAAAGTTTTTGGAGGCTGTGTTATTAGCTAGATATCTTCTTCTTCTTCAGCTTTCTAGGCCACTGAGGCTCAATGGTGCAGATAAAGTTCACCTCCAGTTCTATCTAATCCTAATCTTCCCTCTCCAGTTTGTGATATCAATTTCTTTTATATCCTCTTCTATGTTGTCTTCCCATCTGTCTTGGATTAGCCCTTGGTCTTGTTTCCCTCATCTCTTGTGCATACATCATTTTTGTTTGCTGTTCTTTTCCATTTTTTCTACATGTCCCAGCCAGCGTAATCTGTTCAGTTTCAAGACATTTATACTTCGTTGGGATTTAAATAAGCTGTTCAGTTCAGTGTTCTTTCTAGCTCTCCATTCTCCACTGTTGCTATTCTTTATGGACCCAAAGATTCTTCTTAGGATTTTGTTCTCAAAGATCTACAATTGTTCATCTTTCTTTGTGCTAATCCCCATTTCTAATCCATACATTTATAATTTTGTAGATTGTTATTTGGTGGGAGGTTTACAGCAGAAGATCAAGATACAATCTTAAAGAAAATATTTGGTGAGACTTTTGTCAAATCTTACTGTATGCTAGTTCTGACTTGTGGAGATAATTTAGAAACAGAGAGCAAAGAGACAGGTGTAAGCTTTGAAGACTTGTGCAAAGAGCAAGAATTTTATATATTATAAAATATATATTATAGCTTTGTAGATTGTTTTTGAAGATAGTTGCAAGACATTGTTGATGTTATTGAAGATAGTTGCAAGACATTGTTGATGATATGCAAATGGATGCATCAGCAGCAGGGCATCTTGCATACAACTAGGAGACCTACAGGACTGCTGTTAGGGAGGCAAAGTTCCGCAAGGGACATGCAAATGACTGACTGACTGAGAATGTTATTTTGTTGTTTTGTGACAGATTTTGGATTTTAACAGGTGTTGCAAGGCAAAGCATATTTTACTCCCTATCTGTACTCTGCTTTTAATTTCCTCGCTTACTGTGTTGCTTCTGTTGAAGGTTGTGCCTTGATATTTGTATTTCCTAATAATCATATCTCCAACATTTATCATTCTGCCCCTGGTCTCTTGATATTTTCATATACTCTGTCTTAATATGGCTAATGGTCAAGGCTACTTTTAGTGCCACATCTCTTAGAGGTATGATCCCATCTCCATAAAAAAGTTGATTGTTGTTATGGAACAGACAGAGAAGACATGAAATGTGGCTAGATATCAGGAAAAAAAAACCAAATTTCTTATGAGTCTAAAAATTAAAAAAAAAAGAACTCTTGAAATGGAATTATAGCTTATTCCAGATCTGTATATTCTAAAATCTTCAATACCAATCCCCAATTGCGACCTGAGTGTGTTAGAAACTTACAGCAAGAGTAAATGCTTAAAGCTAAAACAATTAAGTATTCCTTTCCTCACAGTTGGTGAAGTTTATAATACATCCAGTCTTTAAAGAACATTAACTCATCAGGATGTGATGACATTAGTAACAGGACACTATGCTATGCTGCACCAGTTATTACAGACACACTAACATACATATACAATTTGTGCATTGACAAACACTATTTCCCTGACAATTTAAACTCACCAAAGTGTTTCCACTTTTTAAATCTGGACAGTCTAGTGACCTTTCAAATTATAGATCTATATCTGTTCTTTCATCATCTAAACCTCTTGAGAAACATATACAGATGTTAACACTACTACACATGCAAGAAAACAATCTTATGATAGACAATCGGTCAGGTTTTAGACCAAATCATTCCTGCCACACAGCATTAACTAAAATGACTGAAAACTGGCTGTCTAATATAAATGATCAGAAATTATGTGGTGCTGTCTTTGTTGATTTCAAGAAAGCCTTTGATATGACTGATCATGAAATTCTTGCAAAAAAGCTGCAGAGTTATAGATTACACCCTGACCTGACAAAATTTATTAGATCTTTTCTCTTGGGTAGAAAACAAGTAGTTTGCTTTAGAAACAAAATATCTGTGGTGCTATCTCTTTGCTATCTATATTAACAATTTCATTCATTCATTCATTTGCATGTCCCTTGCCGGACTTTGCCTCCCTAACAGCACTTCTGTAGGACTCTCAGTTGTGAGCAAGATGGCCTGCTGCTGATGAATCCATTTGCAGATCATCAATGATGTCTTGCAGCCATCTTCGCCTTGGTCTTCCTCTCTTTCTTTTTCCCATTATGTACCCTTCCAAGATGGTCTTCTCTAGATTATCATGACATTTAATGTATTTAAAGCACTCTTCATGTGATGTTTTTTGCTGATGACTGTACTGTTTACAGTATTGCCTATGACATCAATAACCTACAGAGAGTGCTCCAAAATGATATAAACAGTTTGATTAAATGGAGTAATAAAAATGGTATGTTGATAAATACTAACAAAAGAAAATCCATGCTCATCACTACAAGACAAAAACTACAGAATTCAACAAAAACTTCACTACAGCTTTGTGCTGAGACTAAAGCAATAGAAAATGTTCATGAACATAAAACTCTAGGACTCATCATTGATCAACATTTAACTTCGAATTCTCAAGTACATAACCTAACAAACTTAATAGCACAGAAAGTTTACCAACTAGTCAAAATTAAACACTTTATAAAAAAAGACACAAGAAAGATATACTACATATCACTATTACAAACAACCTTAGATTACTGTTCCACGTTCTGGGATGGATGCTTAGTCTCAAACACAAAAAGTCTCCACTCACTTCAGAAAAGAGCATTAAATCTGATTTTGGCAAACACCCAGTACAGACTGCAGATCAGCACAAATAAACTCAAAATTCTACCCCTCAAATATAGTCATTTTTAACAAAGTTATGTTTGTTCACAGAATTCTATCACACAATGCTCCACCTTACTTATAGTCACTGTTTTTTTTTTTGTTCACAGAGTTCTGTTACACAAATCTCCACCTTATTTGTGTTCACTGTTTGCATATAGCACTAAACATAGCTAACTTTTAAAAAACTGCCTTCTTCCTAAACACAAGCTTGATCTGTACAAGAAAAGCTTGCATACTCTACAGTACTGCTCTGGAACACCCTATCCTACCATTTAAAATCCATTAGTAATATATCATCCTTTAACTCAAACCTTTTTCATTATTTACTTGCTTGTAACTATATTCCTCCATAGAATAAGCAGTAGTCTCTCAACTAATGACTCACCAGCCTCAAGTTCTAAAAGAACATAGTTCAAAAAGTAACTTGTTAGATCTTTCTAAAAATTATTTTAATGAAGGTTACCGAATATATATTAGAAGAACTGCATTGAAAATGTATTTTTGTTTATGTATATGCCTGTGTGTATGCGTGCATGTGTGTGCAAGAGCTATTTTGTTAGTTTAATTACTTCTTCTCTTATAATGTAATAGTTTAGTTTTACACTTTTTAAATATGTTTTTTCTTCATGTAATTTGTATACTTGTATTAACCGAATGTGTGGGAAGAATGAAAGAGTGATGAAGGGCAGAATGTAAGAGGGGCGTGCGTGCCCAATTCTCTACCCTTTAAAAATAAAGATCATTCATTCATTCATTCTGTCTCACATGGCTAACCAGTACATTCTGAAGCTTATGAATATTGATGCTGTTCTGAATATCTTGATTACTAAAGCTCATATTTACATTATTCAGTAATGTTTCTATGTCTAAACTCTACATTGTATTTGAAGAAACTCTCTTGGAGTTAAAATGCCGTGATGTATAATCATTTGGAAAATGGCACCTGTGAGACTCAGCTTCATCATCAGATCTACTTATGACCTTCTGCCTACAGGCTCCAACCTATACAAATGGGGTTTATCAGAGGATACAAAGTGCCCTCTCAGTGACGAAAGGCAAACATTGGAATATGTACTGTCAACATGTAGAGTTTTATAAGATCAAGGACGCTACACCTGGTGGCACAACAGAGTGCTCGAACTAGTAGCCTTTGTAGACAGGGCAAAAGATAAAGCAAATAATAGCAAAAGAGTTTAGGTCCCACCTAAATACTTCAATGGGCCTGGTACGACATCGAATATTGAAATCAGGGACATTCCCTTACCATCACTGCTAGATAGTGGAAATGACTGGTATGTGATAGCGGACCTACCAGTAAGAAGAGAATACCCGACTGCCATCAAGAACACAGGAATGTGACCGGACATTGCAGTGTACTCAACAGAAAAATAGGATCTAATAATAATCGAGCTTACGGTTCCGTACGAAACAAGAATAGAGGAGCAGCATCTATTCAAATGTGAGAAGTATAATGACCTGGTCAAGCAACTGAGGCAGGGGTCAGGGCAAAAGTGGTAGCTGTAGAAATGGGAGCGAGAGGACTCATAGCAACATCAGCATACAACCTATCTAAGCAAATGGACATAAAGGGACAAGCAAGAGCAAGGGCACTGAAAAGCCTTTCAGAAACAGCAGAAAAGGCTTCATGCTGGCCGTGGAGTATGCGAAACAAGCATTGAGAACATAAATAATTTCATTTGTCGCTGGCAATACCAGTCGTCCATGGCTAAATCGCGATAGACACACTTCAAAAGTGCAGTTCCAACTCAATCCCGGGACGAAAAAAGCAATAACTCACAAGACCTCTGGGAGTCATGACCTAGATGCCCCCCCCCCTTTTAGAGTGCCAGGAGTTTAATAATAAGGCCGAAACACTTGTCTGAAGGGAGTACTTCCTCTGATGATCTGAAGTAGTTGTTGTTCCGCTCTCTACAGTAGAGAGTTTCCTGTATGCATGCTTGATGACAAAATTTGATAGCGAAAACTGGTCATCAACACTTGGCAGTCAAAACTAGACATCAAAACTGATTATTTAAAGTTAGATAATAAAAGTGGAGAACTTCCTCGTCATGCGTGAACTTCCGGTGTGATGTGCAAAATAGCGGACGTTGTTTTAACGCTCTCACTGGCATGCAGAAATCAGCAGAATTCCGCTTGATCTGTCACATATCATGTACCAGGAGTTGGGCATAAGGCTAACAACCTTATCCTGGGACCTATCTAGAGGCGAATCTAGATGGGGAAAAAAAGAAATCGTTATGGAAACTTGCAAAGAAACCAACCTAGCATCAGGGATACTAACTCCGAAGAGCTCATTCGTTGGCCCCAAACATTTGACAAACATTGGATTCTGGAATGTTAGAATGATGGCAGCACCAACAAAAACTAATCAGGTCATCAGAGAAAAAGAGAGGTACCACCTTGACGTACTGGGCATCAGTGAAATGCGATGGCCAGAAGCAGGTAAAAGATTGGCGGAAAACGGTACGTTAATAATACATTCAGGCAGAGACCACAGGAAACATCAAGAGGAGGTAGGCATAATTATATCATATGTAGCAGCAAAAAGCCTTGTAGAATGGGAACAAGTGAACAGTCGTATAATAAGAGCATGATACAACCTAAGCCATGGAAGAACAACAATAATACAGTGTTATGCACCCATGAACGGTGCAGATGATTAGGTGAAAGATGATTTCTATCACCAATTACAACAAATCATTAACAAAGTCCCTAAATATGACATTCTAATTGCTATGGGGGAATTCAATGCTAAGGCAGGGAAAAATAACACCGACATCGAAAAAGTAATTGGGAAAGAAGGAATTGACATGGTAAATCAGAATGGAGAAAGATTAATTGCAATGGATACATAAAACAACATGGATATCTCCAGATGATAGAACTAGAAACCAGATTGATCATTTTTGTATTAGAAAGCAATACAGAACATCTCTGATAGATATAAGGGGTGCAGATGTCAACAGTGACAATCTGGATATCTTATATATCTTATATCCTTCCTGTGCCATTAAACGTCATATAGGGCTCGCAAAGTAGTTCGCCAATTTTTCCTGTCTTCGGCGAGTCTTTCAACCTCATCACAGGATTTTATGCCTGTTAATTTGGCCTCTCTTAACAATGACCTCTTCACAGTTTCATGCGATCTGCCTCTTTTTCTTTGGCCTGTTGTAATCTGTATATAGGGAAAATACAACTAAAACTAAAACTAGATCTGGTGAAAGCAACATACAAAGAAATAGACAAGAAAGTAAAAAGTTCAGCTAGAAGGGATAAAAGAGAACACATAGACAATATGGTGAAAGAGGCAGAGAAAGCAGCAAAAACAGGAGACAGCAAAACTTTATAACATACAAAAGAGGCTTACAGGTACTATTACATCTAAAGAAAGACCAATCCTTAGCAAAACTGGAACCCTATTAACATCAAGTAAAGACCAAAAGCAAAGATGGGCTGCACACTCCCAAGAAATACTAATCGACCACACCAAAAAAAATTGATAAACCTTGAAACTGACTTACCAACCCCACAACTAAATATCAGCCTAGATGAAATTACATTGCATGAAAGTGAAACAGCAGTGAATTTAATGGCTAACAACAAAGCTGCAGGTGAGGATGAAATAACACCCAAAATGCTAAAAGCTATCAATAGTGACAACATGAGACAACTACAGAAAATGTTTAATATGATTTGAAAAGAAGAAAAGGTCACTTCTAAATGGAAAAAAGGAATCATTGTTAAATTACCAAAAACAGGCAACCTTAATGACTGTAACAATTAGAGAGGAGTAACCTTAGTATCAGTTGTGTCAAAAGTATTTTGCAAGGTCATTTTGAATAGACTTAAAGATATAATGGATACCGCAATGAGAGAAGAACAAGTAGGATTTCGAAAAGATAGAAGCTGTCTCGATCAGATTTTTATTCTAAGAATAATACTTGAAGAACATATTGAAAAGCAGAAACCATTAATACTGAACTTCATAGATTTTAAAAAAACATTTGATAGCATACACAGAGATTTATTGTGGAGAATGTTAAGTCTGTATGGATTTCCGTCTAAAATTGTCAACATCATTAAGGACCTCTACAATGGATGTGTTTGTGCAGTCAAAACAGAAGAAGGGATGAGCGAATGGTTCCAGATTGAAACAGGTGTTTTTGGAATTGCAATAGGGTTGATAATGAAAAGATGCCTCACAGGTAACACAGGTATTGACTGTGTACATGGGACCCAACTAGAAGATCTTGATTTTACTGATAACGTAACTCTTATCAGTAACAATGTGAATTCCATACACAAAAAAACAGATAGCCTGTCTTCATTGGCTAGCAAAATAGGACTTAAAATTTAACAACGACAAAACAAAAATAATTAAACTTCCCATTAATCAAAATGGAAAAATAAACACAGAATGGACAGATGTTGAAGAGGTCAATCAATTTGCATAACTTGGCAGCTACATAGACAAGGATGGTGAAACCAGAAAGGAAGATAAAAGTAGAATTGCAAAAGCAGCACTGATCTTCAAGAATTTTGAGAACATATGGCATTCAAAAGTTATAAGCAGAAAAACCAAGTTAAGACTAATCAATTCAGATGTAATATCCACCCTAATTTATGCATATGAAAGCTGGAAACAACTAAAGAAATAAACAATAGATTAGACTCTTTTGAAAACTAATACATTATTTTGGAATTATGTTGCTTTATAGCAGGAAGTGTTTTATTCATTAACAAAGTATTTAACTATTATGTTTCATCTTACATTTCATTCTTACATACTTTGTATTTATATATTTATTTTTATGTACTTCTATCTACAATTGTTTGAATTGTTAACACTTTGTCCACTGTTCAATAATCTGCTATTTAACATTCATGACCTGTAAAATTTATTGTTATGTCTCTGTACAAAACTTGATGACCAGATAAAAATTTAAGGTAAAGGTAAATGGTAAAATTAACATTTCCATGCCCTTAAGGTATATTGGGGATACAGTGTTAGTCCGTATTTCCATGACCTTCGGCACATGAAAGTGTGACATGGTCAGTATCATGCCTGGCCACATTTACCTTCCCAGATTTCTCTGGTACCCATTTTTAAAGGCTGGGTGGACCCTGGAGCCTTTTGGATGAGTACCAGAAAAAAATCCCACTGCTGGGACTTATGATCAAAATAGTAAGCCAAGAGCCTAACCACTGAGGTTACTAAGCAGCAAGGAGAATTTAAAAGGATGATTAATTAAAATGAATAATTCTACAAATACTGAATAATTTCATGATATTCCAGAATTTAAAAGTTTTATTTGTTTATTTTATAAATTTATTTTTAGCAGAGCAGGAGGACTGATGATTTTACTTTCTAAAAAAAAAAAAAAATTGTATATTTATTTACTCCAGAAATGAAAATTTTTATATTTTAAAATTACAGTTGACATTATATTATCAAGTATAATATTTAAAACTAACAACAGTGTTACAATATCCAGTGTTATTTTCTGGTAGGTTTCAGTTTTATTTGCTGGCAGGTCAAATTGTTTGTATTGTGATACAGAATATTTCTTTTCCAATTTAAAATGTTCTTAAAACTGCATGATCTGTCTGTATGCTTGGAAATGTAGAAGTTGATTGTAAATCCTATTTACATTTGTGACAAATGGTTGATTATGTTGTAAATGGTTTGTTGCTTTAAAAAACTGTTTATATTTTATATTCTCCTTTACTTTAGTAGTTTAGTAATTTATCCTACTTATTATAGAGAAAAATTAATGTTTTATCTTAGTGTGTGTATCTAATGGCCTTGTTTTATCTTAGTGTATGTATGTAATGGCCTTGTTTTATCTTAGAAAATGATTGTAATGCAGCCTGATTTTAACTGTTTGTGGAACTTGCCAAACATCGTTGTGATGGGAAGCTTTTCTCAGGACTATTTATACCAGTCAGTCAGTCATTTGCAAGTCCTTTGAGAAACTTTGCCTTCCTAACAGCTCTCCTGTAGGCCTCTCATACGTAAGCAAGATGCCCTGCTGCTGACGCATCCATTTGTTGTATATTTTCTATACTGTCTTACATCTTACAACATTCCCATGTTGTTAAATGTCACATAGAGCTTGCGTGGTGGTTCACCAATTTTCCTGTTTTTGGCGACCTTTTCAAGCTTATCAAGAGGTTGTATGCCTGCTTATTTGGCTCTCTTAATAATGCCTTCTTTAGCGTTTCACATGGTCAACCTCTTTTTCTTTGCCTTGTTGTGTTCCACTTGAGAGGTTGTCATTGGATTCTCTGACAAGATGATATTTGCATGCATCACGTTAAAAGTAGCATAATAGTAAACACCCAACATTACTACATGGTGGTGTTTTCTACTAAAATTATGGGATTTTTCAGACTAAACTGAGTCTATTTCACATGATTAACAATTTTTCATTAAAAACTATTCAGTTTACTCACAAAGTAAACCTAATAGATGTTAATATTTATTGTGTTTATAAAAGTATAGAATGTAAATGTGAAATCAATGTGAATTTCTAGAACTATTTCTAGGGTTTGCCTAGCTATAAACTTAAAATCATTGTGCTGAAAATATTATTGTAATGAATTCATGCAGAATTTGATGAGTAAAGTGGAGTTTGTTTAATTCACAGAATGAAAAGTGTAAATTATTGTGTAACTCTGTGATGTGCCAATTTTAGTAACAAAAATGGTGAGAATTTTTTGCTTCATTTTAAAAACTGCAGATATTAATTAACTGCAGATATGTGCTCTCTCACACTTTCTCTTTTTTTCTCTCTCTCTCTCTGCGTGTGCATGTGGTCTGTCTGTCATTCTCTCTGTCTCTCTCTCTTTCTCTTTCTGCGTGTGTGTCTGTCTGTCTGTTAGTCTCTCTCTCTCTCCTTCCCCCTCCCCCCTATTTTTTATTTAAAACTTACAATTAAGTGTTACATCATCCAGTCTGTTTTTGCTGTTAAACTAAAGTAATCACTGCTGTGGTACGCTGTATTTCTTACTGTTTTAACTTCAGTTCATGTTGTTGGGACTATATGAAGGTTTGGAAATGTGAAGTTTTTAACATTGTGAATCACATTTACTCCTCTCATAACTGAAATAAGGTTGATAATTTGTGGTTTAAAAATATCATTATACTTTAAAATATTGTTATACTTTAAAAATATTGTTATGCTTTATTGTCATGCTTTATTTAATTGTGTCCATTTAATTATTCTGCATACATGGTTGATCTTTATGCATCTGTTACACTTATGTAGGTAAACCAAGATTAAATATGCTGATATTATTTCTAAGGCTGATAATTTTTTGGGAAATTTCATAATACATTATGATATCAAGTATTTTATATAAACAGCTTATTTCAATTTCATATAAACTGATAATCAACTGAATGACCAATACAGAAATCATTTCAACAGAATTATTTCTAAGAAGGAATGCCATTTAAATAATCATAAATTATAGTAAAACTAAAATACAACAGATAGATCTCGAGTAAAGATATAATAGCCATCAACAAATGAAATGAATCTGTCTCAGTGTACCTCAAACATGTGCTTTCATGGCTTAGACAGGCAATCTGAAAAGCTTCAGTGATCTCTGATTGGCTTAGACAGACAGTGTGAAAAGCTTCAGTGATCTCTGATTGGCTGGTTTTCAAAATAGAAATCAACTTATTATGTAAGTGATACAAAGAGTGAGATTTTTTTTAGTGCTATACATTCTTGAATTAAAATTCTTACAAGGTTCATTAAATATTAAAGGCAATACATCTGCTGAATTCACTGTGCTTTTTTCTTTTTTTTTTTAAATTTTCCAAGAAATATATAATGAACATGTTAAATCTTAATTTTTATATTTTATTTTCTAGTGATTGATTTTGTTGTCTTTATAGCAGAAATAAAGTAGAACCTTGTGGCTTTTAAAGTTGTTTCTTTTTAATTTGTTTATATTATTTGTATTTTAAACTCTTTCACTCCTGAAATATTTCCAGGCTCTGCTAGATTAAATTTTGATGAGAAGTTTTGGTAGAAATAAACTGGAGGGAAGTTACTGTATGGTTTACATGAGAGGACTTGTCAGCCAATACAAGACGAGCACAACGAGCCACAGGATGATGGTTGATATGTTGAGGAAGAGTGGGGGTGGGGGTGTGATCTGAGCACGTATGGACATGTTCGGATTTCAATGATGATCCAGACTTTAAACCATAAACCCCATTCATTATGTAAAAAAATTATATTACCCCTCATCATCATCATCATGTGCCGTGACGATTGGCGTTGGCTATTATGCTTCTCCAGAGTACACGATCCTTTATGCAGGCTATCATCTCAGTTGGTGATCTCCTCTCACACTACTATACTGTTCAAAACAAAACAAAACAAAAGAAACGGAACACTGCTGTAATCGTAATGGACACCAAATTTCAAACTTGTATTAAAATTTTATTTTACGGAATTAATGTTTCAATCTTGGTACGAAGAAACATTAAGACTTTTACAGTAAAATGATGTTCGTTAAATTTGGTTTGGACTTTTACTCATTGCGACTGAGGCCTCCGTTTCAGTCTCCTTGACAAGGTTCCGATTAGCCGTTGGATCTTTTGTTGTGGGATAGCTGCCCAATCTTCCCGCAGGGCAGAAGAGACAACTGTCGGAGATTGATTGGCGCCACGGCTCGCTGGCAGACTTGTCTGTTGAGGTCAAAGTGTTCTATTGGGTTCATGTCTGATGACATGGATAGCCACGGAATGGTCTGGACGTTGTTGTCAGCGAGGAACTGGGTGGTGAGTTGAGCTACATGAGGTCGAGCGTTATCCTGCTGAAAAATCGACCCTGGTGCAGCCAGAAGTGAAAGAACGTGAGGAAGAAGAATTTCAGCGACGTATCGTTTGGCCATTCAGGGTCCTTCAGTTTGCACTAAGTCACTTCTTCCCATGAAGTTGATCGTCCCCCATACCAGTACACCTACACCACCATGTAGAGGAGCCTCATCCGCGCAGTTCTGGGTGTAGCGATCATGGACTCTACAGTAAACTCTTCTCTGTCTATCGTGTCGCTGAAGCAGAAAGAATGATTCATCACTAAACCAAACCCTTCTCCAATCATTCTCAACGGTCCACTGACGATGCTGGTTCGCCCACTGCAGTCGGTTCTGGCGATGCCGGTCCGTAAGAACAGGAGCACTGTAGTGTGTTCTAGCCAAAAGACCAGCGTCTGCAGCCGGTTTCTGGCCGTTTGATTTGAAATTAGACGAGCTGCTGTCATTGACTGGACTGTTGAGGAAGCAGATGCCAATCGATTCCTGCGCTGACGCAGTCGTATGAAGCGGTCTTTGGCAGGAGTTGTGACTATGGTTCTTCCACTGAGCCAGTTTCTTGAAATCGTCTCCAAAGGCGACTAATGGTGCTTCTAACCAAATTAAATTGTCTGACCACTACACTTTGTGACTGTCCAGTCTGTAAACCTCCAATGATGATGAGTCGTTATTCTGTAGTGAGATGAGTCATACTTGAGCATTGAATTTCATATAAATTGATTCGAGGAGCGTCAATCTTTTATAGCCATTCAATAACATCGTGAGTTTTGTGTTCAGTAACTTTCATGCGATTCTCGTGAACCTGTCATAAGTTATTGTCGAAAATGCTGATTTGACTAATGTCGCTTTTCTGTGCTCATGAATCATCTGGTGAGTACAATTCAGGTCAGCACGTGAAGTTGATGTCCAAGTGAACGTTTCAGTCAATTTGCCCTTGTCTGATCAGCAAACTTCAGTTTAAATCGCAACATCGTATTTGGTGCGTTTCTTTTTTAAACATTATACAATCAAATAAGAGAATACAATACTCTAAATCCGGTTCTAAGATCCTGAACTAAAAAAAAAACAGACTAACACTAGGACAGGAACATGTCTGACAGTAAAGCAACCTAATATTGACTCATTCTAAATATCCTGAGAGGACCATCAACAAAGCAACTACAAAATTGTCTAGACGAAAACAGCTAAGTAATAGCCTCTACATTCTGAAAACCACTGGGCCGAACTGACTCTAACAAACCATGTCTCAATAGTCTTCATCAAGATCCTTAATGTCTCTCTCACTCTCTTTTATTTTACGGAATTAATGTTTCAATCTTGGTACGAAGAAACATTAAGACTTTTACAGTAAAATGATGTTCGTTAAATTTGGTTTGGACTTTTGCGACTGAGGCCTCCGTTTCAGTCTCCTTGACATGGTTCCGATTAGCCGTTGGATCTTTTGTTGTGGGATAGCTGCCCAATCTTCCCGCAGGAGAGACAACTGTCGGAGATTGATTGGCGCCACGGCTCGCTGGCAGACTTGTCTGTTGAGGTCAAAGTGTTCTATTGGGTTCATGTCTGATGACATGGATAGCCACGGAATGGTCTGGACGTTGTTGTCAGCGAGGAACTGGGTGGCGAGTTGAGCTACATGAGATCGAGCGTCATCCTGCTGAAAATTCGACCCTGGTGCAGCCAGAAGTGAAAGGACGTGAGGAAGAAGAATTTCAGCGACGTATCGTTTGGCCATTCAGGGTCCTTCAATTTGCACTAAGTCACTTCTTCCCATAAAGTTGATCGTCCCCCATACTAGTACACCTACACCACCATGTAGAGGAGCCTCATCCACGCAGTTCTGAGTGTAGCGATCATGGACTCTGCATTAAACTCTTCTCTGTCTATCGTGTCGCTGGATCAGAAAGAATGATTCATCACTAAACCAAACCCTTCTCCAATCATTCGCAACGGTCCACTGACGATGCTGGTTTGCCCACTGCAGTCGGTTCTGGCGATGCCGGTCCGTAAGAACAGGAGCACTGTAGTGTCTTCTAGCCAAAAGACCAGCGTCTGCAGCCGGTTTCTGGCCGTTTGATTTGAAATTAGACGAGCTGTTGTCATTGACTGGACTGTTGAGGAGGCAGATGCCAATCGATTCCTGCGCTGACGCAGTCGTATGAAGCGGTCTTTGGCAGGAGTTGTGACTATGGTTCTTCCACTGAGCCAGTTTCTTGAAATCGTCTCCAAAGGCGACTAATGGTGCTTCTAACCAAATTAAATTGTCTGACCACTACACTTTGTGACTGTCCAGTCTGTAAACCTCCAATGATGATGAGTCGTTATTCTGTAGTGAGAGGAGTCATACTTGAGCATTGAATTTCATATAAATTGATTCGAGGAGCGTCAATCTTTTATAGCCATTCAATAACATCGTGGGTTTTGTGTTCAGTAAGTTTCACGCGATTCTCGTGAACCTGTCATAAGTTATTGTCGAAAATGCTGATTTGACTAATGTCGCTTTTCTGTGCTCATGAATCATCTGGTGAGTACACTTCAGGTCAGCACGTGAAGTTGATGTCCAAGTGAACGTTTCAGTCAATTTGCCCTTGTCTGATCAGCAAACTTCAGTTTAAATCGCAACATCGTATTTGGTGCGTTTCTTTTTTAAACATTATACAATCAAATAAGAGAATACAATACTCTAAATCCGGTTCTAAGATCCTGAACTAAAAAAAAAACAGACTAACACTAGGACAGGAACATGTCTGACAGTAAAGCAACCTAATATTGACTCATTCTAAATATCCTGAGAGGACCATCAACAAAGCAACTACAAAATTGTCTAGACGAAAACAGCTAAGTAATAGCCTCTACATTCTGAAAACCACTGGGCCGAACTGACTCTAACAAACCATGTCTCAATAGTCTTCATCAAGATCCTTAATGTCTCTCTCACTCTCTTTTATATTAATAATTTTCTCCTATTCTTTCCGAAGATTCTCCTCGTGAAGTTCAATTTTCGGTGAACAGACATTGTCCTTTGACCTTCGGTTCTCACAAAACCCATAATCTCCGCCCGAGTTCACATGTCTCCGGCAACTCCCTCTGTCAACCAAAATTTGACATCTGTATTCCCATAATTCAGCTTTCCACTGACCTAAAATCATAAACCCCGTGCGATTTACACTTAATACCTAACTTCTTGACAGTTGTTTTCCCATAATTCAACTTTCCACTACCTAAAATCATAAATCTCGTGCAATTTACATTCAGTACCTATCTTATTGACACTTGTGTTTACTGTTTTTAGACTTCTCGGTGAGATAAATCCAGGGTCACAAAGTGAGCTCTTACTAACAGGGGAAGCAAGTATGCATCTTTTAAGAACACTGTCCCTTAGACTAACAAAATTTAAATCCTACTATCTCTTTGCTACAGAATTCTGTCACTTAAGTAACCGAGGTGAACAGACGAAGGCGAAAATACGTCTACAAACTATGGCAAAGAACTTTATATTTAACGCAGCCTTAATGTTAGAGGTGCAGTTGTACTTTGCCTTCTGATACGTATTGCAACGTTTGTAAGTTGTTAATAATGGATATGAATAATTATTAGAATATTCATTGTTGTATTCTAGAACAATAAAGATTTTATTTCCGTAAGGCCCTTTAACAGATAAATAGATTGGCTAGTAAATAGAGACAGGTCCAATGAATGGCCATGTATCAAGTCAATATTAAGTGAAGGGGAGTGTAGGGAAGGCCGTGCGGTGAATTATCATTGAATTCTGGGGGTCCATACCTGAAAAAGACTGAGAACCGCTAATTTTGTGGGCCCCAGTGACAAAAGGAAGACGATCACTGACAGAACTGGAGGACAGGCTAATGCAAAATGGCCACACGCACGCACTCACACACCCACACATCAGCACACCTCCAAGTAAAGCGTTACCTTGTCAGTTATGATAACGATGTAATGAAATGAAGATAACAACAAAAAAGAAAACATTTCTGCAGAGTTTCTCCCTAGCTCATCACTCAGGTCTGGGTCTGTTATTTGCGTGTGGCAAGGATTTGAAAAGGTGCGATGACTGTTTCCCAATAGACGATGTTCATAGTCCACAACACTTGGTGCAGCTTCAGTTGAAAGAAAAGTTATTTGTGTTTGTCATATAATAATAATAATAATAGACGTAATATTGCCAGGTAGTATACATAAAATAGGAGTTGCTATTAACCGACTAAGGCCATTTAAACGGCTTCTTAAAAAAACTGAAAAAATAAAAGAACTGTAGTAATATGGTTTTATTCCGTAGTAGGGAGTTTGTACTTTTATACTTTCGTAAATGCTAAAAATAGGCATAACATCATCATCATGTGCCATTTTTCAGAACGAAGATTGCCAGTAATGAATCTCTAGTTTCTTCGTCCTTTCGCCTTGATGGTGCACCCAACCAGACTGTGACCTGTCCATTCTTGTATGTTATCTTCCCATCTACATCTCTGTCTATCTCTCGCTATTTTTCCTTCTACCGTTCCCATTTTCAGTATTGTCATGATTTTGATACGGCCAAAGCATTTTGTTTCATTGATCCTTATTTCTTTGAAAAGTTCACATTGCACTCGGAGCTGTTCTAGAAGTTGTGCATTTGTTATTTTCGATCTCTACGATCGTATAAGACCTAATTTTCTATAGAGCCACATTTATGCTGTTTTAACCTTTCTCTCCAACTCTTTGTTTCTGCTCCATACATTAAAATTGAGTAGATATAGCATTTCACAAATCTCAGTTTTGTTTTTATATGCAGATTCCCCTATAAAAACATTGTCTTCATGGTGTTGAATGTATGTTTTTCCCCACTCCTTGTTACTGTTGATCTCCACCTCCCATTCTCCCGTCGGCATATGCCCTAGACAGCTGTAGCTTGTCGCTTTTTCCAGTTTCTCGTTGTTCATGGTTATATCCATCTGTGGCTTCTGGTCTTTCCTGCTGAACACCATTACTTCGGTCTTCTTGATGTTGATCTCTAGTCCCCGTTTTTGGCATGTGCTGTTTATCTTACCTAGTAATTTCTGTAAATTCTCTAATAGAAGGACTACGTCATATGCATTCCTTAGACTGTTGTTATTTCTTCTCTCTATATTTAGTCTGGCAGCATCCGTGTACAGGCTGGCTGCATAGAGCTGGAGAACGAAACCGTCATAGCGTCATAAAGAGAAATGAAAGACTGAGGCTACTGTGTGTCAATAGCGGCCGAGACTTTTGGAAGAATCAGTTTTTAATGAAACATAATCAATCGCAATGTTTTTTCCGTGTGAGTCGAGGGTCAGAAGACATGCGCAGTCGCAATGTGGGGTCAGTGGCCACGGGACATGGGCAGTTTCAATGTTTCATTGTAGTACGAATAAGCTCAGCCACTGTCCTAACCGCTAGAAGGAGTCAGTAACTGTCCTAACCGCTAGACAGAGTCAGTAACTGTCAAAACTGTTAGGTGGATTCTGTAACTGTTAGACAGAGTCAGTAACTGTCATAACTGTTAGACAGAGTCAGTAACTGTCCTAATTGTTAGGCAGAGTCAGTAACTGTCATAACTGCTAGACATAGTAAGTAACTTTCCTAACTGCTAGACAGAGTCAGTAACTGTCATAACTGTTAGACAGAGTCAGTAACTGTCATAACTGTTAGACAGAGTCAGTATCTGTCCTAATTGTTAGGCAGAGTCAGTAACTGTCCTAACTGCTAGACAGAGTCAGTAACTGTCATAACTGTTAGACAGAGTCAGTAACTGTCATAACTGCTAGACAGAGTCAGTATCTGTCCTAATTGTTAGGCAGAGTCAGTAACTGTCATAACTGCTAGACAGAGTAAGTAACTTTCCTAACTGCTAGACAGAGTCAGTAACTGTCCTAACTGCTAGACAGAGTCAGTAACTATCATAATTGCTAGACAGTCAGTATCTGTCCTAACTGTTAGGAGGAGTCAGTAACTGTCATAACTGCTAGACAGAGTCAGTAACTTTCATAACTGCTAGACAGAGTCAGTAACTGTCCTAACTGCTAAACGGAGTCAGTAAGTGTCCTAACTGCTAAACAGAGTCAGTAACTGTCCTAACTGTTAAACGGAGTCAGTAACTGTCCTAACTGCTAAACGGAGTCAGTAAGTGTCCTAACTGCTAAACGGAGTCAGTAACTGTCCTAACTGCTAAACAGAGTCAGTAACTGTCCTAACTGCTAAACGGAGTCAGTAACTGTCCTAACTGCTAAACGGAGTCAGTAACTGTCCTAACTGCTGAACGGAGTCAGTAACTGTCCTAACTGCTAAACGGAGTCAGTAATTGTCCTAACTGCTAAACGGAGTCAGTAATTGTCCTAACTGCTAAACGGAGTCAGTAATTGTCCTAACTGCTAAACGGAGTCAGTAATTGTGCTAGTAAGAAAAAAAATGGTAAAAAGCAGGATCTTCCAGCCCCCTCAACAGCCAAGACCTCGTCAACAGCTCAGGCCCTAGTGATACAAACCTAGGTCTCTCGCCTTCTCTCTCTCTCTCTCTCTCTCTCTCTCTCTCTCGTCAAGCCTGTGCATTAGCTTTAAGACCTCTTCGCTCACCTGACAGTTTTGTTAACATTTCATTTATCTTCGATAAACCTTCATACTCTTCGTCTCTTCCAGATTTATTTATTCCGAAATCAAGCCAGCGAAAAGTATCCATTCTCGGAACTGGTGAGTTTTTCTGAGTTTTACCGATTTAGCCCGACTTCCTGGGAAGATGTGTAATGTTGTTTACTGCGTGGTGCACGTGTTGAGGGTCGATAGCGGGGAGTTGTTTCATTTCTATGTCCAACTTCCAGATAGCCAGACCGAGGAACTGTTTAAACAGTAAGTGCTTAAGTTCTTTTCACTTGTTCACTTCACGTAATATGTAATATGTAGCATTACTACTGTACATTATTGTTATTTAAATTTACATTTATGGTTATGTATGTGTCTTTGAATGATTTTATTGTCGATATCTTAACAGATGACATGCAAGAAACGCTGTAAAGCTAGATAAAGGTAACTCTGTTGTGCGATGTGGGAACTTCGGGGGCATAATGTTAGCGCCCATGTTTTCCTTGACCTGTCGGTACACCAGAGGGTGATGTGATCAGCGTGACACCAGGCTGTCTTTTCTTCTGCAGTTCCAGAAGAAGTCAGGTACCCATGTCTATACCAAGATGCACCCACAAGTGCATGTATGGCAAGGCTATAGTATGAGATAGAATGGTGTTAATATATATTATATACAGCTGATATGGGTTGTCATACAGTAAGGTAAGAGGACACAATTTTGTAGGATTAAACCTCGAAAAAATTGTAGACAAACCACTTTAATGAAACGTGAGAGAAAGAAAAATCACAAGAGACTTACCTGGGATTCGAACACGGAGTCCAGTAGAACGAGCAGTCGTCTAGCCAAGAGAGAACAGCGTACTAACGAACTGAGCCAACTAGCACCTCCAAAAAAATGTGTTTTGTAGGCCTAGTCATTAGTACGAAGTTCATGCCGAAAGTCGTGAGCAAACATTTTTTAAAAATCAGAATTTAAAGATTGATAAAATATAAATGTACCACCTTAAACCGCGTCCTTTGCACTTCATCTAGAGGTCACATTACGTCAACATCATGTGTCACGTGACCACACGAGCAGAAACAAAATGGCGCGTGCTGAAGTTTCGTTTCGTCAACGTGCTGTTATTGAGTTCCTAGTTTAAGAAGAAATCCCCGTTGCTGAAATTTACCAATGACTTCAACTTGTTATGGACATGTGTGTATGGGTGCTAGCAGTGTTAGGAGGTGGGTGAAATATTTCAAAGATGGAAACACGAGCATCCAAGATATGCTTCGCAACGGTCCACCTCGAACTGCCTCCACTGAACGCAACGTGGAAAGGGTTGACAACATTATTAAAAAAGACAGACGTGTCACAGTGTCTGAAATCGCTGTAAATCTTGGAATAAGACACAATGCAGCACATGAAATGATTGAAACCTTAGGTTATAGAAAAGTGTATGCCCGCTGAGTTCCACTTTTGTTGACTGAAGATAACAAAGCTGTGAGAAAAACCCTGCTCGCCGGACAACTGAGGAAATTCAGAAAATAGGTTGGGAAATTCTTCCACACCCTACCTATAGCTCCGACCCGGTACCAGTGAATACCATCTTTTTGGTTTTGTGAAAGAACAAATGCGAGGCCATCACTACGACGCGGGAGAGAACTTCCAGACATTTTAACGGGAGGGTATTTTCAAACTGGCAGAGCGATGGGAAAAATGTGTGAAGAGAAGTGGAGATTATGTTGAAAAGTGAAGAAAGGGATGCAGATTAAGGTGATGTGTTTATAATTTCTCTATCTATAAATTATGGTTAAAAAATCAATTTTTGCTCATGACTTTCGGTATGAACCTCGTAACTATTGAGTAGATACGAGGGATCGTGACTCCCGGGAAGACACTGTCATACAGTAAAGCTTTTGGTCTATGCTGACAGCATGGTATGATTTATTTATGTAAGAGACCTTGATCGATGCACATTTCTTGCCATGAGCTTTGATGTCGTTGCCATGCACATATAGTATAAATGTAATAATGAGTTTTGATATGATGCTTATTACAATTGTTCAGAGGGACAGCTTTACATGTTCTAGTGTTCATGATAAGTGCTGTTATGAGGGCTCTTACTCTTTTGATAATGTTGTGTGTGATGTGCAGGGTTTTGCTGCATGTATGCTGTATTAATATATTATATGGTATGAGAGATAATGAGAAAAAAGAGTAGACATGATATCTACAGGCTGAACTATTAACTAACAAGGATCCAGGAACCGGGATGGTTGTAGTAAAATATCCTTGAAAATTAGGGTTGCGGGTCACAGTACGTTTGTACCATTGGAAGAATTTTAATTCCTTAATTATCACTCTCATAAGTCCCTCACTCCCCTCGCTCTCTTCCTTACACCTGGGGCGTCTTCTGCCATATTCAAATCTCAACTTTCGTCATAAGAATTGTGCTCTAACCACTTCACCACTCACACGCCTGAAGAAACGAATTTCTCTTTCGCTTCATCTTATTCCTAAACCAGGATTTGTGCTTTTCGTACTTGTACATCATTCCTCGCAGTATGTAGATGCCATCACACTTCACAGTATGTAGATACCATCACACCTCACAGTATGTAGATGCCATCACACCTCACAGTATGTAGATGCCATCACACTTCACAGTATGTAGATGCCATCACACCTCACAGTATGTAGATGCCATCACACCTCACAGTATGTAGATGCCGTCACACTTCACAGTATGTAGATGCCGTCACACTTCACAGTATGTAGATGCCATCACACTTCACAGTATGTAGATGCCATCACACTTCACAGTATGTAGATGCCATCACACCTCACAGTATGTAGATGCCATCACACCTCACAGTATGTAGATGCCATCACACTTCACAGTATGTAGATGCCATCACACCTCACAGTATGTAGATACCATCACACCTCACAGTATGTAGATGCCATCACACCTCACAGTATGTAGATGCCATCACACTTCACAGTATGTAGATGCCATCACACTTCACAGTGTAGATGCCATCACACTTCACAGTATGTAGATGCCATCACACTTCACAGTATGTAGATGCCATCACACCTCACAGTATATAGATACCATCACACTTCACAGTATGTAGATGCCGTCACACTTCACAGTATGTAGATGCCATCACACTTCACAGTATGTAGATGCCGTCACACTTCACAGTATGTAGATGCCATCACACTTCACAGTATGTAGATGCCATCACACCTCACAGTATGTAGATGCCATCACACCTCACAGTATGTAGATGCCATCACACCTCACAGTATGTAGATGCCATCACACCTCACAGTATATAGACGCCTGGTAGGATTTAACACTTTTAAATGATTCATTCATTCATTCCGTTGCTTGTCCCTTGCGGAACTTTGCCTCCCAAACAGCACTCCTGTAGGCCTCTCTGTTGTGAGCAAGATGGCCTGCTGCTGCTGCATCCATTTCCAGATCATCAACGATGTCTTGCAGCCATCTTCGTTTCGGTCTTCCTCTTTTTCTTTTTCCCATTATGTATCCTTCCAATACGGTCTTCTCTAAATTATCATGACGTTTAATGTGGCCAAAATATTTAAGTTTTCTCTCTTTAATCCTCTTTACTAGCCAGCCTTCTTCAATATTAAGCTCTTGTAGTATAGATATATTTGTTCTTTTTTGTGTCCACGATATTTGGAGAACTCTTCTATAGCATTTACATTCAAAGGCATTTATGTGCTTCTCAGTTGTTTTGTTAAGTGTCCAGGTCTCACAGGCATATGTTGCGATGGGAAAGATGCATGCCCTTAAAAATCCCATTTTTGTGGTTCTGTCTGCTCCTCTCCACAGATTCTTTATTTGTTTTACTTTCTGAAGAGCAATAGATGTCCTCCTTTTAATTTCCCGCATTGTATCTCCATTATTAGTTAGTAGTGATCCAAGATATTCAAAACTCTCCACTTCTTCCAGTTTTTCCTCACTGATACATATTTCAGTTGCCTTGTCTGTTTTGTCAGTTGTCATCACTTTAGTTTTCTTTGCATTAAGATAGAGGTTCTGCTCTTCGCTGTTCTTGCGGACTGACATAATTAGTTTTTCCATTCCTTCTTGTGTTGTGGACAGCAATACTGTGTCATCAGCATATCTAATCTCTGGTATTTCATAACCTCCAACTGTTATGGCATCGTAATATTCTTTGTCTACATCTTCTCTAACATTCCTCATTATTTTCAGTATACAAGTTAAATAAGTAGGGTGACAATATGCACCCCTGACGGACCCCTTGTTTTATGTCAAACCAAGTTGTTGTTTCACCATTTATTCTTACTGCTGCTTGTTGGTCTAAATACAGCAGTGATGTTAATTGTATCAAATGTGTTGGAAATCCCATTTTTTCCATTATTTCCCAAAGTTTCTGGTGTTGTACACAATCAAATGCCTTTGAGTAGTCTATAAAGGATAAATGTAGATTCACATTAAACTCCCTGCATTTCTCTATTATTAATCTTAGATTGAATATATGATCTCTTGATCCTCTTCCTTGCCTGAAGCCAGCTTGGACCATATTGACTTCTTCTTCTATTTTCTTACGAAGTCTACCCATTATGATTTTTAACAGAATTTTACTGGCATGACTAATCAGGGCAACAGTTCTGTAGTTGGTGCATAATTTCAGGTTACCCTTTTTTGGCAGTGGTATGAATACAGTTCTTTTCCATTCTTTTGGCCAAATACCTGAATGCCATATCTTTTACATAGTGCATGATAGATTGTTGCACACTCCTTTCCTCCTGCTTTAATAAATTCAGCGGTTATCTCATCACATCCTGGTGATTTACCATTTTTCAGACTCTTTATTGCCCATAAAACTTCTTCCATTGTCGGCTCGGGTTCTTTCTCCTCCAATAATAATTCACACTGTTGATTTCTGCTTCCACAGTCGGTTGTTTCATACATTCTTTTGCAATATTCCTTCCATCTTTCCAGAATTTCCTCTGTCTCTGTCAGGGTATTCCCCATCTCATCACAAATTACATTTAGCTTAGGTGTGACATTTCTCGTCAATGTCTTCATTTCTTTAAACATTTCACTATCTCTTCCACACCTCTGATGTTCTTCTATTCTTTCACAACAATCTTGTATGTATTGTTTTTTGTCTTTTCGTATGTTTCTTCGTACTTCTTTTGTTAAAGTTTTATATTTATCTTTGTTGTTGGTTGTCACTCTCCATTGCGTCTTCATTTCTCTACATTGTTTTACCAGTTCTAGTGTACCTGCTGTGATCCATCTATTCTTTTGTGTTTTCTTTACTGGAACCATGTCTTTAGCTGTTGTTACTAAGATATCTTTGGCCTGCGTAGCCAATTCATCTGGTGTCATCTCTTCCTGTACAGCCATCAGGATTTCGAAACGGTTCTTCACTTCTATACCGTATTGTTCTGGTATATTTGTAAGGTCAAAGCGGAGTGGTCTTGATCCCATAACTATCTTTTTTAGCTTTATCTTCATGTCTGCTATTAATAACTCATGGTCCGTGTCACAATAAGCACTTGGTAAAGTTTTTGCTGATGTTATGCTTGGCCTCCACCTTCTCTGCACTAAAATGTAATCTATTTGATTCCTGGTTTTCCCATCAGGTGATGTCCATGTGTAAAGTCTTCTTGGATGTTGTTTAAAAAGTGTGTTAGCGATCATTAGCTCATTTTCCATACAAAACGCCATTAGATTGTCACCTGCCTCATTTCTGTGTCCTATGCTAAATTTCCCTACAACTTGTCCTTCATCTTCTGCTCTTTCTGTACCAATTTTTGCATTAAAATCACCCATTATAAATACAATATCATTTTTCCGTACCTGGTCCATTGTCGTCTGCAGTGTGTTATAAAAATGTTCTACTTCATCGTCTTCTGCTGCTGATGTAGGTGCATATACCTGGATGACTGTTACATTTCTAGGAATGCCCTTAAGTCTGATTGTTAGGATTCTATCACTTACTGGATTGTAGCCTAGTAATGCTTTTGATGTTGATTTGTCCAAATAAAAAGCCACTCCATTCTTTCCTCCTACTTCTCCGCCAGAATATATAAATATATTATCATTCTCGCTCTTAAAGTGTCCTGATCCTTTCCATCGATGTTCGCAGATTCCCAAAATGTGTATCCGCGTTCTTTTCATCTCGTCACTTATTACTTGATATTTTCCCTCATACATACTTCTTACATTCCATGTTCCTACTCTTATTTTTCTTTTTAGTTTGATACAGGGGTTTTCCTTGGTAACACCGTCAGGATTTTGTCCGTCATCACAATTACTAGTACCGACCTCTGCCTCACACTCTTCCCCAGTGTTAAAATTAGATCTATCTGGCCTGGGGGACTCACCACCAGATCTTTTTCCTATTTGACTTTCCATGATTGCTGCTTGGGTTTCTTGGTATGTTTCCAGAAGGTAGTTTACCATTGCTTTCCTTCCGGGCAGTGACTGTACTAGTCAGTGATCGTAGCCATTGTCCCTACATTGAGATCATCTGCCTACCATCATAGAATAGGTGACCATAACCAACATTATCTGTCAGCTGCTCTCCCATTCCATCCACCACCTGCTCCCATGGCTTCACGTCACCCTGATCGGGGGGCTATACGGGTACTCCACCTTGCCCAAGGGTGTCCCGTAGACTAACGGAGGTAAATGATTACGCATCTATATTTTATCGCTGTTTAAAGTGTTTCTGCCGTCATAAATCTTGAGTCTGCCAAATTTCCGCACAACAAAATTTGGTTGCAGTGGGAGTTCAAATCTCAGCGTCTCTTACGTTTCACGGTAAAGTGATGGGCATGACTGCTGTGGCTAACCATGGTAAGACATCATTAGGAATTGATGCTATGTTTAGCCGTGGGAAAGCATGATTATACATGAATTTTGTTTTTAGCCAGTACAGAAAGATGTCTACTTATGCTTCATTGATTACACCAAGGCATTCAATAAGGTGAAACTTAATGAAATAATTAAAATGCTTGAAGACATCAATATAGACGGCAAAGACCTGAGGATTGTAAAACATCTATACTGGCAGCAAGAAATAGCAATTCTAGAAGGGGTGCGACAAGGATGTGTACTATCTCCAGACCTTTTTTTCTCTGTACAGCGAGAATATTCTAAGAACGATCATCACAGAACCAGGCATAAAAATTGGAGAATACAATATTAACAACCTTCGGTATACTGACGACACAGTACTGATAGCTGAGAACCAACAAGACCTGCAAAGTCTCTTGGATAAAGTCGCTAAAGAAAGTGAACAGAAAGGCCTTACTTTGAACATCAAAAAGACAGAGACTATGGTTATATCTAAGAAACAGAATCCACCAGCATGCAGTATTAAATTAAACGGAACTATTCTAAAGCAAGTGCAGAAATTCAAATACCTTGGAGCAGTAATAACTTCAGATGGGAAATGCAGAATAGAAATTAAAAGCATAATAGGTCAAGCAAAGACTGCATTTCAGAGAATGAGAAACATATTATCCAACACATCCTTATCAATGAATGTTAGAAAACGAGTACTAAAATGCTATATTGAACCTATCTTGTTATATGGAAGTGAATCATGGACAATAGGCAGGTCTGCACAAAAATCATTGGAAGCAGCAGAAATGTGGTTTATTAGAAGAATGCTACGAATCCCCTGGACAGCAAAAATAACTAATGAAGAATGTATGAGAAGAGCTGAAGAGACAAAAAAACCTTGTCAAAAAGATAAGAGAGAGACAATGTACTTTCACAGGACTTGCAATGAGAAGAGGGGACATTGAAAATATTATAACAACAGGAAAAATAGAAGGAAAAAGATCAAGAGGAAGACCAAGAGAAATGATACTGGACAGTCTGACGGGATGGTGTGAGAGGAGATCACCAACTGAGCTGATGGCTTGCATGAAGGATCGTGTACTCTGGAGAAGCATAATAGCCAACGCCAGTCGGCACGGAACCTGATGATGATGATGATGTTAGCAATGGTTAAACATGATTAGACATGGCTGCTGTGATTAACCAGAGGAAAACATGGTTAGATATGGCTGCTGTTCTTAGCCATGGGAAAATATAATTAGACATGGCTGCCGTGGTTAGCCATAGGAAAACCAAACTTTAGGTGTGAGAGAAAGAAAACTAGTAGAAGAATGGCCGTGATCCGAACCACAGACTTTGGTAGGAAGAGCAACTGTCTACTCGCGATGGGACAATGCATTATTCATCCTGCCATCACACATCCATATAAAACAACACATGCTCGATATGCCAAGTCTGATATGTATGTCTGACCTCGTTGTTTCTAAAATGTAAACTTCTTGACTCAGTTTCAAGGTACATAAACAACTGTGACCTGTCCTTTTCTTTAACTCTTCCCGTGCCGGCTGGAAAAACACGGACGTACCGTTGGGTGCCAAGAAAAAATGCGCGGGTGTTGAGATAATTGAGGGTTATCGTTGAAAAAGTGAATTTAAAAACTATTTCCATGTTTAAAAAATACTAAATATTCATTTTTAAAAAAGGTAAATGAATGAAGGTTCCAGAAAATTACAGTTTTTGTAGGAAATAATAACTGGTGAGAAAATTAGACAAAATATTTAGCCCAACTCGCCCCAAAAAAATCTCTAAAACACCAAACTAATGGTTGTCTACTTACCAAGAGCTGTAAATATCCACTTGTTACACACAATATGAAGACAAAATGAGTTCCTTCCAAGAAATATCACTTTTTACACAAATTGAAAAAATAAAAACCAGAAGCAGAACAATGAAACTAGCAAGAAAAGATAAAAGCAGAATAATGAAACTAGCAAGAAAAGATAAAAGAAGCAGAATAATGAAACTAGCAAGAAAATATAAAAGCAGAATAATGAAACTAGCAAGAAAAGATAAAAGAAGCAGAACAATGAAACTAGCAAGAAAAGATAAAAGCAGAATAATGAAACTAGCAAGAAAAGATAAAAGAAGCAGAATAATGAAACTAGCAAGAAAATATAAAAGAAGCAGAATAATGAAACTAGAAAGAAAAGATAAAAGAAGCAGAACAATGAAACTAGAAAGAAAAGATAAAAGAAGCAGAACAATGAAACTAGAAAGAAAAGATAAAAGAAGCAGAACAATGAAACTAGCAAGAAAAGATAAAAGAAGGAGAACAATGAAACTAGCAAGAAAAGATAAAAGAAGGAGAACAATGGTTTTATTCAGATTGAGAACAATCTCCTTGAAGACTGGAGTGGTCCTGAAAAGGACCTGGTTATGGTGCAGAGTAATGTGATGACTGGCCCGGTCAGGAATTATTTGGCAGCTGCAGCTTTCTTCAGGATGGCCCTGGCAATGACTGATAAAATACTGCTGTTGGCTCGGTGACCCTGTTACATTACTGAGTGATAAAGGGCTGCTGCTGACTGGATGGCCCTGGCACTGACTGATAAAGGGCTGTTGCTGACTGGATGGCCCTGACACTGATTGATAAAAGGCTGCTGTGGCTGGGTGGCCCTGAAATTAGAAAAAAGTAAATGAATGCATAGTTTTTGTAGGAAAAAAATCTGTTGAGAAAATGAGAAACATTTTTAGACTACCAAAAACAAAAAAAATTATAAAAAACAAATAAAAGTGACATCTACTTACCCAAGGGAGCTGTATTTTTATGTGCAGGACTTTTTATCAATGTTACAGCTGGCAGCGAGCAGACAGACACAATATAAAAAACAAACAAGCAGTATGCATTTAATATGTACAAAAATGGCAAAAAAAAAACATTATGTACAGAATATATTTACAAGACATGAAATGTGGAAAAAAGAGCAAAAATATTTACAGAATAACACAGAAATATTGACAGAATAACACATGAACACTTTACAACACACTGTCGTCTGCTGTCTCCAGTCCAAGAAATGGATAAGAATTAAAGATAACCAAGTCAGAATGGTATGAAAAGAAAGAAGAAAGAAATGGCCCAAACAGAAAATGCAGACAAGCACAGACAAATAAAGTTATGGAATCAGTAGTATCTTGCTCAAGATGGCTGATGATAATTGAAAAAAACATTCTGCTGGACACAGATGAGGTTTGTGCAAGCAACCTGTGCAGTAGAACTTTGTCCAGATTATCTTGTCTGGTCTGCTGCAGTAGGCACAGCGAGTGAGTGAGGTACCCATTTTCACCAGGTGAATATTACCTGTGAACCTGTTATGTAGTGCAGGTTTTGCTTTCTTTCTCGGTGGTATATGAGATGACACAGTAACAGCAGGATTGGTGCTGGTGGCTGCCAGGGATCTCAGGGCACGAGTTCCTTGAACCAGACCAGAGATCTCTGTTCCCTTTCAATGAGTTGTTCCTTGAAACAGACCAGAGATCTCTGTTCCTTTTCAATGAGTCGTTCCTTGAAACAGACCAGAGATCTCTGTTCCCTTTCAATGAGTCATTCCTTGAAACAGACCAGAGATCTCTGTTCCCTTTCAATGAGTTGTTCCTTGAAACAGACCAGAGATTTCTGTTCCCTGGCAGGCTCCTCACAATACAAATATAATATACGAACATTCACCTGAATAACTTCCAAAATCCAAGTGAATATCTTTTTCCACCACTTCACAGTCTTTCTTCCCTGCAAGCCATAGTATGAGACCATTTGATCAATCCTGTCACAGCCATTCATACACTGGTTGTACGTGTGAATGACGGCAAGCTTGTCATATTCATCCTTTTCTGGTTCCTGTTCATTGACAACACGAATTGAGGTTGCTTTTCCATGTGTTGTCACAACATGGACAGGTTTCCTTTTTTCCTTTTCCTTCCAGGAGACACACAGAATCTGCTGCTCAACATCTCTCACATAGTAGATGGGCTTTTTTACGGGTACTGTCAGAGTTTTTAGCTCCGGAGGAAAATTTTTATGGCAGACATTCAAGGTGCCAGTGTAACTGTGGCCTTTGTCCTGCAAAAATGCAATCAGTGGAAGACTGGTGTAAAACCTGTCTACATAGAAGTGATGTGAAGCTGTGAGTGGCTGCATCAGTGTATCAAACACTTTCACAGCATTTACTTTGCTATCAGCACTGGCAGAGCTGTAAGAGGTGTTACAGCCGAAATATACCAACAGGTTGAAAACATAGCCTGTGTTGGAGTCACAAAGGCCAAACGTCTTGATGTGATATTTAGACGGTTTGCTTTTATTGTATTGCTTGTGCTTCCAGCATCCCTTGTAGCCAATTACCATCTCATCAATGCTCAAATCACTATAGGGGTAATAGGCCACCTGAAATGATGCCAATACCTGATAGACAAATGGCTCAATTTTCAACTTGCCTTCACTATCAGCTGCACCGACATGCAACATTGTGTTGCATATCAGTTGAAACCGATTCCTGGGAAACAACTGCCCCAAAAAAATGCAGTGTGAAAGTAAGATTTTGTGCTCCAATAATCACTGATTTTGGGTTTAGGTTGAATGCTCATGGCTACTAGTGTCGCCAGAAATTTATAAATTTCAGGATGATCAACAGGTACCCACTGCACTTCTTTACATTTACAGGTAGGCTAAGTTTCATAACAGCATATTCATTTATGCTGCTAATGAGACTGTCCAAAACATCTTCCGTGAAAAGTGCCAGGAAAAAGCTCGAATGTGTCCTATCATTGCCAAGATTGAGCAACACACGACTGCCATCATATTCTTCAGTAGCAGTACCTACTACTTCATCTATCTCTGCTGCTCTCCATGGTGAAACTGGTTCTGGTTCTGCATCTGCTGTTTGAGCCGCAGAAACATTCCTCTTTACTCTTTTGGCTGATGGAGGAGCAGAAGTAGCAGTACTTGTCGAGGGACAGCAGTCACTGTCACTTCTTGTGTCACTACTTTCATCCACAATGTCAGTAGCTTTGTCAGACTGAGAAGCATTGTGAGAATCAGCATCACTGTCAGAATCACAATAGTCAGATTCTAATTTCTCATCAGTAATGACACTTTTCCTACCAAATACTGTCATAAACATCTCTCTACAAACTATTACACTCTTTCTAACAGGTCTAGAGCTACGTGAGGTACATTCAGTAAAATCTGCCAAGTCAGAGGGCGTGTCCAACGTTTGATATATTTATTTTAAAAAACCGCTGAGGGGAGAGAGACTGATACAATCGTAACCTAGCCAGGAGAAGGTGAAATAAATGATTATGGCTGGGGTAGAGGGGTTGTAATGTGTGAGGAGGTTCTGAACTATGTATAACAAGTGATAAGAGAATGGAGCTTAGTGGAAAGGGATTGTAATTGTGGAAGAGGAGAATGTTATGTGTAGCTGAATAACGAGTTCAATCCATGTGATTCCAGCATCCCATATTCCTGAATGTAGCGATTCTCAAGCGCTTGGCCGCTTGTGTCATCTGTGTGACATTGTTTGATGGCTGTTACCAGAAAATCAGATTTGCCACTTATATTGATGTCTACATCCATTTATTTCTATAACCACTTATATTGATGTCTATAACCACTTATGTTGTCTGTAATCAATCATATTGATGTATATAACCACTTGTGTTGATGTATATAACCACTTACAGTAATGTATATAGCCACTTATATTTTTTTAAAAAACAGGATTCATAAACTCTGAAAAGCATAATTTTCTTTTCCTACACAGATAACATTGCCTGCCTTTCAGTACTATAAAGCTGGGAATAAGAACTATGGCACTGTCGGAAAGTACTGATCTGGTTTTAATTGGCAAGCCAGGAACTGGGAAAAGTGCTACTGGAAATTCCATCCTTGGTATAAAAGCTTTTCAGGAAAATGCCAGTAGTTCTCCTTCTGTCAGCAGAGAACCTGTGGTGCACGTTTCTTTTCTTGAGAACAAAGTTGTGAGAGTTGTTGATGGTCTTGATCTTGGTGTAAGAGACATAAGCATCTTTGACAGGCAGTTAGATAAGGCTATAAGGCTGTTAAAAAACGGCTTCTCAGCTCTGTTAATAGTTGTAAGGTCCGATGTCCCATTCAGCAAAGAAGAAGCCAGAGGGTTAGAGGTTCTCAAAGATCGTCTTGGACAGAACATCATCAGAGACTTTGGTATCTGTGCAGTAATCTACGGAGATAATTTCCAACTGGACGTACGGGAAAAGAAAGTCGCAAACTTCGAGGACTGGTGCAAGAGGCAGACCGGAGATCTCAGGAAACTGTTTGAAGAATGCAGATTTCGATGTGTCTTATTCAACAACTTGGCAGTAGAAAGGGTCTCTAGAGATAACCTCAACCAGTTTGTTTTAGAGCTGTCTGAAGAGAACTTGAGACAGGGCCATAAGAAAAAGTTTGAAATGCCTACTGCAACAAATATCGATAAACCATCAGAGATACAGCATCCAGGTAATTTGTCTTCTGTACATGATGGCTATAGAGAGGTGATGGAGGAACTCACTCAAAAGTATCAAACACAGAAAGCTCAGCTACAGTCAGGCGCTGTATCTTCCAAAGAACCAAGATTTGATACAGGCGCTGTATCTTCCAAAGAACCAAAATTTGATACAGGCGCTGTATCTTCCAAAGAACCAAGATTTGATACAGGCGCTATATCTTCCAAAGAACCAAAATTTGATACAAGCGCTGTATCTTCCAAAGAACCAAGATTTGATACAGGCGCTGTATCTTCCAAAGAACCAAGATTTGATATAGGCGCTGTATCTTCTAGAGAACCAAGATTTGATACAGGCGCTGTATCTTCCAAGGAACACAAATTTGATACAGGCGCTGTATCTTCTAGAGAACCAAGATTTGATACAGGCGCTATATCTTCCATAGAACCAAAATTTGATACAGGCGCTGTATCTTCCATAGAACCAAGATTTGATACTGATAATCTAGAAGCAGAAATTGAACAATTTTCCAGAAAAATAGAAAGTCGTTTGGTCGAGATAATTAGGTTACGAAACAAGGAGATTCAAGAACTTATTGAAGAGACTCAACGTTTTGCAGGAAAAATTCGGGTACAAGCAAAGCTGCCATCCAGCCCGCGATTCTTGACAAGGTTTGGCAAGTTAAATGGCTCTCTTAGATCCTTGCTACAAGAGATTCCACTGAACGCTGAGCAGAGTCCAGAGAGAGTTGTGCAGACTCTAGAGAGCGATGAACTGATTTCTGGAAGAGCTGAGCAGATTTCAGGGAGAGATGAACAGATTTCAAGGAAAGATGATCAGATTTCAAGGAGAGATGAACAGAATACTGTAAAGCAAGTTCAGGTCGCTCATCCAGAGGAAAAGCAAAAGCCTACCGGTGTGCAGACCAACATACCAGTCATTAGCAGTTGTAACAAAGCCACACTTGATCAGCGAGATGACATACAGAAGGTAATCTATCTGTCTGTCTGTCTGTCTATCCATCGAGTTACGAAGCCTGTCACTCCTAAAGGGGAAAGTGATAGAAAGATCATACACAGTGGCAAATTAGATAATCTCAGTGCTCTAACATCTTTCGTGCATGTGCTTCACTGGTTGTTATTACTGTTGTGTCATCCATGAACGCTTTTAGTGGTTGCATCTGACATCCATTTCTGAACCTTGGGCCTTCTGCTGCTCCTTCTGCTGCTTTCAGGATTACATGCATGGCTAGTACGAACAGTATGGGAGATATTGTACAGCCCGTTGCAATTCTTATCTGGGGCTCAATCCATCGTGTAATATATCCTAATGCTCGAAATCTCACGAGGAACCATGTGAAGTATATTTTCAGCATCTTCGTGATTTCTTTTGGCACATGATACATGTCTAGTGCTAGCCATATCATTTGGTGCGGTACGAGCCAATACGCATTGACTACGTCAAGCTATATTACCTGTAGATCTTGCTTTCCAGATTCTGCCTGTTGAATAGCTTCCCAAATCATTGAGGCATGCTCGAGACATCCTGGGGAACGTGGAATTCCTCCCTTCGGCACGGATGTATCAACGTAACCATTGTCTAGGAGGTATGTTTTTAGTCTCTTTGCCATCACCGAGAAGAATATCTTTCTTTCCACTTCTTGAGATTGATCTGAACTGGTTGATTTCAGTGGAATTCTGCTCCTTTGGGAATTATACTCCATTAGGTTTTTTTTCCACTCTTTACTTATGAGTCCCTTGATCCATGCTGTATGAGTTTATGGAGCTTCTTTAGTACTTCGGGGCATCTTTTATATAATATGTAAGGAACGCCATTTGGGCTTAGTGCTGATTTGCCTTTAGCTTTTCCTACGACGCTCTCTACTTCTTGTAAGGTTGGTGGGCTGCATTTGAATTTGCTTCCTGGTGCACAGGGCCACACTAGACCTTTCATCTGCTCGAGAGGTGTATGCTGATTTTTATCATATGCTGATTTTTATCAGAGTATGTCTTGCTCAGATGTTCCTCGAGCACCTCCTTACCTGCTTTCAGCGTACCTGATTTTGGCTGTTCAAATAACTGCTTGGCAAACCCGAAGGGATCTCCGTAGAACTTCTCTCTTGCGTATCTGGTCTCCCTCTTCCTTTTACATAGTCTTTCAGCTCTGCAAAGGGCATTGCGCTGGGATTTTAGATTTTTGTTGAAAGGATAACGAAAGAGAAGATAGAAACATTGTCTCTTCTTCCTTCTACTATTGGTATTTCAAATGGTCTTAATCTTGTTAAAAGTTATCTACTTTTATCTAAGGTGTTAATATTTCTTAGCATGTTCAAAATTCTCTTATACTCGTAGGTCCTCAGACATTTTCAGAACAACAATTTTTTTCTTCTTATTATTCTTCTTCTGTCTCCTTGGAACTGTGAGCTGGTGTTCTTTGCAGCCAGTGCAGTGAAGATGTTGAGGTGCAGCATCATGTTAGCTTGAGAGTGGATTATGGCAGGTACTTTTTCAGTCAACTGAATGAAGCTAAAAAGAAGATGGTATGCAGTGCAGTCCACTACTATAGGGACTTTGGCATCCCTGCCAATTAGCCAGACTAGAACTGTTACTGGGGGGTGCCAATGGGCAGCGTCTTGGCAGCTATAGTTCATAAGTCTTGATGCTAGCATGTCAGTTTTTGCTTGCTGGCTACCAAATTAGACATAATCTCAACCCCCCTGTTGTTTTCCACTTGATAGCTTGTTTTGTGATTATTTGATTGTTTCTTCTCATCACATGATGGACATATGTCCATCTCCTTTTTTCTGATCACGCATGAGACAGGTTGTTGTTCACTCATCTGTCTTATCTCTGTGCTGTTCTTGAATTCGTTCCACTTTATACCGAGCATTTTCCTTAGGCATTTGTTTTCAAAAGAGTTTAGTTTCTTGTCTATTTCTTTAATTGTTTCCAGTTTTTGCATGCATAAATGAGGGTGGATATTACATTTGAATTGAATAGCCTTAATTTGGTTTCGTGCTTATAACTTTTGAATGCCATGTGTTATCAAGATTCTTGAAAGTTAATCCTGTTTTTGCAATCCTAATTTTAACTTCCTTTCTGGTGTCACCAACCTGGTCTATGTTGCTGCCAAGGAATGCAGACTGATTTACTTCTTCAATATCTGTCCCTTCTGCATGTATTTTTCATTTTTAATTAATGGGAAGTTTCATTATTTTTGTTTTTTTCCTTGTTAATTTCAAGTACTATTTTGCTAGCCAGTGAAGACAGGCTATTTGTTTTTTATTGCATTGATTTCACATTGTCACTGATAAGAGTTATGTCGTCAGCAAAATCAAGATCTTCCAGTTGGGTCCCATGTACCCAGTCAATACCTGTGTTACCTGTGCAGCATTTTTTCATTATGAAGTCTATGGCAATTTAAAAAAGCAAAGGAGATAGCATACATCTTTGTTTCACGCCTGTTTTAATCTGGAACCATTTGCTCATTCATACACATATTTCACAGAAAATAAGTATGTGGGGAAAAAATAGAAATAATAGAATAAAAGGCAACACTTAGCCATGACTTGTCTGAGTCTGTGCCTAGTGCTAAAGATTTCTCAGACAAGCCAGTCATATAAAATCAATATTAGTACAATCAACAAAAATTTATCCAGGCTAAAAACTATTACACTTTAAAATTAATTTCAATTACAAATGACAATCTAAGAAAAGCCAGATTAAATCTTGATGTATCAAAAGAGAACAGCCATTTGCAATAGTGAAAAAGTGGCATGTATTTACATTCTCAAAAATAAACACAAAAGATTAAATAACTGTTCTTTACACAGGAAATAACTGTGGTATTCTTTACAGTATCCAGATAAACTGAATGTGAAATATACATATTAGGGAAGATATCGGTAAAAGTTCAAAACTTGTAAATAGATACAGAGATAGTACATCATTAGTCATACCAGGGATATCTGCTTCTACAGAAATCTCTCACTGACGTTTTAGTAGTCTTTGCTTCAGTAACTTCTCAGTCAATGAACCTGAAGAAATCCATCATCTGTAACACACAGACCAGTGCTCAGTCATAAACCAGAGCACTTTGAATTAAAGAAATATCAGTTACCAAATCTATTTGCATATATTTATTTAATTATAAGTGGACTTAATCAATGGATATGTTTGTGCAGTGAACACAGAAGAGAGAATGAGTGAATGGTTCCAGATTAAAACAGTCATGAAACAAAGATGTATATTATCTCCCTTGCTTTTAGAATTGCCGTAGACTTCATAATGAAAAAATGTTGCAATGGTAAAACAGGCATTGACTGGGTACATAGGACCCAACTAGAAGATCTTGCTTTGTCTATTTCTTTAGTTGTTTTCCAGCATTCACATGCATAAATGAGGGTAGATATTACATTTGAATTGAATAATCTTAGCTTTGTTTTTGTGCTTATAATTTCTGAGTGCCATATGTTCTCAACACCCGTGTGGTACCCGGGATCTGCAAAGAATAGGACCACTGTACCCTATCACGCATGATCGTAAAAGGCGACTAAGGAGGGTTCGGCATAGGGCCAGCAACCCTATCTGGTAAAAAAAAAAACTATCAGACTGCTACAGAAACGGAAGCAAGGGAAAAAACAAATGCAGGTGGAAGGAGAAATGCGTATCAGGAAACTGAGCCCATGAAGGTTGTGGAAGAAAGCCAGCCACTGGAAGTCCCCAGCCCGACTGCAGACCTCCTGGAACCTAAACACAAGATGCAAATAGGCAGCTGGAATGTAAGAACACTTAACCAGACTGGAAAACTAGCACAAACCATCAAGGAAATGCACAGATACAAACTAGACATACTAGGAATACAAGAAGCAAGGTGGACAGGACAAGGCAGAAGGAAATTAACAACACAGCACACAGAAGATACAATAATATGGTCAGGTAAAGAAGATCTTCATGAAGGAGGAGTAGCATTAATTATAACAAAAGAAGCATCAAGAGCATTGCTGAAATGGACCCCAATAAATGAGAGATTATTATATGCACGCTTCAACTCAAGATTCACGAAGCTGTCTATTATAGTTTGTTATGCACCAACAGAAGCAGCTGAAGAAGAATTAAAAGAAGATTTTTACAACAGACTCCAAGCCACAGTAGAAACAATACCCAAGCATGATATGTTACTCATCTTGGGCGATTTCAATGAAAAAGTAGGTGAGGGAAATGAAGATAGAAGAAGAATCATGGGAAAAGAAGGAATCGGAAAAATAAATGAAAATGGAGAAAAACTGTGCAGTTTCTGTGAAGAAAACATGATGACCATCGGAGGGACAATTTTCCAACACAAAAACATCCATAAAGTGACTTGGAGGTCCCCAGATAAAACCACAGAAAACCAAATCGATCATATACTAATAAATAACAAGTGGAAAAGGTCACTACAAGATGTGCGAGCAAGGAAAGGAGCAGATGTAGGAAGTGATCACAACCTTCTGGTAGCAAAAATAAAACTAAAATTAAGGAAAGCCAAAATCAGAGAACACAGAAAAATACATTTTGATACAGGAAAACTGAAAGCCCAGCAAACAAGGAACGAATTCTCAATAGTACTTAAGAACCGCTTCAGTGTCTTACAAGATGAAGTAGAAATGTCCATACTAGAATTCAATAAAACGCTACAGGAAACAGCAAAAGAGGTGCTGGGATATCGGAAACGGAGAAAAGAGGAATGGATAAGCAAGACCACATGGGAAAAGATAGAGCAAAGAAAAGAAATCAAGACAAAATTACTGAACACCATATCACAAAGGCTAAAAGAACAAGTGTTAAGTAATTTTGCACAAAAAGACAAAGAAGTGAAGGAATCATGCCGTCAAGACAAACGTCAATACTATGACAACTTAGCAGAAGCAGCAGAGAAAGCAGCATATGCAAATGACATGAAAACCATATACAAAATCACAAAGCAGATGACAGGTAACTTCAGCACAAGATGTGAGAGTGCAGTAAGGACACTAAAGGGACAACTGGTCAGTGGAGAAAGAGAAAAAAATTGAAAGATGGAGGGAACACTTTAACACCCTACTAAACAGAACACAGGCAGCACAAACAATAGACATACCTGAAGCAAAAACGGAACTAAACATCAATACAGGACCAATAACAATAAGTGAAGTAAAGGAGGCAATAAAGAAGCTAAAAGTAGACAAGGCACCAGGTGAAGATGAAGTGACTGCTGAGATGTTGAAAGCAGATGAAACAGAAACACCAAAACAACTTTGCCGGATATTACAACAAATTTGGGATCTAGAAAAAGCTCCAGAGGAGTGGAAAACTGGTCTTATAGTAAAACTACCAAAGAAGGGTGACCTCAGAGATTGCGGGAACTGGAGAGGCATTACCCTACTGCCACTCACTAGTAAAGTATTTTGCAGAATAATCATCAACAGAATTGTACCAGCACTTGAAGGAAAACTTCGAAAAGAGCAGGCAGGATTTAGGAAAGGAAGATCATGCATAGACCACATATTTGTACTTAGACAAATATTAGAACAGGCAAATGAGTGGCATAGCACAACATATGCATTGTTTATTGATTTTGAGAAAGCCTTTGACAGTGTCAACAGAGATGCACTGTGGAAAATCCTAAGATGGCGTGGCCTCCCCCATAAGATAGTGAATGTAATCAAAGCCCTATACGAGGGTTTTCAGTGCAAAGTGATCTGTGGAGAACATACCTCCAGCAGCTTTAGGGTACAAACAGGAGTGAAGCAGGGATGTGTACTATCACCAACATTATTTATCTTGGCAATAGACTGGTTAATGAAGGAGGCAACATCAGACAAACGCAGAGGATTACAATGGACCCTCAACACAGTGCTGGAGGACCTTGACTTTGCGGAGGACATTTGTCTACTATCAAGCAACCACAAAGATATGCAAGATAAAATAAACAAGCTAACTCTGAATGCAAACAACATAGGACTAAAGATCAATGTAGGAAAGACAAAGTTAATGAAGCAAAATGTGAACAACAGAAATATACGCAGAGTAGATAGCAAAGTAGTGGAGGAGGTCAATGAATTTGTATACCTTGGCAGTAGAGTAGTAGAAAATGGAGACAGCACAGAGGACATCAACAGCAGACTTACTAAAGCAAACCAGGCTTTTGCTATACTACAGACTATATGGAAATCAAAAAAACTAAGCGTAAAGACGAAAATCAGGATATTTAAGAGTAATGTTCTAAGTGTACTACTCTACGGAAGTGAATGCTGGAAAATCACCAAAACCATAGAAAACAAGTTGAATTCTTTCCAGACTAAATGTTTACGAAGAATTAAAAAAATATTTTGGCCAAACACCATAAGAAATAACATCTTGTTGACAGAGATGCAGATGAAGCCACTGACAGTAATTATTGAGGAAAGACGCTGGCGATGGTTGGGACATGTGCTCCGAATGACTGATAACTCACTACCAAAAACAGCACTAAGATGGACACCACAGGGGAACAGAAGTAAGGGTAGACCAAAAGAGACATGGAGAAGAACAACAGAGAGGATGTTGAGCAATAGAGGGCTCACCTGGGCAAGAGCAGAAAAAAAGGCAAAGGACAGGCATTTGTGGAAAACCCTTGCGGAAGCCCCATGTGCCCTGGGCACTTAAGGTTCAGAGAGAGAGAGAGATATATGTTCTCAAGATTCTTGAAGATCAGTGCTGCTTATGCAATTCTAATTTCCTTATTGGTGGCACCATCCTGGTCTATGTAGCTGCTTATACATGCAAATTGGTTTACTTCTTCAACAGCTGTTCTTTATATGTATATTTTTCTTTCTTGATTAATGACAAGTTTCATTATTTTTGTTTTGTCCTTGTTAATTTCAAGTCCTATTTTACTAGCCATTGAAGTCAGGGTATCTGTTTTTTTTTCTTGTTCTGAATTCACATTGTCACTGATAAGAGTTATGTCATCTGCAAAACTAAGATCTTCCAGTTGGGTCTCTTGTACACAATTAATGCCCATTTTACCTTTGCTTATGAAGTCTATGGGAATTCCAAAGAGCAAGGGAAATAGTATACATTTTACATCCTTGTTTCATGCCTGTTTCAATCTGGAACCATTCACTCACTAGTTCTTCTGTGTTGACTGCAAAAAAAAAAAGAATGAGTGAATGGTTCCAGAATTCAAAATATAGCACTGCAGTATGGTGGGTTAAAACTTAGCAAATAACCATGCGAGCACTATGTGACGCTTAGCGGCATGGGAAGGATGTAAGATGTAAGATGGTGGCTTAATCACACATATTTATAAGGTTTAAGAAAGGTTGGTTTATTGTTGCTATTGAAATGACTAACTCTTTGAGCCATAAAACATGTATCTTTATTTCCTTTCAGATTAAAATGAGGGAACCATCAGACATTGACTTACTTTTGGTAGGAAAAACCGGAAATGGAAAGAGTGCAACAGGCAATTTTATTCTCAGACGGAATTCTTTCAAAACCAGGTCAAGTTCTTCATCAGTGACCAAGGAAGTTGCTTATGAAGTCTCCGAGTTTCAAGGTCGAATTATTAAAGTGGTAGATGCCCCAGGAGTTGGGGATACAAGAATGGACAATGAAAAAGCAACTTGGTTCTAAAAGCCATGGAATATGCCATTGCTGCAAATCCCCGTGGCTATCACGCATTTCTTCTTGTCACAAGATTTGGTGGGAGGTTTACAGCAGAAGATCAAGATACAATTGCTTTCTTAAAGAAAATATTTGGTGAGACTTTTGTCAGATCTTACTGTATTCTAGTTCTGACCTGTGGAGATAATTTTGAAACAGAGAGCAAAGAGACAGGTGAAAGCTTTGAAGAGTGGTGCAAAGAGCAAGAAGGAGTGTTTGCTGAGCTTATGGAAGAATGTGACAACAGAATAATATTATTTGACAATGTCACAAAAGATGAGAGAAAAAAGTGTGATCAGATAGAAAAGTTAATCCAAATGGTAGATAATTTAAGATTTCAAGGTTACAGATACACAGATGAAAACTTCAACAAGGCAAAAGCTGCAAGAGAGAGAATCATGATTGAGGCAAAGAAACCAATGATCCAAGAGGAAACAATGAATGAGACAAGTCTTATCATTCAAAAAATTCAGGAGTTACAACTGCAAGATGACCTGAAGATGAAAATCCAACTTCTTGAAGGTCTCCAAACACGAGCAGAAAATTTATGTCAGAGCATCTCCTCACAAGATCTTGGAATTGGAGCCTTGCATGATTTGTGTGAAACAGCAAAATCAGTGCAGAGAGCAGTAGATGAGGAGATCAAATTCTGCCACAGAATGTTGAAAGAAAGAGAAAGAATCAAGGAGCAAGAAGAGAAAACTCGGAAAATGTATGAGGACCAGATGAGAAAACAAAAAGAAGATTTTGAAAAACAAATGAAAGAAGAGCAACTGAAAGAAGAAGAACTTAGGAGGTTTGATAAAGAACTGGAAATGGCAAGATATAAAGCTGAAGAAAAGAGAAGAAGAGAGAGGGAAGAACAGGAAGAAAGACTGCATCACGAACACCTGGAGGAACAAAAGATACTAAGACAGAGAGTGGATGAACTAGAAAGTCTTTATATGGAAGCAAAGGTGAAAAATGATGAAGGTTTCTTTGATAAAGTTGTAAGTGTTGTTTCTTGGCCATACAGAAAAATTAAAGGCTTGCTTTTTGACTAGATATCTTCTTCAGCTTTCTGAGTCATTAAGGCTCATTGGTGCAGATAAAGTTCACCTCCATTCCTCTCTAATCTTAATCTTCCCTATCCAGTTGGTGGCACCAATTTCCTTTACATCCATTTCTGTTGTCTTTTCATCTGTCTTGATTCATCCCATTGGTCTTATTTCCCTCATTTTTTGTGCATACATAATTTTTTTTTTGTCTGTTCTCTTCCATTCTTTCTACATAGCCCAGCTAGTATAATCTGTTCAGTTTCAACACATTTATAAAATTGGGATTTAAATGGGTATGGCATTAATGTATTTATAATATATCTATATGTATTTAAATAGATATGGCATTCAGGTATTTGGCCAAAAGAATGGAAAAGAACTGTTTTCATACCACTGCCAAAAAAAAACAGTTACCTGAAATTATGCACAAACTACAGAACTGTTGCCCTGATTAGTCATGCCAGTAAAATTCTGTTAAAAATCATAATGGACAGACTCTGTAAGAAAATATAAGAAGTCAATATGATCCAATCTGGTTTTGGGCAAGAAAGAGGATCAAGAAATCATACATTCAATATAAGATTAATAATAGAGAAATGAAGAGTTTAATGTGAATCTATATTTATCTTTTATAGACTACTCAAAGGCATTTGATTGTGTACAACATCAGAAACTTTGTGAAATAATGGAAAAAAATGTGCTTTCCAACACATTTGATACAGTTAACATCACTGTTGTATCTAGACCAACAGGCAGCAGTAAGAATAAATGGTGAAACAACAACTTGGTTTGACATAAAACAAGGGGTCAGCATATTGTCGCCTTACTTATTTAACTTGTATACTGAAAATATAATGAGGAATATTAGAAAAGATGTAGGCAAGGAATATTATGATGCCATAACAATTGGAGGTTATGAAATACCAATGATTAGATATGCTGATAACACAGTATTACTGTCCAAAACACAAGAAGGAATTGAAAAAGTAATTATGTCCAGTCTGCAAGAACAGCGAAGAGCAAAACCTCTATCTTAATGCAAAGAAAACTAAATTGATGACAACTGACAAAACAAACAAGGCAGCTGAAATATGTATCAGTGAGTAAACATTGGATACAATGAGTGAAATTAAAAGTAGGACATCCATCGCTCTTCAGAAAGTAAAACAACTAAAGAATCTGTGAAGAGGAACAGACAGAACTACAAAATAAGATTTTTAAGGGCATGCATCTTTTCCATCCTCGTCCGGTAGGGCATCTCACGAGCCACAGGTGAGGCCAGATCGTCATCAAGCTACTGGTGGCAAAACTAACAAGTTCAAAATAGCAACATGGAATGTTAGAACTTTATTCCAGGCTGGAAAATTAGAAAATGTAAAGATGGAAATGGAAAGGATGAAGATCAACATAGTAGGAGTGAGTGAAGTTAGATGGACAGGTGCAGGGAAGATAAACTCAGATAAATATACAATAATATATTCAGGAAGTGAGAAACATGAACGAGGAGTAGGAATTTTCAGCCTCTCATGTCACATAACGAAGCTACTTCTGAGAATAATTATGAGAAGAACAAGGAAAAAGATAAAACTGGAAATAGCAGATGAACAGTTTGGATTTGTTGAAAGAAAGGGAACACACAATGCCATATATGCTTTACGAACACTAACAGAAAGAGCTTTAGAAGTACAGAAGGATCTCTACTTATGCTTCATTGATTACACCAAGGCATTTGACAATGTGAAACATAATGAAATTATTAAAATACTTGAAGACATCAATATAGACGGCAAAGACCTGAGGATTGTAAAACATCTATACTGGCAGCAAGAAGCAGCAGTTCGAGTTGAAAATAGAACTGGAAAATATCAACCTATAAAACAAGGGCCTGCGACAAGGATGTGTACTATCTCCAGACCTTTTTTCTCTCTATAGCGAGAATATTCTAAGAACAATCATCACAGAACCAGGCATAAAAATTGGAGGATACAATATTAACAACCTTCGGTATGCTGACCAGCATGCAGTATAATTTTAAACGGAACTATTCTAAAGCAGGTGCAGAAATTCAAATACCTTGGAGCAGTAATAACTTCAGATGGGAAATGCAGAACAGAAATTAGTAACAGAATAAGCCAAGCAAAGACTGAATTTCAGAGAATGAGAAACATATCATCCTACACCTCCTTATCAATGAATGCTAGAAAACAAGTCCTAAAATGCTATATTGAACCTATCTTGTTAAGTGGAAGGAATCATGGACAATAGGTAATTCTGCACAAAAATCATTGGAAGCAGCAGAAATGTGGTTTATTAGAAGAATGTTGCAAATCTCCTGGACAGCAAAAATAACTAATGAAGAATGTATGAGAAGAGCTAGAGATAGAAAAAAAATCTTGTCAAAAAATAAGAAAGAGACAATGTACTTTCATAGGACATTCAATGAGAAGAGGGGGCATTGAAAATATTATAACATCAGGAAAAATAGAAAGAAGAAGATAAAGAGAAATGATACTGGACAGTCTGATGGGATGGTGTGAGAGGAGATCACCAACTGAGCTGATGGCCTGCATGAAGGATCGTATACTCTGGAGAAGCATAATAGCCAACGCCAGTCGGCACGGCACCTGACGATGATGATGATGTATCTAATGGTATTGTTTTATCATACTGTATGTATCTAAAGGCCTTGTTTTATCTTAGAAAATGAGTTTGATGCAGCCTGATTTTAACTGTTTTGGGGAACTTGCCAAACATCAATGTTATGACAAGCTTTTTTCAGGACTGTCTATACCGATACTAAATTTACTTGTAATAATGAACCACCATAGTAACAAGCAATGTTTGTGTTGTCAAGTTTAGTCTTTTGACACCTGTGTCTTTTCTCTTGAGCTTAAGTTCTCATTTCTTCCTCAGATGAAGCTGCAGCATTTTGAAATGTTCTGTCTTAGTGATTCCATTATTTGTTGTATATTTTATATATCTTCTTACATCCTTCCCATGCCGTTAAACCTAGTACATATCACCAAGTTTCCCTTTTTTGGGAAGCTTTTCAATCTCATCAAGGGGTTTTATGATTACTATTTGGCATCTCTATTTCGAGACGCGGTACTTCCAAACCTTTCCTTAGTTTCTGACGACGCTGACATTGGAGAAAAAATTAAGGCTGAACAATAAAATCTACTTTATAATTACCTTAACTGTCTCATAATCCAATATAGAATACATAGTCATTCAACACAGAAAAAATCAATATTTATGGATGTTTGTAACATTCAATAAATCTAACAGATCTACAGCTACGAGAAACACATATAGTAAGATAGGTCTAGTCGGTCGGTGTAACCATTCTACCACTCAATCTCGAAATAAACTTGAATTTCACCCCCTATCTATGCATCCAATATGGCTTCCTTATCCCACATGCTTAAAACACTAGTTTAACTTTGGATTCAGAAAAGTTCTAACTGGTTAAATGAAAAGTAACATCGTGTTTTCAACGAAAGAAAGGCCGAAGCCTTATAGAGCTCTCGGTTGGGAAAGGCCCGGCGCACAAAGATCCTTTTAGGGATCTCTTGTCTTCTAGCAATGTGCTCTTTAGAGTTTTATGTGGTTGACCTCTTTTTCTTCGGCCTGTTGTGTTCCACTTGATAGTTTGTTTAGGGATTCTCTGACAAGATGATATTGGCATGCATCACGGTAAAAGTACCATAATTGTAAGAACCCAACATTATTACATGGTGGTGATTTCTTTTTAAAATATGGCATGTTTCAAGCTAAACTGAGTGTATTTCACATGATTAACAAATTTCTCATGAAAAACTATTCAATTTACTCACAAAGTAGATATCAATATTTAATGGTTTCATTTTTTGTAAAAGTATAGAATGTAAGTGTGAAATCAGTGTGAATTTCTACAATTATTTCTAAGGTTCACCTAGCTATAAGCTATCATTGTGCTGAAATTTTTGTCGAGGTGAATTCCTGCATAATTTGATGAGTGAGGTGGAGTTTATATAATTCACAGAGTGAAAGTGTTAATAATTACTATGTACAATTTTACTAAGAAAAATGCTGAAGACCTTTTTGCTTCATTTTTAAAATTGCAGATATTTGCTCTCTCTGTCTCTCTTTCTCTCTCTCTCTCTCTATCTATCTATCCATCCATCCATCCATCCATCCATCCATCCATCCATCCATCCATCCATCCATCCATCCATCCATCCATCCATCCATCCATCCATCTATCTATCTATCTATCTATCTATCTATCTATCTATCTATCTATCTATCTATCTATCTATTCCCCCTTCCCTTCTTCTGTGTGTGTGAGCCTGTCTGTCTGTCTGTCGCCATTACTTTTATTTAAACTTACAATAATTTTTACATAATCCAGTTTGTTTTTAATGTTAGACTAAAGCAGTCATTGCTGTGGTACGCTGTATTTCTTACTGTTTTAAACTCAGTTCATGTTGTCGGGACTATCTGAAGTTTAGAAGTGTGAAGTTTTAACATTGTGAATCACATTTGCTTTTCTCATAATTGAAATAAGGCTGGTAATTTGCGCATTAAAAATATTGTTATACTTTATTTAATCGAGTACACTCAGTGTTGTGACCATTTAATTATTCTGCATACATGGTTCATCTTTATGCATCTGTTACACTTATGTAGGTAACCCAAGATTAAATATGCTGATATTATTTCTAAGGCTGATATTTTTTTGTCGAAATTCCATAACAAGTAATGATATCAATTATATACATTGATATATAGATATAAATAGCTATTTTTAATTTCATATAAACTGATAATCAACTGAATGACCAATACATAAATCATTTCAACAGAATTATTCTAAGTAGGAATGCCATTTAAATAAGCATAACTAAGTAAAACTAAAATAAAACAGATAGATCTCGAGTAAAGATATAATAGCCATCAACAAAAGAAATTATTCTGTCTCAGTGTACCTCCAACATGTGCTTTCTGATTGGCTTAGACAGGCAATGTGAAAAGCTTCAGTGATCTCTGATTGGCTTAGACAGACAATGTGAAAAGTTTCAATGATCTCTGATTGGCTTAAACAGACAATGTGAACATCTTCAGTGATCTCTGATTGGCTTAGACAGACAATGTGAAAAGCTTCAGTGATCTCTGATTGGCTGGTTTTCAAAAGAGAAATAACTTGTTATGTAAGTGATGCAAAGAGTGCGATTCTTTTAGTGCTATAAAGTAGTCATTCTTACATTAAAATTCTTACATGATTCATGAAATATATCTACTGAATACATTTTGCTTTTTTCTTTTTTTTTCTAATCTTCCAAGAAATATATCATGAGCATTTTAATACTTAATTTTTATAATTTGTTTTCCGGTGATTGATTTTGTTGTCTTTATAGCGGAAATAAAGTAAAACCTTGTGGCTTTTAAAGTTGTTTATTTTTCATTTGTTTATATTAGTGGTATTTTAAATTCATTAACTCCTGAAATGATTTCCATGTTTTGATAGAATAAATTTTGATGTGAAATTATGGTAGAAAGTAACTGGAAGGAAGTTACTGTATGATTTACATGAGAGGACTTGTCAGTCAATACAAGACGAGCACTACGAGCCACATGATGCTGGTTGATATGTTGAAGAAGAGGGGTGTGATCTGAGCATGTATGGACATGTCCGGATTACAATGATGATCCAGACTTTAAACCATAAACCTCCTTCATGATATAAAAAATTATATTACCCCTACCTCCATCATTCTCTTCCTACAACTTAGCTAAAGAAAAGAGAAAAGTACTATTTATATTACGTTTTCCTTCATTTAAATAATTAAAAAATAGCTGATAAGTGTCAATGGGTGTAGAATATACAAAAATATCTTTAAAGGAAAGGCTCCTTTAGATCTAGAACCTGCATTCTTGAGCCATTGAGTCCGATTCACACATCATATAAAACAGACATATATATATATATATATATATATATATATATATATATATATATATATATATATATATCTGAGCCCAGGCTGTTGAGGGAACCCGGTGGTTCCCCCCCAACCCTTCCACTTCTTTTCATATTACGCAAGTTACTTTCCCTGTTTGGTCAGGGGGCCCAATATTGACTCACTCCACCGGCCCGACCTGGCTCTCCACAGCCCTATTAGTCGCTAATAGGAGACATTAAAATTTGTCATTACAACGAGAAACGCAGGCGTATTCAACTCCATAAAGTGGTCATAACAACATATTATCACGTGGGCGCAACCATAGATTGAGAGACCAAACCTCAGTTTGACAAAAATGTATTATGTGAAACAAGAGATAAGAACAGACAGATCTTTTTGTTCGTTAAAAACACTAGTACACTGTTTTAGACTGGACTGAATTTGTTATTACACATTTTTAGGTAATATCCTATAAACTCTGTTCTGATAACGCCGGAGATTAAAGCTTTTAAATATAACATTTTCTGTTTCAGTAATAGTCTCATTATTTAGTAGTTTAGAAATGAATAAAACTATTAAAATTTCTCTCTTTAGTTGTCTCATTTGTTCATTTATGTGATGTGGGTTCCTTATATGTTTGTTTTGATGAATACCACTTATCTTTCTTATAAAATAAGGCTATTCAAACAAGTGGTAGTGTTGAAGATCGCATAACAAAATGATCAATGTAATAACACAATGATAAACAAAAAGTTAACACCTTCACAGAAGTATGGCCACCTAGAACTCTAAAGAGTCAAGTAAATCGATATACCACTCTGAAAAACTGGCAAGACCTAGAGGACAAACAATGTTATCAGAAGTAGTCTGAGAAAGTAGGTGAAGACTTCCCCAGAACATATTTTTTAAAAGTAGGCTGAAATATAAAGATAACGTATGTAACTTAACTGGGTTTGTCCTTGTATAATGGAAGAGCGGTTACCTCAGTGGTGTTACACAAGTATGGGCTACGAGATCTGTCGGAGATACCTGGGTTTTGTAGAACTTGGTCGTAATGAACGGGCCGCACTGTGTCGTACGAGTTGTTCCTAGGCGAAGATCTGGGGTCTGGACCGTCTTCTCACACCTTTCCTTAACAATCAAGCCAATGACGAAATAGATAACACTCAGTCGTTTGTAACAACGGAGACTAAGTTTAATGGCTCTCAATTACTTTTGACGTACCTTCTTAATTAAGGGGTAGATTAAATATTAAATTTAATATTAAATATTGTAAAATTCATCTTACTTCATCTTACTTAATGCTTGTAGAATCAACGGATTAAAAAAGAAAAACTCTCTCAGTTCTGCTAAGAGACGAAAATCCTCCCCCTTCCTGCTAGCCATCTTGGGGTTCTTACTCAACTTATTTTCCTTTTGTGTTGCTTCTGAAGTCTGTATATAAGACTTATCTCTTGTGTGGCCGCAAGGTGCACTAAGTTTTCATACTGGCCCCCGACTTTCAAAAGGTTGAACACCCCTGCTTTATGGGGATGGGAAAAGAGCACTTTTATTCTTCTAACAAAATTTCTTTCATAACTATTTATATCAGAAAACTCCTTCATTTACTGACTAGCACAGCTCGGCTCTATCGTATTAGTTATATAAGAAAAAAGTCTGAAATATAAGTAACTGAGATGAATAGACGAAGTAAAAAAATCTACAAACTGAGACAAAGAACTTTATATTTAAAGCAGCCTTAATGTTAGAGGTGCAGTTGTACTTTGCCTTCTGATAAGTGTTGCAACGTTTGTAAGTTTTTAATAATGGATGTGAATAATTACTAAAATATTCATTATTGTATTCCAGAGAAATAAAGACTTTGTTTTCGTAAAGCCCTTTAACAGATAAATGGGATGGCTAGTAAATAGAGACGGTTCCGATGAGGGGTCATGTATCAAGTCAATATCAAGTGGAGGGGAATGCAGGGAAGGCTGTGCAAGGTGAATTATCATTGAATTCTGGGAGTCTGTACCCGAAAAAGACTGAGAACCGCTAATGTTGTGAATCCCAGTGACAAAAGGAAGACGATCACTGACAGAACTCGAGGACAGGCCACTTCAAAATGGACACAGTTACACATACTCACACATATATCCATACATATATCAGCACACGTCCAAGTAAGGCATTACCTTGTCAGTTATGATAACGATGTAATGAAATGAAGATAACAACAAAGAAGAAAACATTTCTGCTGAGTTTCTCCCTAGCACATCACTCAGGTCTGGGTCTGTTATTTGCGTGTGGCAAGGATTTGAAAAGGTGCGATGACTGTTTCCCAATAGACGATGTTCATAGTCCACAACACTTGGTGCAGCTTCAGTTGAAAGAGCGTTCTTACTGTTTGTCATATAATAATAATAATAATAATAGATGTAATATTGCCAGGTAGTATACGCAAAATATGATTAACCGACTAAGGCCATTTAAACGACTTCTTAAAAAGTTGAAAAAAATAAAAGAACTGTAGTAAGATGGTTTTATTCCGTGGTAGGGAGTTTGTACTTTTATACTTTCGTAAATACTAAAAATAGGCATAACATCATCATCATGTGCCATTTTTCAGAACGAAGATTGCCAGTAATGAATCTCAAGTTTCTTCGCTTCTTCACCTTGATGGTGCACCCAACCAGGCTGTGTCCTGTCCACTCTTGTATGTTATCTTTCCATCTACATCTCTGTCTATCTCTCGCTATTTTTCCTTCCACCGTTCCTTTTAGTATGGTCTTCAGTATTGTCATTATTTTGATACGGCCAAAGCATTTTGTTTCCTTGATCCTTATTTATTTGAAAAGTTCACATTGCACTCGAATCTGTTCTAGAAGTTGTGCATTTGTTCTTTTCGATCTCTACGATCGTATAAGACCTAATTTTCTATAGAGCCACATTTATGCTCTCCAACTCTTTGCTTGCACTCCATGTTTCTGCTCCATACAGTAAAATTGAGTAGATATAGCATTTCACAAATCTCATTTTTGTTTTTATATGCAGATTCCTGGATAAAAACATTGTCTTCATGGTGTTGAATGTATGTTTTTTCCAACTCCTTGTTACTGTTGATCTCCACCTCCCATCCCCCGTCAGTATATACTCTAGACAGCTGTAGCTTGTCGCTTGTTCCAGTTTCTCGTTGTTCATGGTTATATCTATCTGTGTCTTCTGGTCTTTCCTGCTGAACACTATTAATTCGATCTTCATGTTGTTGATCTCTAGTCCTTATTCTTGGCTTGTGTTGTTTATCTTATCTAGTAAGTTCGGTAGGTTCTGTGGATTCTCTACTAGAAGGCCTGCATCACATACATACCTTAGATTGTTGATATTTCTTTAGTCACTGATATCTTTTTTTCTTAAGCTTATTTATAATTCTTTGCGTTTTATTACTGCATTTTATTTCTTGCCCACTTTTCCTTTTTACCTATTTGTCTTTTTCTTGTTCATTTTTTTTTAGATCCTTGCAGTTTGTGAGTTGTATCTGTTTGTGAGAATTCTCATATTTGAGCGTTTAATTGTTCAGTAGTTAAGTGTATCTCTCTTTCAGTCTCCAGTTATTCCAGCTGGTGAGTTGTGTACCAGCTGAAAGTTTAATATACAGAGTGTGTCTTTGTACAGTATTTAAAAGTTTATTTACTTCAGTGTTAGGAATCACTTTCAAACCAATAACAGTGGACAGGAATATAAAATGACCCCACCTACCGAAAAATGGTTACAGAAAGAAAGACTTCGAATAGGTCATCTGAATCTATATCACATGTTAGGTAAAATTCCAGAAGCAACACACATATTAAATCAAAATTACCACATTTTTTGGCTACTCTGAAAGCCGTTTAAATAGGAACATAACCGATGAAGATATTAGAATTAACGGTTTTAACCTGATCCGGCGTGACCCAACTAGAAAACTAGAAACAGGTCTAGTAATGTATGTCTCCACAACTATCCAGCTGTCTATTTACAGTTTAGTCGTAGAGAAGACCTAGAATCATCAGAGGTAGAGTGTGTTTGGGTGGAAGTTTAATTGCCAAACCAGAGTCTATTAAATATTGGACTTTTGTACGGTAATCCAAATGCATCATCCCTGTGGTACGATCACTCCACGAATATGATGGATGAGGTTTCACCTTTAAGTTCAAAGATATTATCATTCTTAGAGATTTAAACATAGATGTAACACAATCAAATCCAACTTGAAGCAATATTATATTATCCTACAATTTTTTCCCAAATTGTCACCAAACCTACTAGAGTTTCAGATGTATCATCCACATTATTAGATCATATATATGTAGCCCACCCAGAAAACATCATACTTCTTTAAATGATCATTACCCAATCTGCTGTACGTGGACTAGAAAGCTTCAAAAAATGTAACCTAGAATTATTCCTTAATGATTTGCAAGAATCTTCACTTTCATACGTGTACCAACTAACTGATCCTGATGAGGCAATAGAATATTGGCTAAAGATCTTCAGAGATACATTAGACAAGCATGTCCTCATGAAAGAGATGAGAGCAAAACACTTGACGAAGTCACCGTGGATAACAGCTTAAATATTACTTGCCATGAGAGAACGTGACCGGGTGCACAAAATCAAGGACTCCAGGACCTACCGTTCACTCAGAAACAAAGTTCAATACTTAATAAGACAAGAGAAAAAAATTACTTTAGGAATCTAGTACAGAATAAATCAGACAGTAAGTCAATTTGGAAAGCATAAATATCGTATCAAATAAAAGAAAAGAATTTGATATTCAAGCCAGCAATCATGCATACACTAGCACACATATCAGTACACATTTCAGAGAAGAAATCAACGTTCTTAAATCATCAATACCAACTCCTGTATGCGACTTACGTGAACCACAAACATTCCTGGACAGCAGATGTACTAAATTTAAAGTTACACATTCCATTCTTAACTTGGTCAGTGAAGTTTACAGTTATCTCTTAACCTTTAAAAACAGTACAGCTGGGCTTGATGACATTAGCACTAAAATTTGACGTTATGCTGCACCTGTCATTTCACATACACTAACATACATTTACAATCAGTAAATTGCAAAATGTTATTTCCCCGAGGCTTTTAAAACTGCTAAGGTGTATCCTCTCTTTAAATCTTGGTTATCCAACAATCTTACCAACTATGGACCAATATCCATAATATCGTCGATATAAAAAATCATAAAACTTAAAAGGTATTTTAGACTGCTCTTAAAGACACTGAATACAGTTAATTGTTTATTCTGAATAGTCCCGAAATTTTGTTTAGTAGATAGTCATTTATAATGTATGTAGTTACTTCTGTAACTAAAAAAACCATTAATACTGAATTTCATAGATTTTAAGAAGGCATTTGATAGCATACACAGAGATTCATTATGGAGAATTTTATGTCTATATGGAATACCATCTAAAATTGTCAACATCATTAAGGACTTATACAATGGATATGGTTGTGCAGTCAAGACAGAAGAAGGGATGAGTGAATGGTTCCAGATTGAAACAGGCGTGAAACAAGGATGTATACTGTCTCCTTTACTTTTTGGGATTACAATAGACTTCATAATGACAAAATGCTGCACAGGTAACACAGGTATTGACTGGGTACATGGGACCCAACTAGAAGATCTTGATTTTGCTGATGACATAACTCTTATCAGT
>CM019714.1:1964719-1987838 GCA_009760885.1 Achatina immaculata
GTCTTAGCTTAACTCTTATTTGTCCTTAAGACTCCCCAACCCCCAGTACTACAGAATAACATAACTTCTGCCTTCTGTATGTTCAGTGATTACCAAGCTCTCCAACTTCTGTCTTTTCAGTTTAAAAAATACAAAGAAGAAGGAATGGCTACAAAGGCAATGATATGATCACGTAGAAGTGTAAAACAAACAGTAACAAACTAATATTTTGGGTGTTTGGAAGGTCCAGTTGACGGTGGGTGGAGGTGGGGCGGGGCGGGAAAGAGAGGCAACGGTAACATCAGAACCATGTGAGCAAAATCATTGTTTTGTGGTTTTATTGTTTGAAAGGAAATGGACGGCGGCCGGAAAAGATATGAGAGTCACTGATCTATTTGAAAGTGAGTAGCTCCAGTAAGCCTAGCACAAGAGAATCAGGCACCTATTTGACAGCTAAGTTGACTATGATAGTGAATGATCTTCATTAAACTGCGTTGAATAACAAGGCATTTCAATATCACTATGATAATCCTGCGCTAATAGTGGCGCCACAGTGTGAGATAGATTTTTTTTTTTTTTAAGGGAGGGGACGGGGTAAAGCGAAGAAATGAAATGAAAAGAATGGAAGAAAAGTCTAGTGCCAACTTCGATTTTCATCGTCGTCGTCGTCATGATAATCATCATAAATATGATGTGTGTTGCAAACACTGTCGAAAAATATTTAAAAGATTACTGCGATTAGTTGAATTTGTTTTTGCAGCTTTTAGAAATATGTCTGTAGATTTAAAAATGTGTAAGTGTCTAGACTTTAAAATAAACATCATTTTTAAACATTCCAGCGTCTTACGTTGTTAGGAGCGTGAGACCACACATTACAAGTGAAATATAAGAAGTAAAAAAGACACACGCAACGAGAGACCTTTCACGTTAACATAAACTTTCGACTGAGTGTGAAATTAAACCAGGCAAGTGCGCTAACCGCTACTTCACCGCAGCACGCGTAATATTAATACTAAGGATACAGTTGTTACTTATAAATTCAGACATTTTGAAACCACCATTTTAAAAAACAAGTATTTCAATGTTTATTGTTCTGATTTATATATTTTCAAATACATGCAGTGCACCATCTATGCTAGAAGCTTAAAATTTGCTCGACAGTCTTATGAGTCTGCGACAAAGAGCAGATTAACAGACTCCAACTGTTGTTGGAATATCCACCCTCATTTATGCATGCGAAAGCTAGAAAACAACTAAAGAAATAGAAAAGAAATTAGACTCTTTTGAAAACAAATGCCTAAGGAAAATACTCGGCATCAAGTGGAATGAATTCAAGAACAATGCAGAGATAAGACAGATGACTGAACAACAACCAGTCTCATGGGTGATCAGGAAAAGGAGATGGACATATGTTGGTCACTTGATGAGAAGAAATGATCAGAGAATCCCAAAACAAGCTATCAAGTGGAACACAACAGGCCGAAGAAAAAGGGGCAGACCGCGTGAAACTCTGAAGAGGACATTATTAAGAGAGGCCAAGTTAACAGGCATACAATTCTTTAATGAGGTTGAAAGACTCGCCGAAGACAGGAAAAATTGGCGAACTACTTTACGAGCCCTATGTGACGTTTAACGGCACGGGAAGGATATAAGATATAAGAACTGTTGTTGGAATTTTATATGAATATTTTTTGAGAAAGTCGTTGGGGGAATGGTGAGTGGGGCGTGAAGAGAAATGACATTCTGTGAAAAGGGTACATGATGCAAAAAAATTGAGAATATATATATATATCCAGGGTTACTTCACGTGGAATTTTGAATAGATATAACAGAAATTGAAAGCAGTAAAGACGTGTTATGGTGAAGGAGACTGCCTAGGGATGCCTAGAAAAGTACACGTTTTCGAAGAATAAAACTGAACCTTACGAAAAAGGTCATTTTCTTTGGACATTTCGTGAGAAGACGTTGGAGTATCAGACGATCACCGAAAAATCATGGTTAAAAAAAAAAGGTGGGAGGTCTAAGAGGAAAAATATTTAATACGACTAACCAAGTGGCACAATAATAAATAATAGTGACCATATGAAGTTGGGACACGTGCTCCGGATGGCTGACGACTCACAACCAAACAAAAAAAAAAAATAGCACTGAGATGGACACCACAGGAGAACAGGAGTAAGGGTAGACCAAAGGGTAGACACGGAGAAGAACAACGGAGATGGTATTTTCTCACCTGGGCAAGAACAGAGGACAGGCGTTTGTGGAAAGCGCCATGTGCCTTTGGCACTTAAGGCTGAGAGAGAGAGAGAGAGAGAGAGAGAGAGAGAGAAGTGTGGTGAATTTAAAACATTTACAGAGGGTGAAGACACCTAATAAGGTAATCAGCGACCCATAACTGATATGTCAGGGTTAGCCACCCATAGCTGACCAAGACCGTGTCCCACCTCTCCGTGGTTCCCCCAGTAACAAGCATAGCCTGGCTAACGGGGCAGGGATCCCCGTAGTCCCCATGGTGGTGGAGTCTGCTAAAGAAGCACTGCACACCCCCTGCTTTTTAGCTGTACTCCGGGACTGAAAAAGTAGCCGCCGTAACCCGCTCCCACGCTGATACCATGCTGTGCCTCAACATCTCTACAGCATCGGCTGCGAAGAACAACAGCTCGCAGTTACAGGAAGTTCGTACAAGTACAAGTTAAAACGTTTACACAGTTTCAAAAACTGAGTTCTAAAATGGGGCAGTGAGCATATTGTGTTGTATTGGAAGTGTGTCAAGGTTGACCAGCTTGAAGGTCAGGGGCGGGGGCAAAGTTGTGGTTTCTCAAAAGAATATTGCTGTATTCTAAAGTTTTCTTCCTTACATCTAAAGTCACAATTTTCTAGGTCTGTCGGGCTGAATCCTTCACATTGTCTCAGAGTGGTTAGCGAGGTTGAGGTTGTCTGTGTGTGCACGTGAGAAATGTGTTGGTTTATTGCCCAAGAGTTACAAAATAATGTCACCGGATTTTCAGTAGTAATAACACGTGGAAGTTTGTCTTTTGTTCCTATGTCATTACTGTTTTCCTGTGGTGATAGTAAAATGTAACTGGGGAGAAAGTAGGGGAATAGGGTTACTATACTGTGAAATCATAAAGTGAGTACGTCACTCACTTACTCGTTCATAGATGATATAACCCGGGCTTGCGGTGGGAATTTTCACTACCCGTGCAGTAGCATATCTTGCCGCCCCACCTCAATTCTCAAAGTAATACTTAATGTTTTAAAATCTGCTATGTTAAGTAATATGTACATGATTATAAACACCGATAAAACAAAATCAACGCTCATAACAACAAGACAGAAACTACAAAACGCAACAAAAACAACACTTCGGCTCTGTACAGAAACATCACAGATAGAAAACGTTAGCGAGCACAAAACACTAAGTCTTATTATTGACCAACATCTGACCTGGAATTCTCATGTGCAATGTCTAACAAAACTCATCGCACAAAAAGTATACCAGTTAGCTAAAATTAAGCACTTTATCGGTCAAGACACTAGGAAGACATACTACATAACTCATATACAAACACATTTAGACTATTGCTCAACAGTTTGGGATGGTTGCTCAGTGTCAAATACAAAGAGGCTTTGCTCACTCCAAAAGCGAGCAGTAAAGCTTATTAGTGACAAAGATTAAGCACAAACAACTAACCATCACAAACGTATCAAAATACTACCTCTTAAGAACAGGTTCCTCTTCAACAAAGCCAAGATAGTACATCAAATTCTTTCACGGCATGCCCCGCCTTATCTATGGAACCTGTTTAAATTTAGCCTAAAGTGCAGCCAACGCTTGAACAACATATGTCTTCCAAAACCTAGACTTGATCTTTACAAGAAAAGCCTTAGTTATTCTGCAGCTCATCTTTGGAATACCCTCCCATCTTATATAAAAAATATAAATTATACTCCCTCCTAAGCTTTTCCAATATCTATATGATGTCGACTACATGCCTCCATGAATTATAAAACTTAAAAGTTATCTTAAACTGCTCTTACAGACACCGAGTACAATTAACTGTTTTCTAAATAGTCCCGAAGACAGGAAAAAGTGGCAAACTACTTTGCGAGCCCTATGTGACGTTTAACGGCACGGGAAGGATATAAGATATAAGATATAAGAATAGTCCCGAAAATTTTGTTTAATAGATAGTCATTTATAATGTATGTAGTTACTTCTGTACTGAGTGAATGTTTAAGAGCGAAACGTAAATGTTATATTTTATTTTATGTCTCTCAGCTTCAATGTTAGTTATGTTTGTTATATGAACAGCATATTTGTAGAATGTCTGGAACAGAATGAAAGATGTATGATAAAGGGCAGAATGTCAGACGGGCCTGCGTGCCCAATTATTAACCCTTTTGAAATAAAGATCAATCAATCAATCAATCATTCAATCATCTGTCTTATCTCTGCACTGTTCTTGAATTCGTTCCACTTGATGCCGAACATCTTCCTTAGGCATTTGTTTTCAAAGTCTAATTTATTGTCTATTACTTTAGTTGTTTTCCAGCTTTCGCATGCATAAATGAGGGTGGATATTACATTTGAATTGAATAGTCTTAACTTGGTTTTTGTGCTTTTGAATACCATATTTTCTGAAGATTCTTGAAGATCTATGCTGCTTTTCAATTCTAATTCTGACTTCCTTTCTAGTGTCACCATCATGGTCTATGTAGCTGCCAAGGTATGCAAATTTATTGACTTCTTCAACAGCTGTCCCTTCTACGTGTATTTTAACATTTTGATTGAGGGGAATTTTCGTTATTTTTATTTTGTCCATGTTAATTTCAAGTCCTATTTCGCAAGCCAGTGAAGACTGGATGTCTGTTATTTTTCTCGCATGGAATTCACATTGTTCACATAAAAAGAATGGAACAACTAATTATGTCAGTCCGTAAGAACAGCGAAGAGCAAAACCTCTATCTTAATGCAAAGAAAACTAAATTGATGACAACTGACAAAACAAATAAGGCAGCTGATATATGTATCAATGAGAAAAAACTGGAAGAAGTTGAGCTTTTTGAATAAATTGGATCACTGCGAACTAATAATGGAGATACAATGAAGGAAATTAAAAGAAGGACATATATCGCTCTTCAGAAAGTAAAACAACTAAAGAAGCTGTGGAGAGGAACAGACAGAACTACAAAAATAAAATTTTTAAGGGCATGCATCTTTCCCATCGCAACATATGCCTATGAGACCTGGACACTTAACAAAATAGATGAGAGACACATAAATGCCTTTGAATGTACATGCTACAGAAGAGTTCTTCAAATACCATGGACGCAACATAGAACAAATATATCCAAACTACAAGAACTTAATATTGAAGAAGGCTGGCTAGTAAAGAGGATTAAAGAGAGAAAACTTAAATATTTTTGACACATTAAACGTCATGATAATCTAGAGAAAACTGTCTTGGAAGGCTACATAATGGGAAAAAGAAAGAGAGGAAGACCAAGGCGAAGATGGCTGCAAGACATCGTTGATGATCTACATATGGATGCATCAGCAGCAGGCCATCTTGCTCACAAAAGATGATGCCTACAGGTGTGCTATTAGGGAGGCAAATTTCCGCAAGGGACATGCAAATGAAGGAATGAATGAGTTATGTTATCTGCAAAATCAATATCTTCTAGTTGGGTCCAATTTACCCAATCAATACCTGTGTTACCTGTGCAGCATCTTTTGATTATGAAGTCTATGGCAATTCCAAAAAAGCAAAGGAAATAGTATACATCCTTGTTTCACGCCAGTTTCAGTCCGGAACCATTCACTCATCCCTTCTTCTGTTTTGACTGCACAAACATATCCGTTATAGAGTCCTTAATGATGTTGAAAATTTTAGTTGGTATTCCACATAGACTAAAAATTCTCCACAATGAATCACTGTGTATGATATCAAATGCCTTTTTAAAGCCTATGAAGTTCTGTAATAATGGTTTCTGCTTTTCAATATGTTCTAAAAGTATTATTCTTAGAGTAAAGATATGGTCGATATACAGTAGTATGCTCTTGGCTAGGAGTTATAAGCAAGATTGGTATTTAGGGAATAATTAATAGAGAGAGTACCCTTGTTTGAAAGGTAGGTTGGTTGAGATCATTGAGCGAGGGTCTTGGGAAAAGCGTGCAGCATGGAGAAAACTGAGTGGATAGGGATAGTATAAAAACCACTCACGATTTAGTAAAAGGGAGAGCTTACTTGTTTTGTGGTAGGAGGAGCTTATTTGTTTGTGTTGTAGGAAGAACCTTATTAGTAGTTTTGATGCAGATGGAATCTCAGTTTAGGAAGAGTTACTTTTGTTAGTCGCAGGTTTTATGTAGTTGAGATGGAAGAATTAGGTTTTCTTGTGATGGCTGAGGTTTTGGGTGGAATGTTATAAGTATGATTTTTTTGTGTATAGGACATTGTAAGGTTTTCGCCCATATGGCGTAGAGTTCTCTCACGCCGGGCATTTGTCATTGTGAATTTCTGTTCAGCCTGATGGCTACGTTTCCATCATCATGATTTCACCCCGCATTTTGTCCATCAATAAATGTGTGTTGTCTGAAGATATAACTACACCAATTGGCTTTGTTGGAATTCTCATTGTTGACCAGTTTGTTTTGGTTGGAAGACCGCCAAGTTATGTTAAGTTGTTGTATTTGTATTATTCTGTGGAGTTGGAAGCCTGGGTGTCTTGTTGTATTTTCTCAGTGTATAATATAGAAAATTAGGTGGTTTTTAGAACACCAACAACAAGAAGAAATTTCTAAGATGAAACTGTACTCCACAAGAAGACAATAATCAAACCAGTAGAAAACCATTTTAGTTGGCGCCAATACTATTATAGTGGCTGCTATAAATGATAAATAGTCAGTTCTGTTACAGTGGTGCCTTTGAAATAGAGAAATAGTAAATACTGTTACAGAGACAGCTTCTCCCTTTTCGAAATCCTGCTGATTCTTCTCTCTTATCGGTATCCATTATATCTTTAAGTCTATTCAAAATGACCTTGCAAAACACTTTTGACACATCTGATACAAAGGTTATTCCTCTCCAATTGTTGCAGTCGCTAAGGTTGCCTTTGTTTTTTGGTATTTTAAAAAGTGATTCCTTTTTTCCATTTAGAAGGGACCTTTTCTTTTTTCCAAATATTATTAAACATTCTCTGTAGTTGTCTGATGTTGTCACTATTGATAGCTTTTAACATTCCGTTTGTTATTTCATCTTATTGTCAAGAGATACTTGAGTGTAAATTTTCTGTCTAAATTCAGAATCCAAGTTATACGAACCTCGTGATAAGATAATCCAGTAATTGTATCACCGGAGCTTTCTACATCATGAGAAGATTTATTACTCTTTTTATTTATTAAAACATCCTCTGTCTCTGGCTTCTTTTGTCTTTGTGAAGTCGGGGTCTGTGTACGTGCGCCCTTGAGCACGCACGCTGTTTACTAACTTAATGAGGTCAGCAGTTTGGGCTCTGAGCTTGTTCTCATCTTTTGTTTGGTTGTCAAAGAGTGCTGCTCTTTTGTTGCACTCGTTCAAGATCTCTTTGAAACTTCCCGTTTGGTAGTCGCACCATTCTTCAAATGTACAATTTATTTCTTCGTCCTCACAATAAAGATCAAACACATCTTCCCCAATCAGTACTAAAATACCAAAAATCTTCAGGAAATTCTCACCAAATACTTTCTTATACGATTTAACACCATATTCATCTTCTTTTGTTATTCTCGACATAAATTTGTGAACAAGAATAAATGCATCGTAACCACGGGAATTTACGGCAAAGAAATGTTCCATGTCCTCCACGAACCTGTGCATAGTGTCCTCATGATGATAATCGGTATCAAAAATCGGTGAACTATCCACTACCCTGATAATCTGACCATTAAACACACAAACACCAAGATCAGCTTCACGTGTCTCAGAGAAATGAGAACTCGAAGACCGAAATGCTCTTCTTCCAAAAATACTATTTTCAGTGGCACTCTTCCCCTGTCCTGTTCTTCCAAGTAAAAGCAAATGAATGTCTTTTGGCTCACTCAGTTTAATCCAAGAGAGGAAGAAAAAAGAACAGAACCACTTAAATCAAAAGTTGTATGAGTATAGTTTCATTAATGTAATCCTATACTAAAGTCAACAAAATATATATATATCAAAACACGCGCTTGCTACTCTGCAACATTTAGATTATGCTTGTAATGTAGCAATAAAAAAGGCGGCCATATCTATTTTCTCCTCACCAACTATTAACATCTGTAGAGTAATATAGTCACTTTGTCTCTAGTCATTGTTAAGACAAAACACACGTGGATACATTCCCCAGCAAGTGCAGATAAATATGAAATGCAGCAGAAGAATGAGAAGTGATACAATACACATTTATGATATTCTCGACTTACATCTCCTTCTGCTTATAACGTTGTCTTGCTATTTTTATACATGCAAACTTCTTGTCCACATGCCTGTCAGGTTGGCCTCAATTAATCAGTGTATATTATTCCTTACTTCAGATATCTTAAGTTCGACTTTATTTTTTTTTAAAAATTAATAGAATCATGAAATCCTGAGTACACTCCACACATATTCTGATGGTTGAGTGGATAGTGCGCAGTTGGTTGGAAGGTTGTTCTTCCTACTGGAGTCCCCTGTTCAAGTCATGGTCATTTAAACATCATTCTTTTCTTTCTCTCACGTCTAACTTGTCTAATGTTTTCTCTTTATCACACATCTAGAGTACTTTGTCTACCATTTTTTCTTATCTCAGTTATAATTTCTTTAGTCTACTATTTTTCTTTCTCTCACGTATAATGAACTTTGTCTACTAAATTTCCTTCTCTCTAAAGTACTTTATCTACTATTTTACTTCCTCTCACGTCTAAAGTAATGTGTCTACTATTTTTCTTTCTCTCATATATACAATCCTTTGAATACTATTTTTCTTTCTCTCACGTTTAGAGTATTTTGTCTACTATTTTTCTTTCTCTCAAGTCTGAAGTACTTTGTCTACTATTTTTCTTTCTCTCACGTCTACAGTACTTTGTCTACTGCTTTTCTTTCTCTCAAGTCTGAAGTACTTTGTCTACTATTTTTCTTTCTCTCACGTCTAAAGTACTTTGTCTACTATTTTTCTTTCTCTCGCTTCTAAAGTACTTTGTCTACTATTTTTTTCTCTCACGTCTAAAGTACTTTGTCTACTATTTTTCTTTCTATCACGTCTAAAGTACTTTGTCTACAATTTTTCTTTCTCTCACGTATAAAGTCCCTTGCCTGCTATTGTTCGAAAGCTAACCATACAACATCGTGCTCTGTTACTTTACTGAATGATGTGTCGAATAATTTGCTTCTCTCCTTTTTGCTTCTCACTTTCTGGCAAACTTCGATGTTATCAAAGACCCATTCACTTTTGGTGCTTGAAGCAGACAATATATAAAACAGCGTAGAGAGCAATGAATTAAAACATTAAAAACCTTCTGTGCTTTACAATGTTTCAGACTGAGATTTACCTAAAATGTAAAGATTCCCTGTTTCTGTGCCATTAAGGCACATTGACAATATGGTGTTGGGCCTATATTTCCAACACCTTCGGCACATGAAACTGGAACGTGGTCAATATCACGCCTGGTTGCATTTACCTTCCCAGAAGTCTCTAGCACGAATTTTTAGAGGCTGAGGATTTGCCTGCACTGAAATTATTCTGAGAATTCCTTTACTGGGATAATTTCCACCAAAGCTCTTACAATCTGCACAAATTCAGAACAGAACTGTTTTTTTTTCACAACTGCATATAGGCAAAAGGTGTAAAAAAAATCATAGGATTTATAACACCAGACGTTAATCTGATGAAAGAACTGCATCTAATTAACTTGGGAGTCAAAAACATTTTACGACCCAGAAACGATGATTGCACTAGATTACAGACAGACTCCATTCCATTTACAGTAGTACTTGTTTACTAACTGAGCTCCCAGTTATCATTAATTAATAATGTATTATTGACTTTACTGAGACAGACAGACAAATTACCCGTCCTGGAATTGCTAGATCAGCGGCAACAAGGGCTCTTCTGTTTTGAGATGCTGTGTCGCTTAATGTATGGTCCACATCACCAGGTCCGACTGTCTGAACTTCAGCTTCCACGGTCTGATTAATTCTTCCAGAAGATGACTGGAGTTTGGACTGAAGATCGTGCACAACATTTGTGAATTTCTCAGAGATATTTTGATAGGAAGCCTCACTTGCTCCTGATGGAAGTTTTCCAGTGAAACTTTGAATTTCTTTTAACAGTTTTTGAATTTCCTTCTCAATTTCGGTCAAACGAAGTTCTGTTTCTCTAAGAAGCTCTTCGCCTTCTTCTGCTAGGCTGATTGATCCAATAGTGAGTTCTTTACTTTCCTGATAAATGTTAGTCTCTTTATCGGCCATCTTTCTGTTATTTTCAAACTTTTTCTTCCCGCAGATTTTAAAATGGTATTCGGACAGCTCCGTGGCAAAGCGGCAGAGCTTCTCAACTTGTTGCTCTCTAGAGTCCTCTGGATCTGTTTTGTTGTTGAACAAAACACATCGAAACCTGCATTCTGCGAAACATCTGAAGAGATCTCCACATTGTGCTGTGTACCAATCCTCAAAACTGTCAACTTCTTTTTCAGTTTCAGCTACTTGGAAATGATCTCCATGAGTGACAACACAGATACCAAAGTCCCGGATGATGTTCTGTCCCAGGCATTCTTTGAGAATCTTTAACCCTGTGAATTCTTCTTTGCTGAATGGGACACCGAACCTTACAACTATTAACAGAGCTGATAAACCGTTATTTACGAGTCTCATGGCCTTATCTAACTGCCTGTCAAAGATGCTTTTGTCTCTTATACCAAGATCAAGGCCATCAACAACTCTCACAGTTTTGTTCTCAGTAACAGAACTATGTACCACAGGTTCTCTGTTGACAGAAGGAGAACCACTGGCATTTTCTTGAAAAACTTTTCTACCAAGGATGGAATTTCCTGTAGCACTACTTCCATTTCCTGATTTGCCAATCAAAATCAGATCAATGTTTTCTGACTGTGACATGGTGTTGATGCGTTGATTGTCTAAGACAGGCAATGTTGGTCGTACTGAAAAAAAAAACAACGGAACGCACATTCACATCTTGTCAAATAATGACTTAGAAAAAAAAACAGATATTAATTTTGAAGGAGGATAAAAAACCACAGTGAAAATGAAGATTTAAAACATGATTAAAACTTTAGAGAAGTCGCCAGTTGAATATCAGAAGATGACCTGATTTGAAAGTATTATTAAGACAAAGTTTGATAGCTCTGTGGATTCAGTAGATTACTGTGGAAGTTCCGAAGTAAGAAAAAATAAGATGTAGGCTGGTGTGTTAAGGCGACAAATTATTGAATTACAATATCACGATGCACCATATACGTCATACAACATAAGAGAAAAATGACTTATAAAAGAGGTAAGTAAGAACATATGACATACAGAATAAAATAAACAGATAGAAAGGCGTTACAAATTCATTTTAAAAATCATAACAAATTAAGAGGAAAGCCAGAACAGTAAAACTGGGTTCTATTGAAGCTCTTATTTCAAATGGGTGAAGCCAAAAAAGCAGGACAAGTTAGGAAATTATGCCATGGGGAATGAAACAACAGCCAGTCTCAGATCATTGGCGATGTACTTCTAACCTATTTCTGGTAAATAGTTGCTGTACTTTAATCTCTGGATCTAATCGCAAGGGAGAGGGGGTGAGGGGAGTTTGTTAAGTTATGTTGGGTTCTTGGTGCCTGATCAATGACTGTACTAAATGTCTGCTATTTCAGTGATTGGTGCAGGGAAACATCCTATGAATCCCAAAGTTTACCTACCACAGTAATAGAAGGAAACCAATGAGCGCCCCTTATAGTTACCCAGGTTCAACCTTCTGGCTTCTCATACCAACATGCCAAGTAAAGGGTAAATCACTGTCATAGTCTGTGCTCAACACACGTAAGACATGCCACCAATGATGATGACGAAATAAGCACATGATCCAAATATGCGAGGTTTGATTCACACAAAACCTGACGAGAACGTCGACATACAATAAACTAACATGTCAACAGTAATATTAACGACCGCAGTATGAAACAAATACTAGTACAGAACGATAAACACAGTTACAATATTATAAAATCTTAGTCCTTCTCTACTATCAAAATATAATGGCCTGACACACACAACAAGTACTAACTCATGGCTCTCTCAAAGTCTTGTGTCTCCTCCAAACCAATTGTTCACTAACACCCTATCTTCATTAGATTCTCTCCGCAGTATAGTGCACAAGCACTCTACCTTCAATAGATTCTCTTCACTCTGAATGCTTGCTACAAAATTGCCATGAGACTTACAAGCATATATCGACTGAAGTCACACAGCTACCAATAACACACATTGATGAACTTTCACATTAAACATGAAAAACATAAGCAATGCAAAAATCTATGGCCATTCCGAACCACACAAATGTAACATTAAATATGAAAACAAAACGTATGAATCATCAACGAAAGCATATGCATAATAAAGCATGTTTAATCATCATCATCATATCATCAGGTGCCAAGCCGACTTGCGTTTGCTATTATGCTTCTCCAGAGTGCATGATCCTTCATGTAGGCCATCAGTTCAGTTGGTGATCTCCTCTCACACCATCCCGTCAGACTATCCAGTATCATTTCTCTTGGTTTTCCTCTTGATCTTCTTCCCTCTATTTGTCCTTCTGTTATAACATTTTCAATGCCCCCTCTTCTCATTGCATGTACTATGAAAGTACATTGTCTCTTTCTCTTAGTTTTTTGACAAGAATTTTTGTCTCTCCAGCTCTTCTCATACATTCTTCATTAGTTATTTTTGCTGTCTAGGGGATTCGTAACATTCTTCTAATAAACCACATTTCTCCAGTTTCCAATGATTTTTGTGCAGACCTGCATATTGTCCATGATTCACTTCCATATAACAAGATAGGTTTAATATAGCATTTTAGGACTCGTTTTCTAACATTCGTTGATAAGGATGTGTTGGATAATATATTTCTCATTCTCTGAAATGCAGTCTTTGCTTGGCCTGTTCTGTTCTTAATTTCTGTTTTGCATTTCCCATCTGAAGTTATTACTGCTCCAAGGTATTTGAATATGTCCACCTGCTTTAGAATAGTTCCGTTTAATTTTATACTGCATGTTGGTTTATTTTGTTTCTTAAATATAACCATAGTCTCTGTCTTTTTTTATCTTCAAAGTAAGGCCTTTCTGTTCACTTTCTTTGGCGACTTTATCCAAGAGATTTTGCAGGTCTTGTTGGTTCTCAGCTATCAGTACTGTGTTGTCAGCATATCGAAGGTTGTTAATATTGTATCCTCCAATTTTTATGCCTGGTTATGTGATGATCATTCTTAGAATATTCTCGCTGTACACAGAAAAAAAGGTCTGGAGATAGTACACATCCTTGTCGCACCCCTTGATTTATAGACTGATATTTTCCAGTTCTATTTTCAACTCGAATTGCTGCTTCTTGGTGCCAGTATAGATGTTTTACAATCATCAGGACTTTGCCGTCTATATTGATGTCTTCGAGCATTTTAATAATTTCGTGATGTTTCATCTTGTCGAATGCTTTGGTGTGATCAAGAAGTATAAGTAGAGATCCTTCTGTACTTCTAAAGCTCTTTCTGTTAGTGTATGTAAATCATAAATGGCATTGAGTGTTCCCTTTCCTTCAACAAATCCAAACTGTATCTGCTATTTCCATTTTTATCTCTTCCCTTGTTCTTCTCATATTAATTGTCAGAAGTAGCTTCGTTATGTGACATGAGAGGCTGATAGTCCGGTGGTCACCACATTATTTCTTTGCACCTGGTTTCTTTGGTAGTGCTATAAATTTGGATTTAAGCAGATCACTAAGCATATAACCACTATTGTAAATGGTTATTATTTTTATTCCTGTCTCCTCTAGCACCTACATTTCTTCTATTCTAATATTATCAGGGCCAGTCGCTTTTCCTTTCTTCGTGTGTTTGATGGCATCCATGATTTCATCTTCAAGTATTGGTGGTCCATCACAGTTTTCAGTATCTGGTGTTAATTCTTTACTTCTCCTCCATATAGCTCACCGATGCATTGTGTCCACCTGTCCACAATGTCTTCTTTTCCCATTAACATTTTACCGTCTTTTGATTTCAGACATTCTACGGTATATTTTGTTTTCCTGACTGTGAGTTCACTAATTCGTTTGTGCATGTTTTTGCTGTCTTTATTATGGGAGTCTTCTATTTGTCTGCACTTTCATATAATAACACTTCTTTTGCTTCTCTGCATTTGCGTCTTATTTCTTTTTTATCCTGCTATATTTATCTTGGTTATTTTTACTCCTCCTCCTCTTGTCCATCAGTCCTAAGATGTCGTCTTTCATCTATTTATTTTTAGGGGCTTTTTTTCAGTAGTATTATCTCCTTAACAGTTTGGTGGATAGAATCTCTTAACATTGCCAATTGTTCATCTATACTATTTATCTTTGCTATTGCATTCCATGTTAATAATACGTCAATAAAATCTTATGACAATGCTCATCAAATTATCAATGGAAAATGATTGCAATCATGAAGAACACTTATTCATACATATAAAAATATTATTCGCCTCAATAGAAAACTGAAATCGGTACATGATAACATCCAAAGTTGTTTTCAATTCACGAATACATTACAGGTACATCGAAACTTACATTAACTGTATCACATTACATATAGTTCACACCAAAAATTACAAATATTCTTAAAACTCACAAGACATGAGGTGGGCACGGGTAGAGCAGGGCTGGAACGACGTAACAACACTACCACAACACCGAAGAAGAAACAACTCACAACCACAATCCGCCACGGACGACAACGGCCCTTCCTAGCTCGTACCTCGGCCATGCCCCGAAACAAACTGACCAAGACTTGGCTACACATTTAACACACTAGCTCAGTGAAGCGTTTACTATCAACTTCCCGGGCGGCCGCACTAGTAGCACGCACAAACCACTAACACTCAATCCCACATATAGGAGTTGTTTTTTTTTCTAGGTCCCAGTAATCTAAGTTGTCAGTTTTATTGATTACTTGCTTAATATGGGTAGTTATCATGAGAACTGTCATAATTTAGTAGTTTTTTTTTTTACTTCTCTCATTCGTCATTGCTGTGTCCTCTTATTTCTGTCCCACTAGATTCTGAGATATAAAACATATCCTTATATTCTGACCCTCTGCTGCAATCACTTCTATCATGCTTTACCTGTATAACCAGATGATAATTCTTATTGTACACACCTGCATTTTCTATCATCAAGAATGATCATCCACCCCCATGATCATATTTAATAAAATCAAATATCCTGATTTAGATAGTTTTAGCTGAAGGTACCCAAATAATAATTCGCTTAATTCAGACTTCAGTATCATGGCCCCATTCCTTTCTTCTTCATCAATAGCTGCATTTTCTTAATTGCTTCCCTTCTTGTCACGGCCTGTTAGCTGCATTCTAATTATTTCTTTAAATCAGCCAGTGGTTCATGGTAAACAAGTTTTTATTCTGCTGCTTACTTCACCTCCAAACTCTGCACCACTAAAGACTTATTCTACCGCCAAGTGGTTTCTGTTTCTACTCCAAGGTTTTCACTCCTGTGATCTCTTTTCATCAATTTTTCCTATAATAAAATATCCAAATATTTAAAATTGTGTGTCCGACATTTATAGAAACTTTTTTTTAATCCATCTGAGAACATCTCTGGACAGCTCATCCCAAACTTTAATTTGCACTTTGCCTGCACTCTACCAGACATCCCATAATTTCCTACTGTGGCATGGCCTTGTAAGTAATGATTATAGTTGTTATTATTATTATGATTAATGAATATGATTACGAAAAAAATACTGTAAACAAAATAGTAACATCGAATAGCGACAGAGAAATGCAGGTAGGAAAGGAAGAGAAAGGTATAAAACATCCATGACACTAGAACAAGACTCGGACAAAAGTAAACAGTGGAAACAGTGAATAGAAAAAGACGACACTCAATGAAGTTGAGATATAGGTATTACAAACGAAGGACGCCAGAAAGTAGGATGGTCCAGTGATAACAAAGCGGTGACTAGACGTTGACATGTTTAAAGAAAATAGAAAAGACGAATAGATCAGGCAGGCACAGTGAAAAAGCAAGGACACAATAAAACCTCCGACAAGAAAGAACAAGATAATGACTTAGGTAAATAACAATTGTATAGACGAAACTGACGGAGACTGACACGCGTTAGGACGCTACTGCACACGGTTTTTAAATAAAGGAGTGACCAACTCGGCCAGCTGATCAATTAAATATTTAGAGGCGTGACCTATTGGACAATTGACTTACGACATATAAGTCACGGGGCAGTTTGAACGACGGACAATCAGAACGCTCATGGGAACCAGTGGACATCTGAAGGGTGGAGCCAAAATACTTATTGGTTAATCCGTTAAGCTTGAAGATAAAAGGCGAGCGGAGAGACAGGAGAGGAACGAATAAGTAGGAAAGTTGAGGAGAGAGGAGACAGAGGACGGAGCCCGAAGACGGAAGAACAGACGATTGGGAGACAAGCAGAGAGGACGAAGAAGTATGGAAGTCCTAGATAGAGGTGACAGAGGCGGGAGCCCGAAGACGGAGGAACAAGGACAGTCAGTGAATAGAGACTGGTCCAGACATCAAAGTAAGGAGCATGAGAAGGAAGAAGCCCCCAATAAGAGGAAGTCCTGAGGCTAGCGGACAAGTGAGGGGGATCGTCAGAAGTAGAGAAAAAGAAGAGAAGAACAACCGAAGGAGAACACACACCAGAGAAGACACGAGAGAGAAAGAAGACGTAGGTAACGACAGATGGAACAGATGGGCAATTAGAGCAATAGATACTCAGGAAAAGCAGTTTTGAAGTAGTTTTAGGGCAGACTGAAGATGTGTTTCAAGTGATTACGAAGAACTGATACTTTAGAAAATTCGAGTACAGTGATCCAATCGTGTAACTGATTGACCACGTGTTGCAGATTTGATATAATAATGAGTTAGAAAATGTTCTCGTATCACACGTCTTGAAGTTTTGAGAAATTGAGAAATGCTGCATGTAGAATATGATAGAGTTTGATATTGTGAACAAATGATAATGTGCTTCAACGACGAAACTAACATATTACATTTTAGCACAAGTGATGTTACAACTGTTGAATATGATACCTTAACTGATAGCATTAAATGAATTCAAGGAACATTTTCATTGGATTTGATTTAGTGAAGTGGTAAAGTTTTGTGAAACGTGTGAGGTGTTAATCAAAGAGCATCTGTAAGATTCGGTGCTGTAGAACTATTCTATAATATGGAATTATTCAGGAATATATGATTCACAATTGTCAGTATTATACTACGTGTATCTGCAATCACAGTCCAGGTTAAGTCATGTAGTACGTAGCTGCCATATTCAGTTTTCGTTTTACATGCTGTCTCGTTGTTTTTTTAATTGACAACTTACTGAATCTGAACATCCCATTGGCTTACTGAAGTGGGAGGGTCTAAGAATGATAACAAGAGCTGTGTCAGTAAGGGGACATAACCTGAAACATTACACACACATCAGAGCCGTGTGTAGAGAATGTATTCATGAGTACAGAGAAGAAACACACACACACATACACACTCACACACACACAGCTACTAAAATATACCCTTGTCATTGTTAGATTCCCATAACAGGTTCCTGTGAAGTGTGAGGCAATCAAGAATGCCCATATTTTACACGAGAAGTAATTCCACATAGAGATAAAAGCTGGTCTAGAATAGAAAGTGAGTTTTTTTTATATTTTATTTAGAAATTATTTAACGTTCCTGAGCAATATCATAAAATAATAGGTCCCAAAAACAAGGTCGTGTTTCTTTTACTGCGATGTGTCGGAGGGCTTTTTTGTGGTTAAAATCGTTGACAGCACCTAATATACAGTATGACATAAGATTTTAATATATTATAGCTTGGATGAGGACAAAGATCACTTAAAATGGTAATAGCAGTTCTGATTGGTTTGCAACGTCAAGAAATAGACAAGAGAAAGTCTATACAAAAATATCAAACAAATGACAGACAACGCGCTATAATATACTAACAGTAATAATATACTAATAGAAAGAATATACTTGGCGTCTGAGTGGCGAAGTGGTTAGTGCACTGGTCTCTCATGGCGAAGGTCGGGTGGTTCGAATCCGGCCGGAGGCGCCCCAGTCACCCAGCTGTAGAAAGGGGTACCCGACTTCTTCTGGAGTTGGGGAAGGAAAGGCGGCCAGGCGTGATACTGACCATATCACCCTCTAGTGTGCTGACAGGTCAAGGTAACTATGGGCACTAACACAATATCCCTATGTGCCTCTAAGGCATGACAGGGTTACCTTTACCTTACCTTTTTCTTTAATAATATACTAAAGTGATATTATACTAACAGTAATATATACTAACATATTCATTCATTCATTCATTCATTCATTCATTCATTCATTTGCATATCCTTTGCTGAACTTTGCCACCTTAACATCACTCCTGTAGGTCTCTCGGTTGTGAGCAAGATGGCCTGCTGCTGATGCATCCATTTACAGATCATCAAGGTTGTCTTGCAGCCTTCTTCACCTTGGTCTTCCTCTCTTTCTTTTTCCCATTATGTACCCTTCCAAGACGGTCTTCTCTAGATTATCATGACGTGTAATGTGTCCATAATATTTAAGTTTTCTCTCTTTAATCCTCTTTACTACCCAGCTTTCATCAAGATTAAGTTCTTGTAGTGTGGATATATTTATTCTTTTTTTTGTGTCCATGATATTTGAAGAACTCTTCTGTAGCATTTACATTCAAAGGCATTTATGTGTTTCTCAGCTGTTTTGTTAAGTTCCAGGTCTCACAGGCATATGTTGCGTTGGAAAGATGCATGCCCTTAAAAATCTTATTTTTGTAGTTCTGTCTGTTCCTCTCAACAGCTTCTTTAGTTGTTTTACTTTCTGAAGAGCGATAGATGTCCTACTTTTAATTTCTCTCATTGTATCTCCATTATTATTACTAACAGTAATAATATATTAATAGTAAAAAATATAAGAATAATATGAAAGGCGGATAAGCCTTGTACCAAAGTTTTGCTTATTCTGCATATGTGTAGCGTGTAGCCGAATGTGACATGAATAGATGATTATATATTATGCCTAAGTTTGCTTATTCTGCATATGTGTAGCATGTAGCCGAATGTGACATGAATAGATGATTATATATTTTGCCTAAGTTTGTTTATTCTGCATATGTGTAGCATGTAGCCGAATGTGACATGAAAAGAAGATTATATATGTTTCTGACATGTGGCCGCCGCATGTCACAGGAAGAAGAGTTTGACAGGTTGTATGACAGAAGCAACACAGTAAGCGAGGAAATTAAAAGCGGAGTACAGATAGGGAATAAAATATACTTCGCCTTGCAACATCTGCTAAAATCCACACTCCTGTCACAAAACAACAAAATAACATCTACAAAACTATAATAAGACCAGCCGTCATGCATGGATCACAAACGTAGCGTACAACACAGAAAGATGAACAACAATTGCAGATCTTTGAGAACAAAATCTTAAGAATCTGTGGTGCCACAAAGGATATCAGCAGTGGAGAACAGAGAGCTAGAAACAACACTGAACTAAACAGCTTATTTAAATCTCAGAGAATTATAAATGTCTTGAAACTGAACAGACTACGCTGGCTGGAACATGTAGAAAGAATGGGAGAGAACAGACACACGTAAATTATGTATGCACAAGAGATAAGGGAAACAAGACCAAGGGGTAGACCAAGACAGAGATGGAAAGACAACATAGAAGAGGATATTAAAGAAATTGGTCTCACCAACTGAAGAGAGAAGATTAGGAATAGAGAGGAATGGAGGCGAACTTTATCTGCAGCAATGAGCCTTAATGGCTTGGAAAGCTGAAGAAGAAGAAGCAGAAGAATAAGAAGAATATATTAACATACTAACAATAATAATATACTAACATACTAACATTAATAATATACTAACAGTAATAATAAACTTATGGTAATAATATATTAACGGTAATAATATACTAACAGTATATTATATACTAACAGTAATAATAAACTAACCATAATAATATACAACAGTAACAACATACTATGTTAATTATTCGAATAGAAACTTACTATCAGCTCCAGAGCTACGGACTATCTGCAAATCGGCCGTTCTGTGTGCACATAAAATAGCACTTCTTCCCGCAATTCAGAACTGAAAGGATCCGTGTCACAATGACCCCTATAAACGAACACAAACAACACAGTATGCCTAGACAGTCACGCAACGCTGGTTTCTTACCCTACCAAACAACATTCATTCACTTTTTTAATAATCAAACTCACAGATACTGGTGGGGGGTGTTTCTCTTTTCCAGGGAATGACGTCATGAGGTGTTCTTTCTCTAGGTCTATTCAACCTGTATACAGATACTCTGAATAACCACCAGGACTGAATACAGGGGAAATTGATTGATTGATTGATCTTTATTTCAAAAGGGTTAAGAATTTGTACCGCAGGCCCGACTGACATTCTGCCCTATATCATACATTTTTCACTCTATTCCAGACATTCTACAAATATGTTGTTCATGTAACAAACATAATTAACATTGAAGCTGAGAGACTTAAAATAAAATACATTTACGTTTCGCTCTTATCCATTCACTGTCTCTGACACTAAACAAAAATACAACTCCTTAAAAAAACTTGAAAACCACTGACGAAACATACTAGCAACACACAACTGTGGGCTACAAAATACGTGCATGAACTGGTCAACGTGTAAACAAACACACTGGACGTGACGAGTGGCCTGATTCGGCACCACTTTAACAGTCCAACCAATGACACTAAACATGAATCCAAGAAATTAAAGGATTCCGCAAACACACTGTATATGTTTAATGATGAGATCTCATTTGTAGGATGAGTGTTGTAACGATGTTGAGTGTAAACTTGATGGATACAATTACAAGTGATCATCCAAAAAGAACGTAAGTCCGGGCGACTAACATCGCCATGGGACTAGGTCAGACATTCAACATTTGTCCAAAAAAACGTGGACAAATCGACACACAAATCTACATGGCTACTACAACAATTTGTCTTAAGAAAAGCAATCCATCACTACAACAATTTAACTACAGAATCTCTATCCCATCCTAGAATCAAACACACAACCTCTCGCTACAACATTCTGACCAAAAACTAACTTTCTCAGCCCATGCACACCTCCCGCTAACCTAAACCACGTGACTCAGAATTCTCTCGAAACACGTGCTTGGCATACAGTGATGATTTGTGGCCTACCAGACCACAACCACAGGGTTATACACAATACAATCTGTACAGAATGTTATTCTGTTACACCAGCTGTATTGTTTTTAAAGGTTAAGAGATAACTGTAAATTTCACTGACTGTTAAGAATGGAATGTGTAACTTTAAATTTAGTACATCTGCTGTCCAGGAATGTTTGTAGTTCATGTAAGTCGCGTACAGGAGCTGATATCGATGATTTAAGAACGTTGATTTCTTCTCTGAAATGTGTACTGATATGTGTGCTAGTGTATGCATGATTGCTGGCTTGAATATCAAATTCTTTTCTTTTATTTGATAGAGTATTTATGGCTTTTCAAATTGATTTACTGTCTGATTTATTCTGTACTAGATTCCTAAGTATTTTTTTTCTCTTGCCTTATTAAGTTTTGAACTTTGTTTCTGAGTGAACGGTAGGTCCTAGAGTCCTTGATTTTGTGGGCCTGGTCACGTTCTCTCATGGATTGTAATATTTCAGGTGTTATGCAAGGTGACTTCGTCAAGTGTTTTGCTCTCATCTCTTTCATGGGGACATGCTTGTCTAATGTATCTCTGAAGATCTTTAGCCAATATTGCCTCATCAGGGTCAGTTAGTTGGTACACGTATGAAAGTGAAGATGCTTGCAGATCAAACTCTTTCGATGCGGGAGAAGAAACACGGACGTGTCGTTGTGTGCGGGAGTAAAAACGCGGGTCTTGGTCTGTTAGGGGGTATAGTTGTAAAATGGAATGGAAAACAATATTTCCATGTAATTCCGTATACCTAATATGTTTCAAAGTATAGCTAAATGAATGAAAATTTCATAAATGCAGAGTTTTTTTTAGGAAAAAAGAAGTAATGTGATGTTTTTAGACACTGATTGTGGCCAGCTCACCATCGGCTAGGTCTAGATTCGCGCTGCTTACCACTACTTACCATCTGAGATGTGTAGATCTACTTGTCGATCTCGTATTGTGACTCCGTATTGCATTTTCGCTGAAAGAATGTCTGAAATAACCTCCTAACTACTTCTCCAGTCGTTTAAATATGTCTAAAGCTACTTAGAAAACATTCAAGAGCAGCGGGGTGGCCATAGGCTATGTCCATACCCCTATCTACATCGTCAAAATTTGAAAAATTTCCATGCTTCGCGTCCTTTGTCTCGCTCGGCATCGCTAGTAACTAGGCACGCATTCGCTATTTTGAAAGTGTCACCGGAATCGCGGACGAAATATGTACAATCTAAATGTTACACCGCTTGTTTTAATGAAACAAACAATTGTCGAATTTTCGACCATACGCAAGTTTTGGACCTCCGGAAATGTCGAAAATTCGACCATAAGCACGGGAAGAGATAATTCTAGGTTACATTTTTTGAAGCTTTCTCGTCTACGTACAGCAGATTGGGTAATGATCATTTAAAGAAGTATTTTGTTTTCTGGGTGGGCTACATATATATGATCTAATCATGTGGATGATACATCTGAAACTCTAGTAGGTTTGGTGACAATTTGGGAAAAATTGTAGGATAATGTAATATTGCTCCAAGTTGGATTTGATTGTGTTACATCTATGTTGAAATCTCTAAGAATGATAATATCTTTGAACTTAAAGGTGAAACCTCATCCATCATATTCGTGGAGTGATCGTACC
>CM019714.1:1987938-2060294 GCA_009760885.1 Achatina immaculata
ACAGTAATTATTAACACTTTTCACTCTGTGAATTGAACAAACTCCACCTCACTCATCAAATTATGCAGGAATTCACCGCGACAAAAATTTCAGCACAATGATAGCTTATAGCTAGGTGAACCTTAGAAATAATTGTAGAAATTGACACTGATTTCACACTTACATTCTATACTTTTACAAAAAATAATACCATTAAATATTGATATCTACTTTGTGAGTAAACTGAATAGTTTTTCATGAGAAATTTGTTAATCATGTAAAATACACTCAGTTTAGCTTGAAACATGCCATATTTTAAAAAGAAATCACCACCATGTAATAATGTTGGGTTCTTACAATTATGCTACTTTTACCGTGATTCATGCAAATATCATCTTGTCAGAGAATCCCTAAACAAACTATCAAGTGGAACACAACAGGCCGAAGAAAAATAGGTCAACCACATAAAACTCTAAAGAGGACATTGCTAGAAGACAAGAGATCCCTAAAAGGATCTTTGTGCGCCGGGCCGTTCCCAACCGAGAGCTCTATAAGGCTTCGGCCTTTCTTTCGTTGAAAACACGATGTTACTTTTCATTTAACCAGTTAGAACTCTTCTGAATCCAAAGTTAAACTAGTGTTTTAAGCATGTGGGATAAGGAAGCCATTTTGGATGCATAGATAGGGGGTGAAATTCAAGTTTATTTCGAGATTGAGTGGTAGAATGGTTACACCGACCGACTAGACCTATCTTACTATATGTGTTTATCGTAGCTGTAGATCTGTTAGATTTATTGGATGTTACAAACATCCATAAATATTGATTTTTCTGTGTTGAAAGACTATGTATTCTATATTGGATTATGAGACAGTTAAGGTAATTATAAAGTAGATTTTATTGTTCAGCCTTAATTTTTTTTTTAGCGCTAAAAAATCAATCCATCGTTTCACACCAGATTTTTCTTTTCTTTGCTTTTTTATGACAAATAACTTCTTTTATGGAATCTTCATTCATTTCCACTTATTTTAATGTGTGATACACAAGTGGTGATCATGGAATTAAATCGGTACAATAACTTGTACACAGGGACCCCCGTTCTCCAAAATGTCCGCGCCCATCTCCAATGTCCGCGTCGTCAGAATCTAAGGAAAGGTTTGGAAGTAACGCGTCTCGAAATAAAGATGCCAAATAGTAATCATAAAACCCCTTGATGAGATTGAAAAGCTTGCCAAAAAAAGGGAAACTTTGGTGATATGTACTAGGTTTAACGGCATGGGAAGGATGTAAGAAGATATATAAAATATACAACAAATAATGGAATCACTAAGACAGAACATTTCAAAATGCTGCAGCTTCATCTGAGGAAGAAATGAGAACTTAAGCTCAAAAGAAAAGACACAGGTGTCAAAAGACTAAACTTGACAACACAAACATTGCTTGTTACTATGGTGGTTCATTATTACGAGTAAATTTAGTATCGGTATAGACAGTCCTGAGAAAAGCTTGTCATAACATTGATGTTTGGCAAGTTCCCCAAAACAGTTAAAATCAGGCTGCATCAAACTCATTTTCTAAGATAAAACAAGGCCTTTAGATACATACAGTATGATAAAACAATACCATTAGATACATCATCATCATCGTCAGGTGCCGTGCCGACTGGCGTTGGCTATTATGCTTCTCCAGAGTACACGATCCTTCATGCAGGCCATCAGCTCAGTTGGTGATCTCCTCTCACACCATCCTATCAGACTGTCCAGTATCATTTCTCTTGGCCTTCCTCTTTATCTTCTTCTTTCTATTTTTCCTGATGTTATAATATTTTCAATGCCCCCTCTTCTCATTGCATGTCCTATGAAAGTACATTGTCTCTCTTATATTTTTGACAAGGTTTTTTGTCTCTCCAGCTCTTCTCATACATTCTTCATTAGTTATTTTTGCTGTCCAGGAGATTTGCAACATTCTTCTAATAAACCACATTTCTGCTGCTTCCAATGACTTTTGTGCAGACCTGCCTAACGTCCATGATTCCTTCCACATAACAAGATAGGTTCAATATAGCATTTTAGGACTTGTTTTCTAGCATTCATTGATAAGGAGGTGTAGGATGATATGTTTCTCATTCTCTGAAATGCAGTCTTTGCTTGGTATATTCTGTTCTTAATTTCTGTTCTGCATTTCCCATCTGAAGTTATTACTGCTCCAAGGTATTTTAATTTATGCACCTGCTTTAGAATAGTTCCGTTTAATTTAATACTGCATGTTGGTGGATTCTGTTTCTTAGATATAACCATAGTCTCTGTCTTTTTTATGTTCAATGTAAGGCCTTTCTGTTCACTGCCTTTAGTGACTTTATCCAAGAGATTTTGCAGGTCTTGTTGGTTCTCAGCTACCAGTGAACAAACATAACTTTGTTAAAAATGACTATATTTGAAGGTAAAATTTTGAGTTTTTTGTGCTGATCTGCAGTCTGTACTGGGTGTTTGCCAAAATCAGATTTAATGCTCTTTTCTGAAGTGAGTTGAGACTTTTTGTGTTTGAGACTAAGCATCCATCCTAGAACGTGGAACAGTAATCTAAGGTTGTTTGTAATAGTGATATGTAGTATATCTTTCTTCTGTCTTTGTTGATAAAGTGTTTAATTTTGGTTAATTGGTAAACTTTCTGTGCTATCAAGTTTGTTAGGTTATGTACTTTAGAATTCCAAGTTAAATGTTGATCAATGATGAGTCTTAGAGTTTTATGTTCATGAACATTTTCTATTGCTTTAGTCTCAGCACAAAGCCGTAGTGAAGTTTTTGTTGAATTCTGTAGTTTCTGTCTTGTAGTGATGAAGATGGATTTTCTTTTGTTGGTATTTATCTACATACCATTTTTATTACTCTATGTAGTCAAACTGTTTATATCTTTTTGGAGCATTGTCTGTAGGTTACTGATGTCATAGGCAATACTGTAAACAGTACAATCATCAGCAAAAAGATCACATGAAGAGTGCTTTAAATGTAGTGGTAAATCGTTAATATAGATAGCAAAGAGAAGAGGACCAAGAATCCAACCTTGATGAATACCAGTATCAACCACAGAAGAGTCAGATATTTTATTTCTAAAGCAAACTACTTGTTTTCTACCTGAGAGAAAAGATCTAATAAATTTTGTCAGGTCAGGGTGTAATCTATAACCTTCCAGCTTTTTGGCAAGAATTTCATGATCAGTCAAATCAAAGGCTTTCTTGAAATCAACAAAGACAGCACCACATAATTTCTCATCATTTATATTAGACAGCCAACTTTCTGTCATTTTAGTTAATGCTGTGTGGCAGGAATGATTTAGTCTAAAACCTGACTGACTATCAGTAGATTGCTTTCTTGCATGTGTAGTAGTGTTAACATTTGTATATGTTTTTCAAGAGGTTTAGACAGTGATAACAGAATGGATATAGGTCTATAATTTGAAAGGTCACTAGTCTGTCCAGATTTAGAAAGTGGAAACACTTTGTTGAGTTTAAAAGTGTCAGAGAAATAGTGTTTATCAATGTACAAACTGTGTATATATTTATCTTAGTGTGTCAGGAATAACTGGAGCAGCATAGCATGTGTCTTGTTACTAATGTCATCATGTCCTGCTGAGTCAGTGTTCTTAAAGACCAGATGTAGTTATAAGCTTCACCAGCTGTGAGGAAAGGAATACTTAATTGTTTTAGCTTTAAGCATTTACTCTTGCTGTAAGTTTCTAACACACTCAGGTTGCAATTAGGGGATGGTATTGAAATTTTAGAATATATAGATCTGGAATAAGCTAAATTCCATTTCAAGACTTCTTTTTTTTTCTTTTAATAAACTTAATTTTTAGATTCATAAGAAATTTGCTTTTTTTTTCCTTATATCTAGCCAAATTTCATGGCTTCTCTGTCTGTTCCATAACACAAATCAACTTTTTTATGGAGATGGGGTCATACCCCTAAGAGATGTGGCACTAAAAGTGGCCTTGACCATTAGCCATGTTAAGACAGAGTATATGAACATAACAAGAGACCAGGGGCAGAATGACCCAGATTATATAAATGTTGGGGAGATGATTATTAGGAAAGCAGAAATATACAAATATCTAGGAACAACCTTCAACAGAAGCAAAATATTTAGTGAGGAAATTAAAAGCAGAGTACAGATAGGGAATAAAATATTCTTTGGCTTGCACCACCTGTTAAAATCCAAAATCCTGTTTCAAAACACCAAAATAGCAGTCTACACAACTATAATAAGACCAGCCATCATGTATGGATCACAAACGTGGAGTAAAACAAAGAAAGATGAACAACAATTGGAGTCCTTTGAGAACAAGATCCTAAGAAGAATCTTTGGGCCTATAAAGGATAACAGCAGTGGAGAATGGAGAACTAGAAAGAACACTGTACTGAACAGCTTATTTAAAACCAATTCATTCATTCATTTGCATGTCCTTTTTGGAACTTTGCCTCCCTAACAGCACTCCTGTAGGCTGATCGGTTGTGAGCAAGATGGCCTGGTGCTGATGCATCCATTTGCAGATCATCAATGATGTCTTGCAGCCTTCTTCACCTTGGTCTTCCTCTCTTTCTTTTTTCCATTATATACCATTCCAAGATGGTTTTCTCCAGATTATCATGATGTTTAATGTGTCCAAAATATTTAAGTTTTCTTTGTTTAATGCTCTTTACTAGCCAGCCTTCTTCAATATTAAGTTCTTGTAGTATGGATATATTTGTTTTTTTTTATGTCCATGATATTTCAAGAACTCTTCTATAGAATTTACATTCAAAGGCATTTATGTGTTTCTCAGCTGTTTTGTTAAGTGTCCAGGTCTCACAGGCATATGTTGCAATGGGAAAGATGAATGCACTTAAAAATCTTATTTTTTGTAGTTCTGTCTGTTCCTCTCCACAGATTCTTTAGTTTTTTACTTTCTGAAGAGCGATATATGTCCTCCTTTTAATTTCACTCATTGTATCTCTATTATTAGTTAATAATGATACAAGATATTCAAATCTTTCCACTTCTTCCAATTTTTCCTTATTGATAAATATTTCAGCTGCCTTGTTTGTTTTGTCATTTGTCATCAATTTAGTTTTATTTGCATTAAGATAGAGGTTTTGCTCTTCGCTGTTCTTACGGACTGACATAATTAGTTTTTTCATTCCTTTTTGTGTCGTTGACAGTAATACAGTGTTATCAGCATATCTAATCACTGGTATTTCATAGCCTCCAATTGTTATGGCATTGTAATATTCCTTGTCTACATCTTCTCTAACATTCCTCATGACATTTTCAGTATAAAAGTTTTAAATAAGTAAGGCGACAATATGCACCCTTGACGGTCCCCTTGTTTTATGTCAAACAAAGTTGTTGCTTCACCATTTATTCTTACTGCTGCCATTTGGTCTAGATATAACAGTGATGTTAATTGTATCAAATATGTTGGAAATCTCATTTTTTCCATTATTTCCCAAAGTTTCTGGTGTTGTACACAATCAAATACCTTTGAATAGTCTATAAAGGATAAATATAGATTCACATTAAACTCTCTGCATTTCTTTATTATTAATCTTATTATGAATATATATGATTTCTTGATTCTCTTTCTTGTCTGAAACCAGATTGGATCATACTGACTTCTTCTATTTTCTTACAAAGTCTCTCCATTATGAATTTTAACAGAATTTTACTGGCATAAGTAATCAGGGCAACAGTTTTGTAGTTTGTGCATAATTTCAGGTATCTCCTTTTTTCTTGGCAGCTACATAGACCAGGATGGTGACAGCAGAAAGGAAGTTAGAATCAGAATTACAAAAGCAGCATCGATCTTCAAGAATCTTGAGAATATAAGGAATTTAAAAGTTATAAGCACAAAAACCAAGTTAAGACTATTCAATTCAAATGTAATATCCACTCTCATTTATGCATGCGAAAGTTGGAAAAAACTAAAGAAATAGACAAGAAATTAGACTCTTTCAAAAACAAATGCCTAAGGAAAATACTCGGCATCAAGTGGAATGAATTCAAGAACAATGCAGAGATAAGACAGATGACTGAACAACGACCTGTTTCTCATGGGTGATCAGGAGAAGGAGATGGGCATATGTTGGTCACGTGATGAGAAGAAATGATCAGAGAATCCCAAAACAAGCTATCAAGTGGAACACAACAGGCCAAAGAAATAGAGGCAGATTGTGTGAAACTCTCAATAGGACATTGTTAAGAGAGGCCAAATTAACAGGCACAAAATCCCTTGAAGAGGTTGAAAGACTCGCCGAAGACCGTGAAAATTGGTGAACTACTTTGCGAGTCCTATGTGACGTTTAATTGCACAGGAAGGACATAAGATATAAGGTAATATATATATATGTATATATATATATATATATATATATATATATATATATATACCTTAATGCCATATCCATAAAAATCGCAGTGATTTATAATTGTCTTGAAACTGAACAGATTATGCTAGTTGGGCTATGTAGAAAGAATGGAAGAGAACAGACAACAAAAATTTATGTATGCACAAGAGATGAGGGAAATAAGACCAATGGGGTGAATCAAGACAGATGAAAAGACAACATAGAAGAGGATGTAAAAGAAACTGGTGTCACCAACTGGAGAGGGAAGATTAAGATTAGAGAGAAATGGAAGTGAACTTTATCTGCATCAGTGAGCATTAATAGCTCAGAAAGCTGAAGAAGAAGATATCTAGTCAGGAAGCATAGCCTATACCTTTTCTAGTTAGCCAAGAAACAACTTTTACAAGTTTATCAAAGAAACCTTCATCATTTTTCGCCTTTGCTTCCATATAAAGTTGTTCTAGTTCATCTATTCTCTTTTTTTGTCTCATTTGTTCCTCCTGGAACTCTTGACGCAGCCTTCTTTCCTGTTCTTCCCTCTCTCTTCTTCTTTTTTCTTCAGCTTCATATCTTGCCCTCTCCTGTTCCTTATCAAACTTCCTACGTTCTTCTTCTTTCAGTTGCATTTCTTTCGTTTGTCTTTCAAAATCTTCTTTTTGTTTTCTCATCTGTTCCTCAAACACTCTTCGAGTTTCCTCTTCTTGTGTCTTAATTCTTTCTCTTTCTTTCAACATTCCTTCGCAGAATTTGATCTCGTCACGTACTGTTCTCTGCACTGATTTTGCTGTCTCACACAAATCATGCAAGGCTCCAGTTCCAAGATCTTGTGAGGAGATGCTCTGACACAAATTTTCTGCTCGTGTTTGGAGATCTTCAAGAAGTTGGATTTTCATATTTAGGTCATCTTGCAGTTGTAACTCCTGAATCTTTTGAATGATAAGACTTGTCTCATTCATTGTTTCCTCTTGTATCATTGGTTTCTTTGCCTCAATCATGAGTCTCTCTCTTGCAGCTTTTGCGTTGCTGAAGTTTTCATCTGTGTATCTGTAACCTTGAAATCTTAAATTATCTACAATTTTGATTAATTTTTCTATCTGATCACACTTTTTTCTCTCATCTTTTGTGACATTGTCAAATAATATTATTCTGTTCTCACATTCCTTCATAAGCTCAGCAAACACTCCTTCTTGCTCTTTGCACCAGTCTTCAAAGCTTACACCTGTATCTTCACTTTCTACCTCAAAATTATCTCCACAAGTCAGAACTAGAATACAGTAAGATCTGACAAAAGTCTCACCAAATAAATTCTTTAAGAAAGCAATTGTATCTTGATCTTCTGCTGTAAACCTCCCACCAAATCTTGTGACAAGAAGAAATGCATGATAGCCACGGGGATTTGCAGCAATGGCATATTCCATGGCTTTTAGAACCAAGTTGACAGCTTTTTCATTGTCCATCCTTGTATCCCCAACTCCTGGGCCATCTACCACTTTAATAATTCGACCTTGAAAATCAGACACTTCATAAGCAACTTCCTTGGTCACTGATGAAGAACTTGATATACTTTTGAAAGCTTTCCGTCTGAGAATACTATTTCCTGTTGCACTCTTTCCATTTCCGGTTTTTCCTATCAAAAGTAAGTCAATGTCTGATGGTTCCCTCATTTTAATCTGAAAGGAAATAAAGATACACGTTTTATGGCTCAAAAAGTTAGTCATTTCAGTAGCAACAATAAATCAACCTTTCTTAAACCTTATAAGTATGTGTGATTAAGCCACACCATCTTACATCCCTCCCATGCCGCTAAATGTCACATATTGCTCGCAAAGTTGTTTGCTAAGATTTAAGCCACAATACTGCAGTGCTATATTTTGAATTCTGGAACCATTCGCTCATTCCTTTTTTTTTGCAGTCAACACAGAAGAATGAGTGAGTGAATGGTTCCAGATTGAAACAGGCATGAAACAAGGATGTAAGATGTATACTATCTCCCTTGCTTTTTGAAATTCCCATAGACTGCATAAGCAAAGGTAAAATGTGCATTAATTGTATTCATGGGACCCAACTGGAAGATCTTGATTTTGCAGATGACATAAATGTTATCAGTGACATTGTGAATTCAATGCAAAAAAAAACAGATACCTTGTCTTCAATGGCTAGTATAATAGGACTTGAAATTAATAAGGAGAAAACAAAAATAATGAAACTTCTCATTAGTCAAGAAGGAAAAATAAACATACAAAGAACACCATTTCTCAAGAGTAATGCAGAAATAAGACAGATGACTGAACAATGACCAGTCTCATGGGTGATCAGGAAGAAGTAAACCAATTTGCATATATCGGCAGCTACATAGACCAGGATGGTGACACTAGAAAGGAAATTAGAATTGCATCAGCAGCATTGACCTTCAAGAATCTTGAGAGCATAAGGTACTCAGAAATTATAAGCACAAAAACAAAGCTAAATTATTCAATTCAAATGTAATATCTACCCTAATTTATACATGTGAAAGCTGGAAAACAAGTAAAGAAATTAGATATTTTTTCATTGTGAAGTCTATGGCATTTCTAAAAGCAAGGGAGATAATATACATTCTTGCTTCACAACTGTTTTAATCTGCAACCATTCACTCATTCCGTCTTCTGTGTCCACTGCACAAACATATCCATTGATTAAGTCCACTTATAATTAAATAAATATATGTAAATAGATTTGGTAACTGATAATTCTTTAATTCAAAGTGCTCTGGTTGGTGACTGAGCACTGGTCTGTGTGTTACAGATGATGGATTTCTTCAGGTTCATTGACTGAGAAGTTACTGAAGCAAAGACTACTAAAACGTCAGTGAGAGATTTCTGTAGAAGCAGATATCCCTGGTATGACATATAATGTACTATCTCTGTATCTATTTACAAGTTTTGAGCTTTTACAGATATCTGCCCTAATATCTATATTTCATACTCAGTTTAGCTGGATACTGTAAAGAATACCATAGTTATTTCCGGCTTAAAGAATACCACAGTTATTTCCCGTGTAAAGAATATCACATTTATTTCCCATGTAAATAACACTACAGTTATTTTCCGTGTAAAGAATATCATCATCATCATCATCATCATCAAGTGCAGTGCCGACTGGCGTTGGCTATTATGATTCTCCAGAGTACCCGATCCTTCATGCAGGCCATCAGCTCATCTGGTGATCTCCTCTCACACCATCCGGTCAGACTGTCCAGTATCATTTCTCTTGGTCTTCCTATTGATCTTCGTCCTTCTATTTTTCCTGTTGTTATAATATTTTCAATGCCCCCTCTTCTCATTGCATGTCCTATGAAAGTACATTGTCTCTCTCTTATCTTTTTGACAAGGTTTTTTGTCTCTCCAACTACTCTTCTCATACATTCTTCATTAGTTATTTTTGCTGTCCAGGGGATTCGCAACATTCTTCTAAAAAACCACATTTCTGCTGCTTCCAATGATTTTTGTGCAGACTTGCCTAATGTACATGATTCACTTCCATATAACAAGATAGGTTCAATATAGCATTTTAGGACTCATTTTCTAACATTCATTGATAATAAGTTCCTCATTCACTGAAATGCCGTCTTTGCTTGGCCTGTTCTGGTTATAATTTCTGTTCTGCATTTCCTATCTGAAGTTATTACTGCTCCAAGGTATTTGAATTTCTGCACCTGCAGAATAGTTCAATAGTTCAGTTTAATTTTATACTGCATGCTGGTGGATTCTGTTTCTTAGATATAACCATAGTCTCTGTCTTTTTGATGTTCAAAGTAAGGCCTTTCTGTTCACTTTCTTTGGTGACTTTATCCAAGAGATTTTGCAGGTCTTGTTGGTTCTCAGCTGTCAGTACTGTGTCGTCAGCATACCAAAGGTTGTTAATATTGTATCCTATAATTTTTATGCCTGGTTCTGTTATGATCGTTCTTAGAATATTCTCACTGTACAGAGAAAAAAAGTCTGCAGATACTACACATTCTTGTCGCACCCCTTGTTTTATAGGTTGATATTTTCCAGTTCTATTTTCAACTCGAATTACTGCTTCTTGCTGCCTGTATAAATGTTTTACAATCCTCAGATCTTTGCTGTCTATATTGATGTCTTCGAGCATTTTAATAATTTCATTATCTTTCACCTTGTTGAATGCCTTGGTGTAATCAATGAAGCAATTAGTAGAAATCTTTCTGTACTTCTAAAGCTCTTTCTGTTAGTGTTCGTAAAGCATAAATGGCATTGTGTGTTCCCTTTCCTTCAACAAATCCAAACTGTTCATCTGCTATTTCTATTTTTATCTTTTTCCTTGTTCTTCTCATAAAGATTCTCAGAAGTAGCTTCGTTATGTGACATGAGAGGCTGATAGTCCGGTGGTCATCACATTCTTTTGCATCTGGTTTCTTTGATAGTGCTATAAACGTGGATTGAAGAAGAATATCACAGTTATTTAATCTTTCATGTTTATTTTGGAGAATGTAAACACAAGCCACTTTATCACTATTGCAAATGGCTGTTTTCTTTTGATACATCAAGATTTACTTTGCTTCTCTTAGGTTGTCATTTGTAATTGAAATTAATTTTAAAGTGTAATAGTTTTTAGCCTGGATAAATGTTTGTTGATTGTACTAATATTGATTTTATCTGACTGGCTTGTCTGAGAAATCTTTAACACTAGGTACAGACTCAGACAAGTCATGGCTAAGTGTTGCCTTTTATTCTATTATTTCTATTTTTTCCCCACATACTTATTTTCTCTGAAATATTTGTGTGAATGAGCAAATGGTTCCAGATTGAAACAAGCGTGAAACAAAGATGTATACTGTATCCTTTGCTTTTCAAAATTGCCATAGACTTCATAATGAAAAAATGCGGCACAGGTAACACAGGTATTGACTGGGTACATGGGACCCAACTGGAAGATCTTGATTTTGCTGATGACATAACTCTTATCAGTGACAATGTGAAATCAGTGCAAGAAAAAACAGATAGCTTGTCTTCACTGGCTAGCAAAATAGGACTTGAAATTAACAAGGGAAAAAACGAAAATAATAAAACTTCCTATTAATTAAAAATGAAAAATATACATAGAAGAGACAGCTGTTGAAGAAGTCAACCAGTCTGCATTCCTTGGCAGCTACATAGACCAGGTTGGTGGCACCAGAAAGGAAGTTAAAATTAGAATTGCAAAGGTAGGACTGACTTTGAAGAATCTTGAGAACATTTGGCACTCAAAATTTATAAGCACAAAACCAAATTAAGGCTGTTCACTTCAAATGTAATATCCAAACTCGTTTATGCATGGAAAAACTGGAAACAATTAAAGAAATAGACAAAAAACTAAACTCTTTTGAAAACAAATGCCTAAGGAAAATACTTGGTATAAAGTGGAACGAATTCAAGACCAGCACAGAGATAAGACAGAGTGAACAACAACCTGTCTAATGGGTGATCAGGAAAAAGGAGATGGACATATGTCCATCATGTGATGAGAAGAAACAATCAGAGAATCACAAAACAAGCTATCAAGTAGAAAACAACAGGCCGAAGAAAAAGAGATCGACTGTATGAAACTCTAAAGAGGACAATGTTAAGAGAGGCCAGTTTAGTTGGTATAAAATTCCTTGATGAGGTTGAAAAGTTCGCCGAAAACAAGAAAACCTGGAGAACTACCTTGCGTTTAACGGCACAGGAAGGATATAAGATATAAGATAAGACGTTTTGCTTCAAATAGGTTAAATATTTTGTTACTGCAAATTTACTGCAATGGCTCTGTGTATATTTATGTATTTGTATTTTATACCTGTACTAATAACCAAAAGTATTCATGTAACACTAGAGTAGAACAACAAAATCAGTTTGACAAACTTTTTCAAGGGCTGAATCGTCCCTGATAATTCCACCCACTTTATTTCATAATACTTTTATAGCTATGAAACAATAAAATTAAACGAAAAAAATACATACATTTTGAATGAAAACTAAAAAAAACATAAAATAAAATAAAAATGGCAGCTTTAAGCAAATTCATTTTTTCTTGTTTCTAGTATAGATTCTTTCTAAAATAATTTAATCTGGAACTGCAAATTAATCTTTTCATTACTTGTGATGCTGGGTAGCTTTGGCGATCATGATAAGTAACTTGTGTGACCCTTAGTGTTTCATCTTTTACCATTGATTTTTCTAACCATTAACAAGTTCAGAAGAAGAAGAGGCTGTCAGTGCAAGAAGTTGCAGGAGCAAATAACAAAAATCTTAAAGATCCCATTATATGAAGCAAATTACCAAGCCCTGTCCAGACATCTGTGTGTCCCCTCAACACTGGGAGGTATATGAGGAAGGAGACAAGACAAAGCCACTTCTCTACCTTCTGACTATGCATGATATGTCCAAGAAATTCTGATTGTTTCTTATATTTTTAATTAGTTTATGTGGGGATACGAACAGCGAAGAGCAAAACCTCTATCGTAATGCAAAAAAAAAAACAAACTAATTGATGATAACTAACAAAACAAACAAGGCAGCTGAAATATGTATCAACGAGTAAAAACTGGAAGAAGTGGAGAGCTTTGAATATCTTGGATCACTACTAACTAGTAATGGATATACAATGAGGGAAATTAAAAGGAGGACATATATTGCTCTTCAGAAAGTAAAACAAATAAAGAATCTGTGGAGAGGAGCAGACAGAACCACAAAAATAATATTTTTAAGGTCAATCATCTTTCCCATCACAACATATGCCTGTGAGACCTGGACACTTAACAAAAGAGCTGAGAAACACATAAATGCCTTTGAATGTAAATGCTACAGAAGAGTTCTTCAAATATCATGGACACAAAAAAGAACAAATATATCTATACCACAAGCACTTAATACTGAAGAAGGCTGGCTAGTAAAGAGGATTAAAGAGATAAAACTTAAATATTTTGCACACATTAAACATCATGATAATCTAGAGAAGACCATCTTGGAAGGGTACATAATGTGAAAAAAGAAGAGAGGAAGACCAAGGCGAAGATGGCTGCAACACATCGTTGATGATCTGCAAATGGATGCATCAGCAGCAGCCATCTTGCTCACAACTGAGAGGCCTACAGCAGAGCTGTTAGGGAGGCAAAGTTCCGCAAGGGACATGCAAATGAATGAATGAATATGTGAGGGTGAAGATGATGTCTGATTTGGTAGTCAGTAACCAAAAACTGACATGCTAGCACCAAGACTTATGAACCATAACTGACCAAGACCCTGCCCATTGGCAACCCCAGTAACAGGTCTAGTCTGGCTAATGGGCAGGGATGCCAAAGTCCCTATAGCAGTGGACTGCACTGCATACCAACTGCTTTTTAGCTTCATTCAGTTGACTGAAAAAGTACCTGCCATAATCCACTCTCAAGCTAACATGACGATGTGCCTCAATATCTTCACTGCACTGGCTGCAAATAACACCAGCTCACAGTTCCAGGGAGACAGTAGAAGAAGAAGAAAATGTGTTGCTCTGAAACTCTCTGAGGACCTACCAGTATAAGAGAGTTTTGAACATGCTAAGAAATATTAACAAGATTAAGACCATTTGAAATATCAGTAGTAGAAGGAAGAATAGACAATGTTTCTATAATCTCTTTCTTTATCCTTTCAACATAACTGATAGAAACATAAATGCAAAACAACAATCTGCGTATGTTACAGTCAACATGAAATGAAATACTTAACTAGTGAAGTTATGGAAGCTACAGTTCATATCATCATCAGTTATCAGTCAGGGGAGATTAGTTTATAATGGATGTCTGTCTGTCTCAGCTTCTTATACTGATAGTAAAGCTATGGAGGCACTCCTGCTTGTCTCTTCTTGTTGCCCATCAAGTCTCTTTCTCTGGCATTTTCTTCTTCCTAAACTTTATCTTACATGGTAGTTTTTGACATTTATCTTAAGCTCAAATATTTCATCTTCTGATAGTTTTTGCTTCATATCTTTCACTGTGGCAGGAAATTTAACACTCAGCGTGGCATGAAGATACACAAAACGAAGAAGGAATGTGGTGCTTCCATGCTGCCTAATACTCAACAGTGCACTGTGACGCCAGTCTCAGATAGTCTAATCTGCCATGATATAAACCACAGTACAGAGAATATTCAGGTTGAGTCAGGCAGCAGGGAGGAAATGCAGCCCTCCGACGTGACCAGCGACAAGATTAACTTCCCACCAGCAAGTGCCAAAAGCATATGGGAAAACCTGGACACAGGATTATGCAAAGAATTGGACGAACAGCTGAGAGGGAAAAACCCTGAGAAAAAACTGAAAGAATTTGGTAACATCACATATCTTCACTGCCACAAAAATTTTAGAACCAAACATGCACAAAGAGAAAAAGTAACACCAAGAAAGTCCAGAAGACAGAGGAAAATAGAAGCAATAAGATAACAGAAGAACTATGCCCGGAAAATGTTTAAGAAGGCACATGACTCGGAAAAGGAGGACTAAGACAGGTTTGACATCATCTAAAATCCCAGCACAATGCTCTTTGCAGAGCCGAAAGCCTACGTAAAAGGAAGAGGGAGACCAGATACGCAAGAGAGAAGTTCTACAGAGATCCCTTCGATTTTGCCAAGCAGATATTTGATTAGTCAAAATCAGGTACGCTGAAAGCAGGTAAGGAAATACTCGAGGAACATCTGAGGAAGACATACTCTGATAAAAATCAGCATACACCTCTCGAGCAGATGAAAGGTCTAGTGTGGTCCTGTGCACCAGGCAGCAAATTCAAATGCAGCCCACCGACCTTACAGGAAGTAGGGAGCGTCGTAGGGAAAGCTAAAGGCAAATCAGCACCTAGCCATTATGTCGTCCCTTACATAATATATAAAAGATGCTACTACTAAAGAAGCTCCATAAACACCTACGAACAGCATGGATCAAGGGACTCATAAGTAAAGAGTGGAAAAAACCTAATGGAGTATACATCCCAAAGGAGCAGAATTCCACTGAAATCAATCAGTTCAGAACTATCTCACTTCTAAATGTGGAAGAAAAGATATTCTTCTCCGTGATGGCAAGGAGACTAATAACATACTTCCTAGATACGCTGATGCATCCGTGCAGAAGGGAGGAATTCCAGGTTCCCTAGAATGTCTCGAGCATGCCTCAATGATTTGGGAAGCTATTCAACAGGCAAGATCTGGAAAGCAAGATCTACAGGTAATATGGCTTGACCTAGCCAATGCATATGGCTCAGTATCGCACCAAATGATATGACTAGCACTAGACATGTATCATGTGCCAAAAGAAATCACGAAGATACTGAAAATGTACTTCACAGGGTTCCTCATGAGATCTGGAACATCAGGATATATTACAAGATGGTTTGAACTCCAGGTAAGAATTGCAATGGGTTGTACAATATCTCCCATACTGTTCGTACTAATCATGCAAGTAATCCTGAGAGCAGCAGAAGGCCCAAGATTCAGAAATGGATGTCAAATGCCACCACTAAAAGCATTCATGGATGACACAACAGTAATAACGACCAGTGAAGCACAGGCACGAAAGATGTTAGAGCGTTTGGATAGCCTTATCATATGGTGCCGCATGAGCTTCAAGCCAACGAAGTCACGAAGCCTGTCACTCATAAAGGGGAAAGTGATAGAAAGATCGTACACAGTGGCAAATCAGATAATTCCAACTGTAGGGGAAGAGCCAGTGAGCCTTGGCAGAATGGCACAGAATGGACAGAGCATCATATACAAAAGCAGGCTACTGGGGGAAATTCAAAATATGGTACCTTCTTTTCTTGCTGATTCAAAAATTGATGTGGCCACTACTCATTTACGAAGTACCAGCATGGTAGAGGCAGTCGAGAGAAAGATAAATAAATCCATAGGAAATTGGCCGGGCGTACCAACAGGATTAACTGATGTAGCACTGTACTGCAAGAAGAGCAAACTGCAGCTGCCATTCAAATCTGTGGTTGAAGAATACAAGGTAGGAAAGACAGGGCTTGCAATGATGCTACAAGAATCTACAGATCCGATTTTACGAGAAGTGCAACCAACACTTAAAACTGGACGAAAATGGAAAGTATGTGAGGAAGTGACCGCAGCTAGGGAAACACAGGAGCTGAAAAAAGTACACCCAGACAAACAGAGGGGGATTTGGCCATGGTGAAATCAAATGGTGGTCAAAGGCCTCCTGTAAGGAAAGAAGGGATATGATCATCAGTGAAGTAAGGAATTCAGAAGATGACAAGCGGGTCCAGAAGGCAGTCAAACAGTCACAGCAAGGTCAATGGACAACATGGGAGAAAGTCCTGCAGAGATCACTAACATGGGAGAAAGTCCTGCAGAGATCACTAACATGGGAGAAAGTCCTGCAGAGCTCACTAACATGGAATGACATCTGGAAAATGGCACCCCTGAGACTCAGCTTCATCTTCAGAGCTACTTATGACCTTCTGCCTACAGGCTCCAACCTATAAAAATGGGGTTTATCAAAAGACACAAAGTGCCCTCTCTGCAACGAAAGGCAAACATTGGAACACGTGCTGTCAGCATGCAGAGTATCATTAGGTCAAGGACGCTACACCTGGCGGCGTAACAGAGTGCTGCAGGAACTAGTAGTCATATAGCAGTATTCGTGTAAAAAGTGTTGGCTTGATAAGAAGGGCATTATTATGGGTTTTTCTTTTTGAATTTTCTCGTGTTGAGATCCTTCGAGAAGGTCACGGGGGCTGCAAAACCCGTGACAAGGAATTGTGGGGGCAAGGCTGAGTGGGTGAAGTCAGTTTTGGTTTGAACGTGTAACTTTGTGGAGGTTTTTGTGCTGTGTGATGTCTTCCAGGAACATATGAACGTTATAGTTGTACTGCATTTGTACACATGGCAGGGATAACCAGCCGGCAGTCAGATTTAATGTTATTTTCATCAACATTATCATCCTTCCATCAATACATGTTCCAAATCACCGTTACCTAGGATTTACTTGACTATCTGTACCAGTTGTTGTCAACGTGAGGTTTTGAAGAGCCTGGATGAGAAGCATGTCTGGAACAGTGTTTAACTAATCCAGCAAGTGAGAGTGAGAGCTAGAATTCTGTGTATAACTATTCCAGTAACCTCAACTCACGAAGATCAAGATGAAAGTCTACCCAGTTATTCACGTACGTAACGTGATCACTATGATACGATACAGCCTAAGTAAAGCCCATTAACACACTGTACACACCAACAGTACAGACAGAAAGAACAAGACCACCAAAAATCCTATTATAGCCATTGTAGACAGGGCAAAAGATAAAGCAAATAACAGCAAAAGAGTTGAGGTCCCACCTAAATACTTCATAGGCGCTGGTACAACATCGAATATTGAAATCAGGGAGATTCCCGTACTATCACTGCTAGATAGTGGAAATGACTAGGATGTGGTAGAGGACTTACCAGAAAGAAGAGAATACCTGACTGCCATCAAGAACACAGGAATGTGACTGAACATTGTAGTGTACTCCATAGATAAAACAGGAATTAATAATGATCGAGCTTACGGTTCCGTACAAAACAAGAATAGAGGAGCAGCATCTATTCAAATGTGAGAAGTACAATGATCTGGTCAAGCAACTGAGGCAGGGGGCAGGAGTCAGGGCAAAAGCGATATCTGTAGAAGTGGGAACGAGAGGATTCGTAGCAACATCAGCATACGATCTATGTAAGCAACTGGATATAATGGGACAAGCAAGAGCAAGGACATTGAAAAGCCTTTCAGAAACAGCAGAAAAGGCCTCATGCTAGCTGTGAAATATGCGAAACAAGCGTTGAGAACATAAATAATTTCGTTTGTCACAACCAATACCAGTCCTCCATAGCTAAATCACTAAAGACGCACTTCAAAAGTGCAGTGGCAACTGGAAGATCATGGGTTCAATCCTCGGGAAAAAACAAAAAATGCAACAACTCACAAGACCTCTGGGAGTCATGACCCAGAGGGGCCCACACCCCTAAGATTGTCAGGAGTTTAATAGGCCCGAAACACTTGTCTGAAAGGGGGGGGGGTTACTTCATCTGAAGGAGTTTTGTTGTTATTCCGCTCTCTTCAATAGAGAGTTTCCTGTATACGTTAGTTCTGTCAATGGTATGGATCCATTGTTCTTACATTCTCAGTTCTGGGGCGTCAGGTTTTTTTCTTTTGTTCATGCTTTTTTCCCACTGTATATATTTTGTTCAAGAGATCAAGAGATCGTATATTCAATCTAAGATTAATAATAGAGAAATGCAGAGAGTTTAATGTGAATCTATATTTATCCTTTATATACTACTCAAAGGCATTTGATTGTGTACAGCACCAGAAACTTTGGGAAATAATGGAAAAAATGGGATTTCCAACACATTTGATACAATTAACATCACTGCTGTATCTAGACCAACAAGCAGCAGTAAGAATAAATGGTGAAACAACAACTTTGTTTGACATAAAACAAGGGGTCCGTCAGGGGTGCATATTGTCACCCTACTTATTTAACTTATATACTGAAAATATAATGAGGAATGTTAGAGAAGACGTAGACAAAGAATATTACGATGCCATAACAATTGAAAGTTATGAAATACCAGAGATTAGATATGCTGATGACACAGTGTTACTGTCCACAACACAAAAAGGAATGGAAAAACTAATTATGTCAGTCCGTACGAACAGCGAAGAGCAGAACCTCTATCTTAATGCAAAGAAAACTAAATTGATGACAATTGACAAAATAAACAAGGCAGCTGAAATATATATCAAAGAGGAAAAGTTGGAAGAAGTGGAGAGTTTTGAATATCTTGGATCACTACTAACTAATAATGGAGATACAATGAGTGAAATTAAAAGGAGGACATCTATTGCTCTTCAGAAAGTAAAACAAATAAAGAATCTATAGAGAGGAGCAGACAGAACTACAAAAATAAGATTTTTAAGGGCATGCATCTTCCCCATCGCAACATATGCCTGTGAGACATGGACAGTTAACAAAACAGCTGCGAAACACATAAATGCCTTTGAATGTAAATGCTACAGAAGAGTTCTCCAAATATCGTGGACACAAAAAATAACTAATATATCTATACTACAAGAGCTTAATATTGAAGAAGGCTGGCTAGTAGAGAGGATTAAAGAGAGAAAACTTAAATATTTTGGACACATTGAACGTCATGATAATTTATAGAAGATCGTATTGGAAGGATACATAATGGGAAAAAGAAAAAGAGGAAGACCAAAACGAAGATGGCTGCAAGAAATCGTTGATGATCTGCAAATGGACGCAGCAGCAGCAGGCCATCTTGCTCACAACCGAGCGGCCTACAGGAGTGCTGTTTGGGAAGCAAAGTTCCGCAAGGGACATGCAAATGAATGAATGAACAAATAATATTTGACAACTTATTGCTGTTTTTTTTTAGGTACCAATTTGCCTTATGGTGTTTAACATTCATTTGTGCTATTTCCATTTCATTTTTTATCCTCTGTTATTATTTCTAACACATGTAAGACCTGGTGATTGCTCTCAGTCTTTACAATTTCTTTCTTAGGATTGAAGATGATTTTTCTTTTATTTAGTATGTAAACATATTCTCTCTGTGTACTCTGCTGGTTTTTTTTATCTTGAATTGTTTTGAAAAACAACTGAATGTTTTGAAGATTTTCTGATATCAGTATACATCAAGAACACATATGTGAGATTATTATTTGTTCTTCCATTGATAAATAGTGCAGGTATGTCAAAGATATTTTAGAAGTTTAGAGAACTGCTACTTTCTAACATCTGTAGACAAACACAAAAAGCAAGTTTCTTTTGAAAGCTTCGGATGTATTAAAAACTTATCGATCCTGATTTGCTTGCCAACCTGAAATAGCATATAAGAAACCATCCTTAGCACGTCAATTATCTTCAGATGGGTAAACTATGACTGGGACGATACACGCAGCCTTTTGATCTGTTTCGCGATTACAAATCTTTTCTGGGAACTGCCGATAGGCCTTGCTTGAACAAAGTGGCTTACGTGAAAAAAACAGCGTGTCACAGAGTAAAAACGTTAAAGACGGCCAGGTCATCGAATAAAGGAGTATTTCCCAAGCTTGTTTGGGATCATGTCCCAGAGCTTCAAATATTTTGACCCCCACACCCTATCCCAGCATATAGTGAACTTAGTTCTGAAGTAGTATAATATAAATATATTTTAATTGCCCCCCCCCTCCAAAATAATTCAGATTAGGTAGGCAGTGCCGTCTTAACGTATGGGCCCACCTGGGCACTGCCAGGCGCCCCAAGAGCACGAGGACCCAACCAACGCGTAGAAATCTTGTACATGGCGAGTTTAATTTTATTGAAAATACTAATAAAAATATGCTTAATTCTACTATGTACACTTTAAATCCTAACATTGCTTGCGGAGGTTAGAAAGGAATGGTGGGTTCCCAGGGGGCATGGACTCCTGGTACTTTTAAGGCGGCCCTGTCTATAAGGCGTATACCCCACTTTGGGAAACACTGGAATAAAGGGAGATGGAAGGTTAGAATTTACGTACGAGCGAATGCGGAAAAAAAAGAATGAAGGTAGGAAAAGAGAAAGGAACAGAAAATCTTCAGTGTGAACAAAGGGAACGTAAGAAAAATACAACAGAAACGCAACATATCTAGTAAAAGAGGCATCATCAGCTTGTGCTGGCAATCTTATTCGGAGCATAGGAACTTTACTAATACCTCCCAAGACATTGTATTCCTGAATGCAGTTCTAATTTCTCCCATTTTATTTCTTTATTTTTATTTTTTTTCCCTGGATTCAGATCTCTTTTTGTCTTTGGTGGTTCTACGTCGACACCTGAAGCTCTGCTCCCCGAAAGCAAAGGGGTAGAAAGTTGGGGGGGGGAGTCTTACAGGGAATTTGGATAGTTACTTCTTATATATACCTCGTAGGACAGACTACAGGTAAATATGTTCCCAAGCGACACGTTTTCCATCGTCATGTAACCAAGACTGTGTAGCTGCCAGACGATCGTTTCAAGGAAATTGCAGCTTTTTACAATGAGTACGGTATGTCACAGATTTTATTGTCGTGTGTTGAAAACGTTGAAAAATACTGAGCATGAGAAGGCAGGAATAAAACGTTTTACTGTTTAGATTGCAATTCCTTGACATTCGGCGAGGTTTCCGGGAAATTATTACAAGCAAGGTGGTTTCCCGAGAAAAAAAAAAAACAAACAAAATCACAAGAAAATCAATCGATACTTCTGGGATTTCTGAATATTAACTTTCACTCATTTTCAAGGAAAATGTTAACGAAAGTGTTACAAGTGGTACAAAATATGGACATCAGCCTCTTAGTAACTCTGCAGACTTTTGCAATTTATAGTTTCTGTTCAACAAGATTCTAAATGTGGTGCACCACAGAGTCTATGAGAAGCTGCACTTTGCCTTGGTGGCCATAGTTTTGTCTTATTTCCCACAGCCTTCTCTGACTTTCTGACATGAGAAGAATTGTGAGTTCTTCAAGATTCATTAGTAACTGTTTCTTGAAGTCTTGGACTGACAAACATTCTTTCTTGTCTCTTCTAGTTTCAGAATGTAGAAAATAGCAAAGCCTTCTTTCTTGTCTCTTCTAGTTTCAGAATGTAGAAAATAGCAAAGCCTTCTTTCTTGTCTCTTCTAGTTTCAGAATGTAGAAAATAGCAAAGCCTTCTTTCTTGTCTCTTCTAGTTTCAGAATGTAGAACATAGCAAAACTTTCTTTCTTGTCTCTTCTAGTTTCACAATGTAGAACATAGCAAAACTTTCTTTCTTGTCTCTTCTAGTTTCACAATGTAGAACATAGCAAAGCCTTCTTTCTTGTCTCTTCTAGTTTCAGAATGTAGAACATAACAAAGCTTTTTTTCCCCCTTGTCTCTTCTAGTTTCAGAATTTAGAACATAGGAAAACATTCTTTCGTGTCTCTTCTAGTTTCAGAATGTGGAACATAGCAAAAGTTTTCTTTCTTGTCCTTTCTAATTTCAGAATGTAGAACATGTGCATGGACCTGGATAATTTCCAGCAACAAAATAAAATGTTTCCCACCATTCTCTGTGTGTGTTTATTTTTTTTTTTAAAGCCGCCATAATACTCATAAGTAACATTCTGATCAACACGCCCACAGCCATTCATTGATTGATTATATTCATCAGTGAGTTTTTATTTCTCTGATGTGCCACATCTGCTCTCACAGTCACACTTGAAGCTTCCGGCTTTGTTGACACTGCAACAAAAAAAGACACCATCTTCCAATGGACATTTCATCTCGTGCCAGATTCTGATTAGGGTAAAATGCTACCTGAAACTGTGATACAATTTTGTTGATGAATGATTCAATCTTGGCCTTCCCTTCAGCATTCACAATATCAGAACAGTGTAGCATTGTGTAGTAAACAGCTTCAAATATTCCCCTAGCAAATATATGATGGTACCATGCTGTGTAATCCTGTGGCAGTTTGGACCAATAATCTTTCACAGATGAATGCCTATCAAGTCCCATCTAAACATATACGGAAATAAAATGTTAGCAACTCTGGAACTGTTACTGCTGTTCATTTAGCTACAACTGATCTTTCCTTGGTAAGGATTATTCAGTTCCATTTTATGTTTGGTATAATCATTTATTGGCACTACCAAGTATTTCTTGGTATAATCATTTATTGACACTACCAAGCATTTCTTGGTAAAATCATTATTGATGCAACCAAGTATTTCTTGGTATAATCATTTATTGACACTACCAAGTATTTCTTGGTATAATCATTTTTGACACTACCAAGTATTTCTTGGTATAATCATTTACTGACACTACCAAGTATTTCATCAGTCAGGACCAACCTAAAACATTGAATTTGGGTGGAGTTTTCATCCACCAGCTTCTTGTTTACTCCAGGTGGACTTGGTGGCAGAAATATGAAATTATTGTTTGTAACTCCAGTTGTTATTGCCTTCCACTGAGCAGCTGAAGTGTTAGTTTCTCTGTCAGAACTTTGTACAGTTCTTGGCTTGAGAGATGTAGAAACAGTCGCAGCAGATGTCAAAGTTCAGTCACAAGGCAATACCCCATCATAATGAGACCTATAAATTACTCCCAGACTTATCAAAATTTATTACATATTTTCTTAAGAGGATTAAACAGAGAAAAATTAAATATGTTGGACACATCAAACTTCATGATAATCTAGAGAAGACCGTTTTGGAAGGGTACATAATGGGAAGAAGGAAGACCAAGGCAAAGATGGCTGCAATACATCGTTGATAATCTGCAAATGGATGCATCAGCAGCAGGGCATCTTGCTTACAACCGAGAGCCCTAGAGGAGAGCTGTTAGGGAAGCAAAGTTTCACAAGGGGCATGCTGACTGACATCAGTGATCTTCTACTTCATCTCAAAAAATCATCTTGTGACCTTTTTGCTGGTGATTGTTTTTACACTAGTGACAATGACTGTATTAATCTTGAGTGAACTCCTTACTTTGAAATAAACAGTCTAATTAACTGGAGCAACAATAACAGAATGCTCATAAACACCAGCAAAACAAAATACATGCTCATTACAGCAAGACAAAATTGACAAATTCACCAGCACTATAGCTCCATGCTGGAACTTCAAAGATAGAGAATGTTAGTGAACATAAAACTCTAGGTCTTATGATTGATCACCACCTCAGCTGGAATCATCACGTAGACAATCTAACCAAACTCACTGCACAAAACGTTTACCAATATGCAAAAATTAAACACTTTCTTGGCATAGACACTAGGAAAATATACTACATATCACAAACACACTTGTTTACACTTTCACATTCTGGGTTGGTTGATCCATATCAAACGTGAAAAGACTTTACTCACTAAAGCTTATAGACAAGAAACATGTAGCACATATTACAAATAAGGGCAAACATATTGACCCCCCAAGAAGAGCAATCTTTCTCCCATGACATGTTTTAAAAAAAGCTTCTCTTAGTCAGCTGCCTACCTTTGGAATACCAGCTCATGTAAAAAGTAATGTTCATTCCTAATAGCTTCAAACTTTGCCAATATCTTTTGAGATGGACTAAATGCCTCCTTAATATTTACAGTCTTAATATCACATCGCTTTATGTTACTACCTGGATATTTTTACATAAATTTTATCCCCGGCCAACTCTCAAAGTAATTAATGGTCTTTACTCCTGTAATATCACACCGCTTATTGCCACAAATCGGTTAATGTCACGGTATTTTTTGTACTCGGAGGAGCTAAAGATCCCGCTCTGTAATACAGATTGGGCGAGTACAAGCTACAAACAACTCACAAAGCGTTATCAGCTTTCCGATTCATCAAAGAATGGGGCGGCCATTTGATCATAGAGTAATTGCTGCATCAACCTATTGAACATGTGGGCATCGAAACTCAAGTGGTGTGAATGAAAGGCTTACCACGACCGCCCTTTCGTGATAAAATCGGGCTTTTTTTTTTAGTCATTGACTTCTTTATCAAGACGTGGGCTGTGTTAAATTGGCAACGTGAGGTAATAGTTAGTCTAGATTGAATAGTGTACTTGTGAAGCGTACAGCAGGGAACTTCTCTGTGGTTTTCGTTGCGATAGATAATGGCTATTAAACGCAAACATGTTGATCTGGATTTCAGCAGTAAAATAGATATTCTGAAGCAAGTTGATGAGAAAGTTACAAGAAGGGACATAGCGGATACATTTGAAATTGGCGTTTCAACAGTATCGAAACGTATTAAAAACAGAGACAAAATTGAACGAGACTTTCACTCGTCTTTAGTTAGATCAAACTGTAAGCGAAGACGTGCGAGTTCCTACATGGATATTGAGTGTGGTCTGCTGAAATGGTTCAAACAGACACGTTCATTTGCTTGTGTGCAATCTTATGCAGGCTGAAATTGCATTACCTTTTGCGAAAGAAATGGATATGCCTGACTGGAAGTGTTCGAACGGGTTTCTTGAGCGCTTTAAGAAACGCCACAACATAACATTTAAAGTCGCTTCAGGTGAAGCGGTCCAGGTTAACACCGATGTCGTTAATGATTGGATTTCTCGCTTGCCAAAATTTCTAGATGCGTACAGCCCAGATGACATTTTTAACATGGATGAAACAGCATGTTTTATAAACTGCTACCAAACAGGACTATATGCTTTCGTGATGAGAAGTGCCAGGGTGGCAAACGTTCTACAGATCGCTTAACAACTGTCACGTGCTGTAACATGTCTGGCACTGAGAAGACTCCGCTCCTTGTTATCTGAAAGTCACGAAATCCGCAGTGCTTCAAGATCGCAAAGAGACTGCCCGTCACTTACAAGGCCAGCCAGCGTGCTTGGATGACAGGTGAACTGTTTGAGGAGTGGATCATTTCTTTCGATAACAAAATGAACCGAATGAACAGAAAAGATTTGTTGTTCGTTGACAGTGGTCCGGCACACACTGACGTCACCAATCTGATGTCTACAAAGCTTGTTTTCCTGCCAGCTAAAACAACCAGCGACCAAGGTATCATCTACGCCTTCAGGCAACAGTACAGAAAGCGAATAGTGCGTCATGTGCTGTATGCTGTGGAACAAAAGCGTGTCGGCGAGATCGACATCAAGATAGCGATTAATTTTATGCATGCGGCATGGAATAGCATCAGTCAGTCAACGACTGTGAACTGCTTTCGTAAATCGCACTTTACTTTCTTGCCCAAGCCAGTGACCAATACAAATGCCGGCGATATTTGTGATGTTCCCCTGAACTTGATCACAGATGAAGAGTTGGCAGTAGTTTCTGATGGAAGTGTCATGTTTGATCAGTTCGTTTCAGCTGATGACGGCTTGCTATCACCGGAAATGTATTAGATCGAAGAGATCGTCGCTAGTTGCAGTAAAAGCAAGGTCGACAGCGACGCAGAGAATAGTACTAATGACATAAGTGAGTCCACGGAAAAGATGTCCACCAAAACTGTTTCTTATACTCAGTCTGTAAGCGCGTTCGAGACTGTGCGCTCGTTCATTTACAGTATGCCTGACGTGACGAAGGACGTTTTTAGTCTTCTATCGTGTTTAAATGTTTTTATTTTTAATAATAGACCAGTTACCACTACACAACGCAAAATCCTGCACTTTTTAGTACTACTGCTGGCAAATCAGATGCTGTTTCATTACAGTATTTTCTATATTGTAAGACTAAGACTTACCGTATTTTGTGATTAATATATTTTGTGACTAATATAAGGTCCGACAATTAAGTAATGAGACTGATTTTATTATGGCCAAGACTAAAATGCCATCTATGAAGCAAAGCATGAAATCCAAAAAGTCAACCTTCATCTATGATCTGGCAACGTTTCATCGTCGCCCGATAAGAAGATGACAAGCCTCCATTTTGATGACCTAGTTAGAGGTGCACTGTCACGTAATCAGCATGGAACAAAAAGCTAACATTAAATTCTGTTTAAAACACGGAAAAAGTACCATTGAGGCTTTTTAATTGATGCAACAAGTTTTTTTTAGGATAATTGTTTATCTCGTGCACAGATAATCAGGTAGTATTCATGATTCAAAAGTGGTGTGGAAACGATTACAAATGCAACTAGACATGGACGCCCAATTTTTGTTCGTAATGAGGAACTCATTGCAAAAGTCAGAGAACGGATACAAGAAGATCGTTGTTTGACTGTGGGGATGATGGCAGATGAATTTGGTGTTCACCGAGAGACCATTCGTAAAATTTTAGTGGAAGATTTGGGCAAAAAAAAATTGCTTGCCGGTTTCTACCACATGCGTTGTCTGATGACCAAAAACATCACCATGTTGAGTACGCAAAAGACATCATCAAAACTTGTCGCAGAAATAAACGTTTCTTAAATTTGATTGTTGCAGGCGATGAAACATGGATTTTCCCCTATGATCCCAGAACTAAACGCCAAAGCGCTCAGTGGAAGTCATCATATCACCAAAAGACAAAAAAAATCGTCTTCAAAAGTGAAGACAATGTTGGTGTGCTTCTACAACAGCAAAGGAGGTATTCAAAAAGAATTTATTCCAGAGGGACAGAATGTCACTGCCAATGTTTATTTAAGTATTTTGAAACGCCTATTGAAAAGGATTTTCCGAGTTCGACCCGAGTATTCATCACCTGGCAGTTTTTCCTTCTTCATGATAATGCACCGTCTCACCGGGCGGTAGTTTACAGGAATTTTTGGCCCAAAAACAAATGTGTGTTCTCAACCATCCACCATATTCCCAAGATTTGTCTCCATGCGATTATTTTCTATTCCCAAAATTAAAGTTACAATTGAAATGATGCTTCTTTGATGATATTGATGACATCCAAATGGCGGTAACATCGAGTTTAAGGGCCATACCAACCGAAGAACTGCAGAGTTTGTTCCAGTGTTTGTTAGACCGTGCCACTCGCTGTATCAATGCACAAGGGGATTACTTTGAATAAAATACAGGTTATATCTTCAACTGTTGTTCATTCAATTTTTTTAAAAATGAAATTAGTCTCATTACTTAATTGTCGGATCTTGTATATTTTGTGATTAGTACACATTATGTCCGATGATGATAGCTTTGGCTGTTTGTTATGTGTTTAATGTAGCAAATGTAGGACGGACGGACACATGCACACACACGGGCCCAGTTAAATCCGTTTTAAAGGACTCCTGTTTATGTCAACTCTGCTCATTGTCATCACAATTTGACGATCCCGACATGTGACATTAAACGGGTTCGACTGCATTTATGTTTGTGCATACTTTATATACACATATGAATAGGTGTAAGTATATATATATATATATATATATATACTTATATATATATGTGCATATATATATATACATGTGTGTGCGTATATATGTATATGTGCATGTGTGTATGTATATGCATATATACTTCATTGGAAGCAGCAGAAATGTGGTTTATTAGAAGAATGTTGCGAATCCCCTGGACAGCAAAAATAACTAATGAAGAATGTATGAGAATAGCTGGAAAGACAAAAAAACCTTGTCAAAAAGATAAGAGAGAGACAATGTACTTTCATAGGACATGCAATGAGAAGAGGGGGCATTGAAAATATTATAACAACAGGAAAAATAGAAGGAAGAAGATCAAGAGGAAGACCAAGAGAAATGATACTGGACAGTCTGACGGGATGGTGAGAGAGGAGATCACCAACTGAACTGATGGCCTGCATGAAGGATCGTGTACTCTGGAGAAGCATAATAGCCAACGCCAGTCAGCACGGCACCTGATGATGATGATGAAGTCTATATATATATATGTATGTGTTTGTACATACATATGTATGTGCACATCTTTATGTACATATGTGGATGTATCTGTATATTTGTGGTATATGTGTATGTGAATATATGCATTTGCATGTATTTGCTTTATGAAAAGCGTAGGTGTACAAGTATGTACTATCAAAGTCTAAATTAGTTTAATCTAATGTATGGCTTGATTGTTGTATTTATTACACCGCTGTGATTTAAATTTGTTAGTTTATACAATGAATGTGAGAATTTAATTAAGTTTATTTCATGTAGTTACATCAAGCAGAATATGGACCATTGTATGGAAGGTAAGGGTTTATTAATTATTTACTTATTCATTTTTTTGCTTTCTCATGCATTCTCATGCATATTATGTTAAATAACAAATGCTGAATATCTATGAGTGAGAGAAAGTTGTATGATGAAGGGCAGAATGGTAGATGGGCCTGCGTGCCCAATTCTTAACCCTTTGAAAATAAAGTCTGTTTGTTCGTTATCATCTTCATTTTCACTGCTGCTACTACTTATCACATTTGAAGACTCGAATATATAAACTATAAGTATCGTACAGCATTTCATTCACCACTTTATACAGTTCGCTGTCTGATCAATCCAGGAATTGATCATTTTAACAGCTTTCACAGACAGTATACTCTTTCGGAAGATGTTCGAGCTTTTGGGATGCTATGTGGAACATGATAAATTTCATTCTCGAATAAATAGTATCAATCGAGTCACTACGTAACAAGGAGCTTATTTTTGGCTTGTATTTCATTCCAGTAGCAAAGGAAATAAACATTTTAAAACAGGATTGGAAGTGCTGGAACAAAATAATACATCGATTTTTAGAACTACCTATATCCGTTGTATAATTTGGCTTGATGAAGTCATCTGAAATAATGCTTGGCTCGACGTATAGAAAGAGTTAAAGTTTGCGTACGATTAAGGAGTAAATCAAAACATTACAGCTGTATGCTCGTTAATTAATAAAGCTGTTCCTACTTCTGTTTAAAAAAGTCTTAACAAAAGATGACTCTATACGAAAATAGAAAGAGAAATCAATATGGTCCAAGCCGGTTGTTGATAAGGAAGAGGAACAAGAGATTATATATTCAATATATGATTAATGATAGAGAAATGCAGAGAATTCGGTGTGTGAATCTATATTTATCCATCATAGATTACTGAAAGGCATTGATTGTGTACACCACTAGAAACTGGGAAATAATGGGGGGGGGGGGATTTTCAACACATGTGATTAACATCATTGGTATACAGTAAGAAGAATAAATGATGAAACAACAGAATGGTTTGACATAAAACAAGGAGTCCTTCAGGGTACTATGTACTTGGTTGACATTAGAATGCAACTGCTATCACAAATCAACAGGTGGACCGAATGATCAGAAAGAGGACAGCAAAGGAATGTGATAACGAATATTCTTCATGCGTTTTCTGGCATTCATTATAGCCATGCTATTTCTAAAGTGGACTTTGTGAGAAATTAAGAGGGTCTTGTGAGTTTGGTGCAACATTAGCAGGACACTTTCTCTGTGTCAACAGTCCAGGAGAAATAAGTAGTAGCTGGTTGTTTCAGTTCCGTTTTATGAGATGAAAAAGATCAGCTACTTTGATAAATTGCCTGTGTATAAACATAACGAGGTTTCAGTAAACTGTTGACTCAACACTAGGTTAATGGAGATGGCGGAAACAGCATTTCGTATTAATTGCCAGACTGACTGATAGCACTACTTAGAACTTCCGGAAACACGGCAACATGGCGATTGCCAACCGCGCTGACAGACGAGAAAACGTAAGCTTGGAACAGCTAAGGCAGAAGAATGTGAAGAGTTCTTCTCTTGTTTGCCTACCTTTCAGCGGTAATGTATAAGATTATGATATGAAAATGCTGCTGAGGACATGCTAACGTAAATGATGCGAGTAACTGCAAAAGATACCCATTTTCGACGTATAGGATGTCGGTGTAGTCGTGGCAGCATTTACACCGGGAAAGAATATGTTCGAAATCTAAGTGCTGTTGGCGGTCTGAAGGACTGAATAGCTGCAAGAAGTTCAGCTGCTAGCATCGAGACGCTCTGATGCCAGCGGGGCGACATCGGGTGGCTAGTTGAGCTATTTTTTCTAGTAAGAAGGCTGTGGTAGAATGACCGCGTAGTTCCCTTCGTGAAGTGCAATACTGGCTTAGATTTATCTCATACTTTACAGAACTGTCACTGGTCCAAGGGAGTTCGTGAAATGCGGTAGACGCTACAGCAGCATTCACATAAAGAGTTAAATCGAGATGTAAGAAGGAAAATGAACCATTGTGGTGGATGGGGGTGGGGTTAAGAGGAAAAGAAGAGCAGAGAAACACAAGAATAGTTCTAAATCTGATAGAACCAGGATAATACGCATAAATGTTGGTTATTGGAACTGTAGAAGCGCCAAAAACGCGGAACTGTCTTGTAACGTATGATTTTGATATAATTCCCAAAGGAGGCGTTCACAGTCTACGGGACACCCTTGGGAAAGGTGGAGTACCCGTATAGCCCCCCGATCAGGGTGACGTGAAGCCATGGGAGCAGGTGGTGGATGGAATGGGAGAGCAGCTGACAGATAATGTTGGTTATGGTCACCATTCTATGATGGTAGGCAGATGATCTCAATGTAGGGACAATGGCTACGATCACTGACTAGTACAGTCACTGCCCGGAAGGAAAGCAATGGTAAACTACCTTCTGGAAACATACCAAGAAACCCAAGCAGCAATCATGGAAAGTCAATTAGGAAAAAGATCTGGTGGTGAGTCCCCCAGGCCAGATAGATCTAATTTTAACACTGGGGCAGAGTGTGAGGCAGAGGTCGGTACTAGTAATTGTGATGACGGACAAAATCCTGACGGTGTTACCAAGGAAAACCCCTGTATCAAACTAAAAAGAAAAATAAGAGTAGGAACATGGAATGTAAGAAGTATGTATGAGGGAAAATATCAAGTAATAAGTGACGAGATGAAAAGAACGCGGATACACATTTTGGGTATCTGCGAACATCGATGGAAAGGATCAGGACACTTTACGAGCGAGAATGATAATATATTTATATATTCTGGCGGAGAAGTAGGAGGAAAGAATGGAGTGGCTTTTTATTTGGACAAATCAACATCAAAAGCATTACTAGGCTACAATCCAGTCAGTGATAGAATCCTAACAATCAGACTTAAGGGCATTCCTAGAAATGTAACAGTCATCCAGGTATATGCACCTACATCAGCAGCAGAAGAAGACGAAGTAGAACATTTTTATAACACACTGCAGACGACAATGGACCAGGTACGGAAAAATGATATTGTGTTTATAATGGGTGATTTTAATGCAAAAATTGGTACAGAAAGAGCAGAAGATGAAGGACATGTTGTAGGGAAATTTAGCATAGGACACAGAAATGAGGCAGGTGACAATCTAATGGCGTTTTGTATGGAAAATGAGCTAATGATTGCTAACACACTTTTTAAACAACATCCAAGAAGACTTTACACATGGACATCACCTGATGGAAAAACCAGGAATCAAATAGATTACATTTTAGTGCAGAGAAGGTGGAGGTCAAGCATAACATCAGCTAAAACTTTACCAGGTGCTTATTGTGACACGGACCATGAGTTATTAATAGCAGACATGAAGATAAAGATAAAAAAGATAGTTATGGGATCAAGACCACTCCGCTTTGACCTTACAAATATACCAGAACAATACGGTATAGAAGTGAAGAACCGTTTCGAAATCCTGATGGCTGTACAGGAAGAGATGACACCAGATGAATTGGCTACGCAGGCCAAAGATATCTTAGTAACAACAGCTAAGGACATGGTTCCAGTAAAGAAAACACAAAGGAATAGATGGATCACAGCAGGTACACTAGAACTGATAAAACAATGTAGAGAAATGAAGACGCAATGGAGAGTGACAAACAACAACAAAGATAAATATAAAACTTTAACAAAAGAAGTACGAAGAAACATAAGAAAAGACAAAAAACAATACATACAAGATTGTTGTGAAAGAATAGAAGAACATCAGAGGTGTGGAAGAGATAGTGAAATGTTTAAAGAAATGAAGACATTGACGAGAAATGTCACACCTAAGCTAAATGTAATTTGTGATGAGATGGGGAATACCCTGATAGAGACAGAGGAAATTCTGGAAAGGTGGAAGGAATATTGCAAAAGAATGTATGAAACAACCGACTGTGGAAGCAGATATCAACAGTGTGAATTATTATTGGAGGAGAAAGAACCCGAGCCGACAATGGAAGAAGTTTTATGGGCAATAAAGAGTCTGAAAAATGGTAAATCACCAGGATGTGATGAGATAACCGCTGAATTTATTAAAGCAGGAGGAAAGGAGTGTGCAACAATCTATCATGCACTATGTAAAAAGATATGGCATTCAGGTATTTGGCCAAAAGATTGGAAAAGAACTGTATTCATACCACTGCCAAAAAAGGGTAACCTGAAATTATGCACCAACTACAGAACTATTGCCCTGATTAGTCATGCCAGTAAAATTCTGTTAAAAATCATAATGGGTAGACTTCGAAAGAAAATAGAAGAAGAAGTCAATATGGTCCAAGCTGGCTTCAGGCAAGGAAGAGGATCAAGAGATCATATATTCAATCTAAGATTAATAATAGAGAAATGCAGGGAGTTTAATGTGAATCTATATTTATCCTTTATAGACTACTCAAAGGCATTTGATTGTGTACAACACCAGAAACTTTGGGAAATAATGGAAAAAATGGGATTTCCAACACATTTGATACAATTAACATCACTGCTGTATTTAGACCAACAAGCAGCAGTAAGAATAAATGGTGAAACAACAAGTTGGTTTGACATAAAACAAGGGGTCCGTCAGGGGTGCATATTGTCACCCTACTTATTTAACTTGTATACTGAAAATATAATGAGGAATGTTAGAGAAGATGTAGACAAAGAATATTACGATGCCATAACAGTTGGAGGTTATGAAATACCAGAGATTAGATATGCTGATGACACAGTATTGCTGTCCACAACACAAGAAGGAATGGAAAAACTACTTATGTCAGTCCACAAGAACAGCGAAGAGCAGAACCTCTATCTTAATGCAAAGAAAACTAAAGTGATGACAACTGACAAAACAAACAAGGCAACTGAAATATGTATCAATGAGGAAAAACTGGAAGAAGTGGAGAGTTTTGAATATCTTGGATCACTACTAACTAATAATGGAGATACAATGAGGGAAATTAAACGGAGGACATCTATTGCTCTTCAGAAAGTAAAACAAATAAAGAATCTGTGGAGAGGAGCAGACAGAACCACAAAAATAAGATTTTTAAGGGCATGCATCTTTCCTATCGCAACATATGCCTGTGAGACCTGGACACTTAACAAAACAGCTGAGAAGCACATAAATGCCTTTGAAATGTAAATGCTATAGAAGAGTTCTCCAGATATCGTGGACACAAAAAAGAACAAATATATCTATACTACAAGAGCTTAATATTGAAGAAGGCTGGCTAGTAAAAAGGATTAAAGAGAGAAAACTTAAATATTTTGGCCACATTAAACGTCATGATAATTTAGAGAAGACCGTATTGGAAGGATACATAATGGGAAAAAGAAAAAGAGGAAGACCGAAACGAAGATGGCTGCAAGACATCGTTGATGATCTGGAAATGGATGCAGCAGCAGCAGGCCATCTTGCTCACAACCGAGAGGCCTACAGGAGTGCTGTTTGGGAGGCAAAGTTCCGCAAGGGACATGCAAAGGAATGAATGAATGAATGAATGAATGAAACATCTGCCTGCATGACTGAATGAATATAAACCTTTACTTATCCTACAAAACTGTGTTCTCTTACTTTACTGAAGGCCCAAGAGCTTTGGCTGAAATGTTTACAGAGCTAACCACAACTGTAACACCAACTGGACATAAACTACATTGTCTAGATATTGTTAAGATCTAATTTCTGAAACTACATTGTCTAGATATTATTAACATCTAATTTATTGCACTCTTCAGAATATTTTATTTTCTTTCACAGAGGACAGCAGGATAGAGTTTCAACCTACTCTCAGACACAACCTACTCTCAGATACAACCTACTTTCAGACACAACCTACTCTCAGACACAGCCTACTCTCAGACACAACCTACTCTCAGACACAACCTGCTCTCGGACAAACCTACTCTCGGACACAACCTACTCTCAGACACAACCTACTCTCAGACACAACCTACTCTCAGACACAATCTGCTCTCAGACACAACCTAATCTCAGACACAACCTGCTCTCAGACACAACCTACTCTCAGACACAACCTACTCTCAGACACAACCTACTCTCAGACACAGCCTATTCTCAGACACAACCTAATCTCAAACACAACCTACTCTCAGACACAGCCTACTCCCAGACACAACCTAATCTCAGACACAACCTACTCTCAGACACAACCTACTCTCAAACACAATATCTTTGATTTGTATAAAAGATCTGGGAGTAAAATGTGGTGACTCCAGGTTCAGATGTCATCATTTCTGTACACAAGAGATATTTAATAACAATATCAGTGCATTCATAGATTTATCTCAAACTTGAAGATAATAATCATACATAAACAATCATATTTACTTGCATTCTTCTTCTTCTTCTTCTTCAGCTTTCTGAGAAATTAAGGCTCACTGCTACAGATAAAGTTCACCTCCATTCCTCTCTAATCCTAATTTTATCTCTCCAGCTGGTGATACCAATTTCTTTTATATCCTCTTCTATGCTGTTTTTCCATCTCTGTCATGGTCTACCCCTTGGTCTTGTTTCCTTCATCTCTTGTTCATTTTGTTTGTCTGTTCTCTTCCATTCTTTCTACATGCCACGGCCAGTGTAGTCTGTTCAGTTTCAAGACAGTTATAATTTGTTCGGATTTAAATAAGCTATTAAGTGCAGTGTTCTTTCTAGCTCTCCATACTCCACTGTTGGTGTCTTTTATGGGCCCAAAGATTCCTCTTAGGATCTTGTTCTCAAAGATCTGCAATTGTTGTTCATCTTTCTTTGTTGTACTCCATGTTTCTGATCCATTCATGATGGCTTGTCTTATTATAATTTTGTAGGTTCTTATTTTGGTGTTTTGGGACAGGATTTTGGATTTTAACAGGTGTTGCAAGTAAAAGTATATTTATTCCCTATCTGTACTCTGATTTTAATTTCCTCACTTACTGTGTTGCTTTTGTTGAAGGCTGTGCCTAAACATTTGTATGATCCTGCTTTTCCTAATAATCATATCTCCAACATTTATATAATCTGAATCATTCTGCCTCTGGTCTCTTGATATCTTCAGATACTCTATCTTATCTTGGTTAATTGTCAAGCTTTAATGTGCTTGCATTATCAGTGTATTATGTTGTCAATCTTTGGCTGCTTGGAATACAGACTTTTCATTGACTTTTAATATAAAATTTGTTTCTATTTCTACATCTTGAAAAATTATGAATTTCCTTCAGGGACCAATAAATCTATATACACTAAAATCACTTTTGTTCATTTATTTCTTTTAATGTACCAAATAAAAAGCCATTTCAGCAGTAATTTTCCTCACAAACTAATCCAACTGCTTTTTTTTAGCTAAATAAACTGTCATTTATTTGCATAATCCTCTAAATCAATGTATTTTTTAATTTCTCAGCCATATAAATAAGCCTCAGTAATATAAAAGATCATACAAAATGATAAAATTATGCTTTAATTTTAAAAGAACCAGTTGGAACAATCATATTTCTACATGCCTCCAGAGACATCCAATCCAACAGGGACAGAAAATCCTGCAATAGACAGGATATCATAAAGAGAAAGCAAAATATCCAACATTTACTGAAGATGTCATAAAGAGAAAGCACAATGTCCAACATTTACTGAGGATGTCATAAAGAGAAAGTGAAATGTCCAACATTTACTGAAGATGTCATAAAGAGAAAACACAATATCCAAAATTTACTGAGGATGTCATAAAGAGAAAGCAAAATGTTCAACATTTACTGAGGATGTCATAAAGAGAAAGTGAAATGTCCAACATTTACTGAAGATGTCATAAAGAGAAAACACAATATCCAAAATTTACTGAGGATGTCATAAAGAGAAAGCAAAATGTTCAACATTTACTGAGGATGTCATAAAGAATAAGCACAATGTTCAACATTTACTGAGGATGTCATAAAGAGAAAGCAAAATGTTCAACATTTACTGAGGATGTCATAAAGAGAAACCAAAATGTCCAACATTTACTGGTCTTGATTAAATACTGTTGTTTTAAAACTAAAATATCTTTTGCGACAAAGGAAATCTTTTTCAAAATTGAAAATACTGATGACATCCACCAGAAATTTTTAAAACATGCAGCAAAGAGCTATTTTAGGAGATATACACTTGCAGGATGTTGGTGAAATCTCAGAGTGATTCTGTGCTAGTAGTACTGTAACTATCTTAGAAATAATTTAGTTTGGGGTTTTGCACTGAAAAACTTTAGTTTGAGGTTTCATACTGAAAAACTTTAGTTTGAGGTTTCATACTGAAAAACTTTAGTTTGAGGTTTCATACTGAAAAACTTTAGTTTGAGGTTTCTTACTGAAATAATGTATTCCTAAACTTAGCATACTAAAATACTCACAAATTAGTAGTCAGATATTAGCATTCCTTAGCATATTAAAACTAATAATGTTATATTTGTGAGCTTTTAAAAAATAGCAATGTTTCAACAAACTGGCAATTCTTAACTGATAAAAAAAAACATTCCAAACATTTGATTTTGATATATAATAACTCACCCGTCCACCAAAGAAATCAGACTGTAGCAGAAACATGGATATAAAAGTTGTGTACACATCTGTTTTACTTGTTTGAAAGTGTGGATGATTTACTTCTTTTCTAATTAAACAAATTCTAGCCCTCAAAGTTTATGCTTATAAAATAGATGCAAATAATGACATATCTAATATCAGCCCGGACACACTGCAGTGACTGACGTAACCAATCAAACATTTATATCTGCCTTAGAAAAGAACGATCTATTGTATGCCGTGATTACTGGAAAAGCTTTTTGCCTAGCTCAGTGTAGGCACCATAAATCTATGGGATGTCTCTTACACTGAAAGTCTGTAGCACATGCAGAAAAACAACTAATCGAGCTTAATATCTTCATCTTACATCCTTCCAGTGCTGCTAAGCGTCACATAGGGCTCACATGGTAGTTCGCCTTTTCCTGTTTTCAGCGAGCTTTTCAACCTCATCAAGGGACGTTATTCCCACTGAATTGGCCTCTCTTAACAATGTCCTCTTTAGAGTTTCACGTGATCAACCTCTTTTTCGTTAGCCTGCTATTTTCCACTTGATAGCTTGTTTTGGGATTCTCTGATTGTCTCTTATCACATGGCCGACATACGTCCATCTTCTTTTTTTCTGATCACCCATGAGACAAGTTGTTGTTTGCTCATTTGTCTTATGTCTGTGTTGTTCTTGAAATCGTTACACTTTATATCGAGTATTTTCCTTAGGCATTTATTTTCAAAACAGTTAATTTCTTGTCTGTTTCTTTAGTTGTTTTCCAGCTTTCACATGCATAAATGAGGGTGGATATTACATTTGAATTGAATAATCTTAACTTGGTTTTTGTGCTATTAACTTTTGAATGCCATATGTTCTCAAGATTCTTGAAGGTTAGTGCTGCTTTTGCAATTCGAATTCTAACGTCCTTTCTGATGTTACCATCCTGGTCTATCTAGCTGCCGAGATATGCAAAATGGTTTACTTCTTCAACAGCTGTTCCTTTTATGTATGTTTGTCCTTCGTGGTTAATGAGAAGTTTCATTATTGTTGTTTTGTCCTTGTTAATTTCAAGTCCTGTTTTGCTAGCCATTGAAGATAGGGTATCAGTTTTTACTTGCATTGATTTCAAAATATCACTGATAAGAGTTATGTCATCTGCAAAATCAAGATCTTCAAGTTGGGTCTCTCATGAACCCAGTCAATGCCCGTTTTACCTGTGCAGCATTTTTTTCATTATGAAGTCTACAGCAATTCCAAAAATCAATGAGATAATATACATCCTTGTTTCACGCCTGTTTCTATCTGGAACTATTCACTCATTCCTTCTTCTGTGTTGACTGCACAAACATATCCATTGTAGAGGCCTCTAATGATGTTGACAATCTTAGATGGTATTTCGTATATTCTTAAAATTCCCTACAATGAATCTCTGTGTTTGCTATCAAATGCCTTTTCAAAGTCTATGAAGTTCAGGATTAACGGTTTTTGATTTTCGATATGTTCTTCAAGTATTATTCTCAGAGTAAAGATCTGGTCGAGACAGCAGGAAAGATCTGGTCGAGACAGCTCCCTTTTCGAAATCTTGCCTGTTCACTGCAGCATGCACTATATCTTTAATTCTATTCAGAATAACTTTGCAAAATACTCTTGACACAACTGATAGTAAGGTTACTCCTCTCCAGTTATTGCAATAGCTAAAGTTGCTTTTTTCGGTATTTTAACAATGATTCCTATTTTCCATTTAGAAGGGACCTTTTCTTCTTTCCAAATTTAATTAAACATTCTCTGTAGTTGTCTCATGTTGTCACTGTTAATAACATTTCAGCTGTTATTTCATCTTCACCTGCAACTTTGTTATTAGTCATTTGATTCATTGCTGTTTCAATTTCATGCAATGTACTTTCATCTAGGTTGACATTTAGTTGTGGGAATGGTAAGTCAGTTTAAACGTCTATCAATTCTTTTTGATGTGGTCAATTAAGTATTTCATGGAAGTGTTCGGCTCATATTTGCTTTTGGTCTTTCTTATATATATATATCTTATATCCTTCCCGTGCCGTTAAACGTCACATAGGGCTCGTAAAGTAGTTCGCCAATTTTTCCTGTCTTCGGCGAGTCTTTCAACCTCCTCAAAGGATCTTATGCCTGTTAGCTTGGCCTCTCTTAATAATGTCCTCTTCAGAGTTTCACGCGGTCTGCCCCTTTTTCTTCGGCCTGTTGTGTTCCACTTGATAGCTTGTTTTAGGATTCTCTGATCATTTCTTCTCATCAAGTGACCAACATATGTCCATCTTCTTTTCCTCATCACCCATGAGACTGGTTGTTGTTCAGTCATCTGTCTTATCTCTGCATTGTTCTTGAATTCATTCCACTTGATGCCGAGTATTTTCCTTAGGCATTTGTTTTCAAAAGAGTCTAATTTCTTTTCTATTTCTTTAGTTGTTTTCCAGCTTTCGCATGCATAAATGAGGGTGGATATTACATTTGAATTGAATAATCTTAACTTGGTTTTTGTGCTTATAACTTTTGAATTCCATATGTTCTCAAGATTCTTGAAGATTGATGCTGCTTTTGCAATTCTGATCCTAACTTCCTTTCTAGTGTCACCATCCTGGTCTATGTAGCTGCCAAGGTATGCAAATTGATTGACTTCTTCAATATCTGTCCCTTCTATGTGTATTTTTCCATTTTGATTGATGGGAATTTTCATTATTTTTGTTTTGTCCTTGTTAATTTCAAGTCCTATTTTGCTAGCCATTGAAGACAGGCTATCTGTTTTTTCTTGCATGGAATTCACATTATTACTGATAAGAGTTATGTCATCAGCAAAATCAAGATCTCCTAGTTGGGTCCCATGTACCCAGTCAATACCTGTGTTACATGTGCAGCATTTTTTCATTATGAAGTCTATTGTAATCCCAAAAAGTAAGGGAGACAGTATACATCCTTGTTTCACGCCTGTTTCAATCTGGAACCATTCACTCATCCCTTCTTCTGTCTTGACTGCACAGCCATATCCATTGTATAAGTCCTTAATGATGTTGACAATTTTAGATGGTATTCCATATAGACATAAAATTCTCCATAATGAATCTCTGTGTATGCTATCAAATGCCTTTTTAAAATCTATGAAGTTCAGTATTAATGGTTTCTGCTTTTCAATATGTTCTTCAAGTATTATTCTGAGAGTAAAGATCTGGTCGAGACAGCTTCTCCCTTTTCTAAATCCTGCTTGTTCTTCTCTCATTGCAGTATCCACTATATCTTTGAGTCTATTCAAAATGACCTTGCAAAATACTTTTGACACAACTGATATTAAGGTTACTCCTCTCCAGTTGTTACAGTCACTAAGGTTGCCCTTTTTTGGTATTTTAACAATGATTCCTTTCTTCCAATTAGAAGGGACCTTTTCTTCTTTCCAAATCTTGTTAAACATTCTCTGTAGTTGTCTCATGTTGTCACTATTGATAGCATTTAGCATCTCGGCTGTTATTTCATCTTCACCTGCAGCTTTGTTGTTAGCCATTAAATTCACTGCTGTTTCAATTTCATGCAATTTAATTTCATCTAGGTTGACATTTAGTTGTGGGGCTGGTAAGTCAGTTTCAAGGTTTAACAATTCTTTTGGGTGTGGTCGATTGAGTATATCTTGGAAGTGCTCAGCCCATCTTTGCTTTTGGTCTTTATTTGATGTTAATAGTGTTCCAGTTTTGCTAAGGATTGGTCTTTCTTTAGATGTAATAGTACCTGTTAGCCTCTTTTGTATGTTATATAAAGTTTTGCTGTCTCCTGTTTTTGCTGCTTTTTCTGCCTCTTTCGCCATATTGTCTATGTATTCTCTTTTATCCCTTCTAGCTGAACTTTTTACTTTCTTGTCTATGTCTTTGTATTTTGCTTTTGCCAAATCTCTTTCATGATCTGCTTTTGCATTCAGCATGTCTAATTTGACTGCTCGTCTTTCATGTATATACTTCCATGTTTTATCTGATATCCATGCTTTTCTATTTGGTTTTTCCAATCCAGCGCTTACTTTTGCTGCTGTGATTATGGCTGTGCTGTAAGAATTCCATAACTCATCTATACCTATCTCCTCAACTTCACTGGGTGTTTTGGAATGATTGGCAAGTTCCTGATTGAAATTAATGTTAGTATTTTCTTCGGGGCGACCATCCCCAACCCAGCGCGTCACAGGTGGCGGATGGTGAAAGTCCTCCAGATATGGAGGATCCCTGTGAATAAGGAGTTATCCAAATAAGCAGGCGCGGACCAACTGGCGGTAGACTCAGAGAGCGAGGTGGGGTAGTAGGTGGCTCTACTACTTCTATAAAGTGCCTCAGGTGCTCAGTGAAGGGAATACCAGGCGGGTCAGAGGCGCCTTAAAACCTCTCGCTCCCGCTGCCTTGCGGGTAGGACAGGGAGTCCAAAGGCTAGCGGAGAGTCCGTACACAAACCGACAGAAGGCAACGGTAAACCACTGTTGTAATTCCCAAGAATAATTATGCTTAAACAGAATAATCGATTCATCATGAACGACGTTAATGGATGTTCCTCTGGAACAGCCTCGTCCGGTAGGGCAGCTCACGAGCCACAGGTGAGGCCAGATCGTCATCAAGCTACTGGTGGCAAAACTAACAAGTTCAAAATAGCAACATGGAATGTTAGAACTTTATTCCAGGCTGGAAAATTAGAAAATGTAAAGATGGAAATGGAAAGGATGAAGATCAACATATTAGGAATGAGTGAAGTTAGATGGACAGGTGCAGGGAAGATAAACTCAGATAAATATACAATAATATATTCAGGAAGTGAGAAACATGAACGAGGAGTAGGAATTATATTTCATGAACAAACGGCAAGGACAATTGTAGGATATTTGAACATCTCGGACCGAGTCCTGTTAGCCCAACTGAAAGGACAACCAATAAACATAAATAATATACAAGTGTACGCTCCAACATCTGAAAGCTCTGAAGAAGATTTACAGCTATTTTAAAATGACATAGAGACAGCACTAAAACACACAAAGTCACATGAAGTTACCATAGTCATGGGAGATTTTAATGCCAAAGTTGGTAAAGGAAGAACTTCAGACATCGTTGGTGACTATGGACTGGGGGAGAGGAATGACAGAGGTTATAAATTAATTGAATGGGCAAGAATACACAGCATGGTTGTAGGAAACACCTGGTTTAAACAACATCCTCGAAGACTGGCAACGTGGTGCAGTCCAGACAAAAAGACTTTTAACCAGATAGACTACATATTAATCAACAAACGATTCCGCAATGCATTACTGACAACAAAAACCATGCCAGGAGCTGACTGCAATAGTGACCATGATCCACTCTGTGGAAAAGTTAGAATAAAACTAAAGAAAGCAGGCAGAAAAGTGAGAAACATCAAACTGAATACAGAACTTCTTAAAAATGACCAAGAACTGAGAGAACAATACAAAGTTATTATAACAAATAGATACAATGCAATAGCAAAGATAAATAGTATAGATGAACAATGGGAAATGTTAAGAGATTCTATCCACCAAACTGTTAAGGAGATAATACCATCAAAAAAAGAAGCCCCTAAAAATAAATGGATGACAGACGACATCTTAGGTCTGATGGACAAGAGGAGGAGGAGCAAAAATAACGAGAAAAAATATAACAAGATAAATAAAGAAATAAGACGCAAATGCAGAGAAGCAAAAGAAGTGTGGTTAAATGAGCAGTGCAGACAGATAGAGGACTCTCATATTAAAGACAGCAAAAACATGCACAAACGAATTAATGAACTCACAGGCAGGAAAACAAAATATACCACAGGATGCCTGAAATCGAAAGAAGGTAAAATGTTAACGGGAAAAGAAGACATTGTGGACAGATGGACAGAGTATATCGGTGAGCTATATGGAGGAGAAAGACCAGAATTAACACCAGATACTGAAGACTGTGAGGGACCACCAATACTTGAAGATGAAATCATAGATGCCATCAAACACATGAAGAAAGGAAAAGCGACTGGGCCTGATAATATAACAATAGAAGAAATAGAGGCACTAGAGGGGACAGGAATAAAATTAATAACCAAGTTACTGAATGACATTTACAACAGTGGTTATATTCCCAGTGACCTGATTAAATTCACGTTTATAGCACTACCAAAGAAACCAGGTGCAAAGGAATGTGACGACCACCGGACTATCAGCCTCTCATGTCACATAACGAAGCTACTTCTGAGAATAATTATGAGAAGAACAAGGAAAAAGATAAAAATGGAAATAGCAGATGAACAGTATCTTGTTATATGGAAGTGAAACAATAGGCAAGTCTGCACAAAAATCATTGGAAGCAGCAGAAATGTGGTTTATTAGAAGAATGTTGCGAATCCCCTGGACAGCAAAAATAACTAATGAAGAATGTAGGAGAAGATCTGGAGAGACAAAAAACCTTGTCAAAAAGATAAGAGAGAGAGAGACAATGTACTTTCATAGGACATGCAATGAGAAGAGGGGGCATTGAAAATATTATAACAACAGGAAAAATAGAAGGAAGAAGATCAAGAGGAAGACCAAGAGAAATGATACTGGACAGTCTGACGGGATGGTGTGAGAGGAGATCACCAACTGAGCTGATGGCCTGCATGAAGGATCGCGTACTCTGGAGAAGCATAATAGCCAACGCCAGTCGGCACGGCACATGATGATGATGATTTTCTTCTTGTAGGCTGTGGCTGTTTATCTTTCTGTGTACTAATTTCTTGTGTTGACTTTTCAATTTTAGTTTTATTTTCCCTATGCACAGGTTGTGATCGCTGTTGACATCTGCACCCGTATAAGCCCTTACATCTATGAGAGATGTTCTGTATTGCTTTCTAATACAAAAATGATCTATCTGGTTTCTAGTTCTATCATCTGGAGATATCCATGTTGTTTTATGTATCTCTTTGTGTGGGAATATTGTGCCTCCAATGACCATGCCCTCTGTTAGACATACTTCAATTAATCTTTCTCCATTCTGATTAACCATGTCAATTCCTTCTTTCCCCATCACTTTTTCAACGTCGGTATTATCCTTCCCTACCTTAGCGTTGAAGTCCCCCATAGCAATTAAGATGTCGTGTTTAGGGACTTTGTTGATGATTTGTTGTAGTTGGTGATAGAAGTCGTCTTTCACATCATCATCTGCATCATTCGTGGGTGCATAACACTGTATTATTGTCATTCTTCCGTGTCGTAGGTTGTATCGTGCTCTTATTATACGACTGTTCACCGGTTCCTATTCTACAAGGCTCTTTGCAGCTACATTTTACATAATAATGCCCACTCCTTCTCGGAATTTACCGTCATTTCTGCCTGAATGTATAATTAACTTACCGTTTTCCGCCGATCTTTTACCTGCTTCTGGCCATCGCATTTCGCTTATGCCCAGTATGTCTAGATGGTATCTCTCCATTTCTCTGATGACCTGAGTAGTTTTTGTTGTTGCTGCCATCGTTCTTACATTCCAGAATCCAACCCTTGTCACATGTTTGGGGCCGACGAATGAGCTCTTCGGAGTTGGCATCCCTGATGCTAGGTTGATTTCTCTGCGAGTTTCCATAACGATATCTTTTTTTCCCATCTGAGTTGCCTCTAGATAGGTCCCAGGATAAGGTTGTTAGCCTTATGCCCAACTCCCGGTACATGATATGTAACAAATCAAGCGGAATTCCGCTGATTTCTGCATGCCGGCGAGAGCGTTTTAAAAACGACCGCCATCTTGCACGTCACGCCGGAAGTTTTGGTCTTTACTTGATGTTAATAGTGTGCCAGTTTTGCTAAGGATTGGTCTTTCTTTGGATGCAGTAGTACCTGTTAGCCTCTCTTGTATGCTATATAGAGTTTTGCTGCTTTCTCTCCTTTCACCGTATTGTCCACGTATTCTCTTTTATCCCTTTTGCTGAACTTTTTACTTTATTGTCTAGTTCTTTGTATGTTGCTTTTGTCAAATCTCTTCTAAGATCTGTCTTTACACTCAACATGGCAAATTTGGCTGCTCTTCTTTCATATATGTATTACCATGTTTTATCTGATATCCATGCTTTTCTACTCGTTGTTTGGAGTCCAATACTTGTTTTAGCTGCTGTGATTATGGCTGTGCTGTAAGAATGCCACAATTCATCAATATCTGTCTCCTCTACCTCACTGAATGTAGCAAACTGTTTGATAAGTTCCAGATTAAAATTAGTCTTAGTATTTTCATCCTGTAGACTTTGACCGTTTATCTTTCTGTGTATTGCTTTCTTGTGCAGGCTTCTCAGTTTTAGTCTTATTTTCCCTATACACAGATTGTAATCACTGTTGACGTCTACACCCCTTTATGCTCTTACATCTATCAGAGATATCCTGAATTGTTTTCTAATACAAAAATATCAATGGAGAGATAAAAATATTTATGTGCTGTGTGCAGATTTTAAATAATAAAGTGACTCTCTTCAAGATGTTATCATCAGAGCCAGCAGTTACTCTGTCATACATAACTGTATCTGAAAGCAGTCGTTTAAACAGTTTAGTTTATGAAAATGATAACCGCTGCAGACAGTAAGTGAGATTTTTATTCTCTGGAAAAAATTAACTTTTTTCTATATACAAATATCTTATATATATATATTAAGGAAGACAATGTGGGAGAAGGCACCAGGACCATATGCTAGGAAAAAAAGGTTCTTGGAGGCGCTAGTAATGGCAACTGGGAGGAAAGAGGATCAGCAGCTCAAAAAGCTGGGAACCACTGGTCTAAATCACTACAGGTATAGATTTCATTCATTCATCAGACGGCGTGGAGGTAAATAGTTTGTAATCCTGCTTGTACACCCTCTTTTCTACAGATATAGTTATTATTTCATATATATAATTACCCTGCCTTTATCAACTTGTATGTATTTATTTTTAATGTTACATACTTTTATGTATTCCACAGTGACAAAAGATCTTGACATATAAACCACTGAAAAGGCCATGAAGCTACATTGTAAACTATACAGTAAGATACGATTGTCTGAAAGGGTCACTAGTCACTACATGAATAAAATGACTTTAAAATAGGTGCATTTATGTATAATTGTAACTATTATATGTGGTGCGGACAAAGATGTGCTAAAAAAACTTATGAAAATAAAGTGCAGAGGAAAATATGTAATCAAGTAGTTAGGTAAGATAGGTAAGGCTGAAAGAGAAATGCATGGACAAGCTACAAAATAAAAAGGTGAAATATCGAATTAGTTATATCTGAAATGTGATAGTTCTGAAAAAAGTGACCGCTAACATTTCTGCTGTTTAACAACTATAGACGATGACGGTTTGTATGTGGACAAATGCCGTTCTCCTGTGATGTTCTCTTAACTGTGTATGAATTTTCTCTCAGATTTGCTTCCTTTGCTAAATATATGAACAATAAAATATAAAGACTCATATTGAACCGTTGATAAATGTTATTTTTAAAAATTGCCAGATATAACTGCTCAGTCAACCACAGCAGGTAAACATGTGACATTTAAACAAGTGTAATGATGGCTGCAAGACATCGTTGATGATCTGCAAATGGATGCATCAGCAGAAGGCCACCTTGCTCACAACCGAGAGGCCTACAGTAGTGCTGTTACCGAGGCAAAGTTCCACAAGGGACATGCAAATGTATGAATGAATGAATGTGTAAGTAAACATGTGAATATGTAGGCAAACATGTGAAACTTATTAACACGTGAAGTGTGTAGGTAAACATGTCAACTATGTAGGTAAAGATGTGAAACACGTGAAGTATGTAGGTAAAGATGTGAAATTTATAGGTAAACACATGAAGTATGTAGGTAAACAGTTTGAAAACCAAAACCTCTTTCAATTAAACTTAAATGTACCTCTGGAATATTGGAATCTGATTTTGTTTTATTTTATGTACATGTTCTGCTAACAACTTCTACAAAATTTGATGTGTTGAAGTGGAAAAAAGGAAAGGCATGGGGCATCGGACCCCAGTAAACAATATTTTCTTTTTTTTCATGGAAAAGTGGGTTGGGGGGGGGGTGAGGAGCTCCAGGGATATGGTCTTGAAAGCAAAGGAGTGAAATCAAAAAAGGTTTGAGAACTTCTTATCTTATATCCTTCCTGTGCCGTTAAACGTCACATAGAGCTCGCAAAGTAGTTATATATATATATAATCTTTCGTGTTATTGATGGTATAATTTAACCACTTAGGTTTTGTTTTCTTAAGGAAAGTAACTTGCTATTTATAAAACTACATTTTTTCCTCATGTTTTTAATTTCTTCAATAGCTGACCATCAATTTCTTATCTTTTAGTAGTGCGAAGTAAAGTCCACTAAAAGCTGTAGATAAAGGTGCTGGATTTTCCAAGTGTAACCAATACATTTCTTTCATTTTCCTCCTTCAGTTTTATATATTTCTCTTTCAGAACTTTATATTTTAGGTTCAGGTTTCTACGCTGTTAATGTTTTCTTTGTTCAAACTTTCTTATCATCTCTTCTTTTTCTTTATCATGCGCTTCTTGTATTTTTTGTCTGATTTTATCTTCTTCTCTTAAAAATTTGGTACAGAATTCTATTTCTTCTTCAGCTGTTGTGATCAGTGAATAGACCGTTTTCATTAGATTACACAAGGCGCCGGTACCACTGTCTTCTGATAGGATGAGCATCTATACGAGTTTTGAGATGACGTAATTGCTGGATTCTTTTCCTCAGTGTTTATCCATCGTTTTTATTCTGTGAAGTTTCTGGATAATAAGAGATTCTTCGTTCAAGATTTCTTCGCGAATCATTTGCTCTTTTGCCTCTACCATGGCCCTTTCCCTGGTTTCTTTCTCCTGTGAAGTTCTCATTTATGTACCGGTGCTTGTGAAAATGTAGATCATCTACCATCTTAATGAGCTCTGAAGTTTGGACATTCCTCTTATTCTCGACTTTTGTGATATTGTCAACGAGTATTACTCTGTTGTTGCACTCGTTAATGAGATATTTAAAAGGGCCATCTTAACACTTTGTTGCACCATTCTTCAAATGACTGTCCTATTTCTTCTTTAACATGATGAAACATATCTCTGCAAAGCAACACCAAAATGTAGAAAATTTTAACGAAATTTTAACCGAATACTGCCTTAAAAAACTTGATAGTATACTGATCTTCTTTCGTGACTCTTCCCTCGAATTAACTCGAGAAGAAAAGCATGATAGCCACAGGGATTTGCAGTGATGACGTATTCAATCTCCTCTGTGAACATTTGATATCGTCGACATTGTCTAATCCAGTGTCTCCAACACATGGACCATCCACCACTTTGATCACTCGACCACTGAACTCAAAGTGTCACAAATGAAGTGCTGGGGTTGCTAGTGGAAGCTCTGTGCCCCAGAATGCTATTTTCGGTTGCATTTTTTCCGTTTCTTCTTTTCCCTATCAGTAGCAAGTCAGTATCAGTTGGTTCTTCCATTTTTTTCTGACAGTTAGAAAAAAAAAGAAACACAAACTAACTATGTAAAATTATATTTATATAAGTATGTCGTTGTATCACAGTGTTTAACTAAATCAACATACAAGTTTATCAAGACAATATATGTGATAATCTCGTGATACGTCGGTATATAAATTGCCGAGTGTGTTTTGGACGTCACCATTGACCCAGACTCGAACTTATAATCAATTTCTATTGGTTCCAGTCTGAGGCTGGTTCCAGACAAATGAAGAGAAATGTGGAAAAAAACATCAGAAGAAGAAGAGAAACAGTTAGAGTTAGATGTATTTCTAGTTTATTTTAGCTTCAGTTTACTAATCTCTTCTAAATGAAACACAGGGCTGACTCTTTTCACACATACTATAGAATGCACCTTTTTGTTGCTTTCTCTTGCTGCAAGATCTCTGTCCCTGCCAATGTTGGTTGGAATCTTCTATTCAAGAAAAACCAGGTTTATTCATACAACGCTATCGCATTATACTAAATCCTGTTAGTGGTCTTTGTTCAAATCCAAAGCAAAAATTATAGTCAAGGCTTGAAAAAATGGCCTTCTCCCAAACCCAAGTCTTGACATATTCAAAAAAGCTGCGTTTACTCAGCTGCCCACTTTTGGAACACCCTACCAACTCATGTAAAACTCATAAGTAATATTACTATAGATATAGTTAATACGTCTGAAAAGCGTGTATTTTGAAAACTGCTCACTAAATTTCGATGTATTGATTATATATTAATCCCCAAATGTGATAAAGGCGTGAACAGTACTCACTTCTCAGTTGTCACGAAAAAGTGCTCAGAATTTGAAATTAAATGAAATGCGTGGGTTTTCTTTTTCATTTCTGACCTATAAATAATGTAATTTTTACCACCCATTGTAAAGATTAAGCCATCGCGCTAATGTCCCCGTCGCTAGTTTTTTTTTTTCATCATGCCACATCTCACAGAATCAGAAAGAAATCAGATTATCCAATCTCTTAATGCCAGGACAAGAACTGCAGCTGTTAAGCGAGTGTTCGATATCTACCGACTAACAGTCTATCGATTGCAACATTTTCGCTAACAGGTCAGAAAGACCAAATGACCACTCAAACGCAGGACGGATTTATTCACAGAACCGTTTCCAGCCTGGTCAAAGGTCAACTGACACCATAAATACATTACCGAATAACAAGCACGCTTCGATGAACATTGTTTTACGCCATTTGAATGAAGCAAACACAAGCATGTCAGACGCCCTCGACTTCAGCCACGGCACATCCAGAATAGATTTTAGTGGGCATGTGTACACGTCTGGCGGCTGAGGAGGCAGTGGGAGTCGGTCATGTTCTCAGACGAGTCCAGATTCTTGATGAAAAGACATGATCAGGCTGTGCACGCGTTCACATGAGCGATATGCTCATAGCTGCATCCAAGAGGCTTTGAGCTTTGGTGGGGGCAGCATTATGATTTGGGGGTGGGGATAGGGGAAATAACAGGGAAATTTAGAACACATCTGGTACCAATTCGGGGGAGATTCACTGCACATATACGATTCCCTGACACCTCATGTTGTGCCATTTTTCCAAATAAAAGTGACCAGGCTTTACTTTCATGCAGAACAATACAGATCCTCATCAAGAAAGAGTAATCAGGCATTTCTAGATCAGAACATCATAGATAGATAGATAGATGGATAGATAGATAGATAGATAGATAGATAGATAGATAGATAGATAGATAGATAGATAGATAGATAGATAGATAGATAGATAGATAGATAGATTACCTTCTGTATGTTATCTCGCTGATCAAGTGTGGCTTTGTTACAACTGCTAATGGATGGTATGTTGGTCGGCACACTGGTAGACTTTTGCTTTTCCCCAGGACGAGCGACCTGAACTTTCTTTATAGTGTTCTGTTCATCTCTCCTTGAAATCTGATCATCTTTCCTTGAAATCTGTTCATCTCTCCCTGAAATCTGCTCAGCTCCTCCAGAAATCAGTTCATCGCTCTCTAGAATCTGCACAACTCTCTCTGGACTCTGCTCAGCGTTCAGGGGAATCTCTTGTAGCAAGGATCTAAGAGACCCATTTAACTTGTCAAACCGTGTCAAGAATCGCTGGCTGGATGGCAGCTTTGCTTGTGCCCGAATTTTTTCTGCACAACTTTGAGTCTCTTCAATAAGTTCTTGAATCTCCTTGTTTCGTAACCTAATTATCTCGGCTAAACGACTTTCTATTATTTTGGAAAATTGTTCACTTTCTGCTTCTAGATTATCAGTATCAAGTCTTGGTTCTTTGGAAGATGCAGCGCCTGTATCAAATCTTGGTTCTTTGGAAGATACAGCGCCTGTATCAAATCTTGGTTCTTTGGAAAATATAGCGCTTGTATCAAATCTTGGTTCTTTGGAAGATACAGCGCCTGTATCAAATTTTGGTTCTTTGGAAAATATAGCGCTTGTATCAAATCTTGGTTCTTTGGAAGATATAGCGATTGTATCAAATCTTCGTTCTTTGGAAGATACAGCGCCTGTAAAAAATCTTGGTTCTTTAGAAAATACAGCGCCTGTATCAAATCTTGGTTCTTTGGAAGATATAGCAAGTGTATCAAATCTTGGTTCTTTGGAAGATACAGCGCCTGAATGTAGCTGAGATTTCTGTGTTTGATACTGCTGAGTGAGTTCTTCCACCACCTTTCTATTGCCATCATGTACCGATGGCAAATTAGCTCGATGGGTTCTCACCCATGGTTTATCGATATTTGTTGCAGTAAGCATTTCAAACTTTCTCCTATAACCCTGTCTCAAGTTCTCTTCAGACAGCTCTAAAACAAACCGGTTGAGGTTATCTCTAGAGGCCCTTTCTACTGCCATGTTGTTGAATAAGACACATCGAAATCTGCATTCTTCAAACAGTTTCCTGAGATCTCCGGTCTGCGTCTTGTACCAGTCCTCGAAGTTTGCGACTTTCTTTTCCCGTACTTCCAGTTGGAAATTATCTCCGTAGGTTACTGCACAGATACCAAAGTCCCGGATGATGTTCTGTCCAAGACGATCTTTGAGAACCTCTAACCCTCTGGCTTCTTCTTTGCTGAATGGGACATCGGACCTTACAACTATTAACAGAGCTGAGAAGCCGTTTTTTAACAGCCTTATAGCCTTATCTAACTGCCTGTCAAAGATGCTTATCTCTCTTACACCAAGATCAAGGCCATCAACAACTCTCACAGGTTTGTTCCCAAGTAAAGAACTGTGTACCACAGGTTCTCTGCTGACAGAAGGGGAACTACTGGTATTTTCCTGAAAAGCTTTTATACCAAGGATGGAATTTCCAGTAGCACTTTTCCCATTTCCTGTTTTGCCAACTAAAACCAGATCAATGCTTTCCGACAGTGCCATAATTCTTATTCCCAGCTTTATAATACTGAAAGGCAGGCAATATTATCTGTGTAGGAAAAGAAAATTCTGCTTTTCAGAGTTTATTAATCCTGTTTTTTTCATTATACGTGGCTATATACATTACTGTAAGTGGTTATATACATTAATGTAGGAGGTTATATACATCAACACAAGTTGTTAAATACATCAATATAAGTGGGTATAGACAGAAGTGACTATAGCCAAAAATATAACTCGCTATAGCCATACATATTAGTTACTATATAAATTAATATAAGTGGCTATATACATTAATGTAAGTGGTTATATACATTAGTATATGTAGCTATATACATTAATATAAGTGGCATGCACATTAATGTGAGTCATTATATATATTTTTGTACATAAAGATAAGTGGGTATATACATCAGTAAAAGTGATCAGAGACAGAAATATAACAGTAAAAGTGATCAGAGACAGAAATATAACAGTAAAAGTGGTCAGAGACAGAAATATAACAGTAAAAGTGATCAGAGACAGAAATATAACAGTAAAAGTGGTCAGAGACAGAAATATAAGTGTATATAGACATCAATATAAGTGCCAAATTTGATTTTCTGGTAAAAGCCATCAAACAACGTCACACAGATGACACAAGCCACCTAGCGCTTGAGAACCACTACATTCAGGAATATGGGACTCTGGAATCACATGACTGAACTCGTTATTCAACTACACATAACATTCTCCTCTTCCACAATCAAAATCCCTTTCCAACTAAGCTCCATTCTCTTCTCCCTTGTTATACATAGTTCAGAACCTCCTCACAGCATCACTTTACAACCCCTCTACCCCACGCCCATCACTTTACCGTGAAACGTAAGAGACGCTGAGGTTTGAACTCCCACTGCAACCAAATTTTGTTGTGCGGAAATTTGACAGACTCAAGATTTATGACGGCAGAAACACTTTAAACAGCGATAAAATATAGATGCGTAATCGTTTAAAACTGTAAAATCCTACCAGGCATCTATATACTGTGAGGTGTGATGGCGTCTATATACTGTGAGGTGTGATGGCATCTATATACTGTGAGGTGTGATGGCATCTATATACTGTGAGGTGTGATGGCGTCTATATACTGTGAGGTGTGATGGCATCTATATACTGTGAGGTGTGATGGCATCTATATACTGTGAGGTGTGATGGCATCTACGTACTGTGAGGTGTGATGGCATCTATATACTGTGAGGTGTGATGGCGTCTATATACTGTGAGGTGTGATGGCATCTATATACTGTGAGGTGTGATGGCATCTATATACTGTTAGGTGTGATGGCATCTACGTACTGTGAGGTGTGATGGCATCTACGTACTGTGAGGTGTGATGGCATTTATATACTGTGAGGTGTGATGGCATTTATATACTGTGAGGTGTGATGGCATTTATATACTGTGAGGTGTGATGGCATTTATATACTGTGAGGTGTGATGGCATCTACGTACTGTGAGGTGTGATGGCATCTACATAATGTGAGGTGTGATGTACAACATACTGTGAGGTGTGATGTACAACATACTGCGAGGAATGATGTACAAGTACGAAAAGCACAAATCCTGGTTTAGGAACAAGATGAAGAGAAAGAGAAATTCGTTTCTTCAGGCTTCTGGGTGGTGAAGTGGTTAGAGCACAATTCTTATGACGAAGGTTGAGATTTGAATATGGCAGAAGACGCCCCAGGTGTAAGGGGGAGAGGGAGGGGAGCGAGGGACAATGAGAGTGATAATTAAGGAAATAAAATTATCAGTGGTACTAACGTACTGTGACCCGGAACCCTAATTTTCAAGGATATTTTACTACAACCATCCTGGTTCCTGGATCCTTGTTAGTTAATAGTTCAGCCTGTAGATATCATGTCTACTCTTTTTTCTCATTATCTCTCATACCATATAATATATTAATACAGCATACATGCAGCAAAACATTGAATACTAACATCACACACAACATTATCAAAAGAGTAAGAGCCCTCATAACAGCACTTAGCATGAACACTAGAACATGTAAAGCTGTCCCTCTGAACAATTGTAATAAGCATCATATCAAAACTCAATATTACATTTATACTATATGTGCATGGCAACGACATCAAAAGCTCATGGCAAGAAATGTGCATCGATCGAGGTCTCTTACATAAATAAATCATACCATGCTGTCAGCATAGACCAAAAGCTTTACTGTATGACAGTGTCTTCCCGGGAGTCACGATCCCTCGTATCTACTAAACAGTTAAGAGGTTCATACCGAAAGTCGTGAGCAAAAATTGATTTTTTAATCATAATTTATAGATAGAGAAAATATAAATGTATCACCTTAACTGCATCCTTTTCTTCACTTTTCAACAAAATCTCCACTTCTCTGCACACATTTTTCCCACCGCTCTGCCAGTTTGAAAATACACTCCAGGTAAAATTTCTGGAAGTTCTCTCCTGCATCGTAGTGATGGCCTCGCGTTTGTTCTTTCACAAAAGCTAAAAGATGGTATTCACTGGGTGCCAGGTCGGGGCTATAGGCAGAGTGTGGAAGAATTTCCAAACCTATTTTCTGAATTTCCTCAGTTGTCCGGCAAGCAGGGTTTTTCTCACAGCTTTGTGGTCTTCAGTCAACAAAAGTGGGACCCAGCGGGCACACACTTTTCTATAGTTTAGGGTTTCAATCATTTCCTGTGCTGCATTGTGTCTTATTCCAAGATTTACAGCGATTTCAGATACTGTGACACGTCTGTCTTTTTTTAATAATGTCGTCAACCCTTTCCACGTTGCGTTCAGTGGAGGTAGTTCGAGGTCGACCATTGCGAAGCATATCTTGGATGCTCGTATTTCTATCTTTGAAATATTTCACCCACCTCCTAACACTGCTAGCACCCATACACACATGTCCATAAGCAAGTTGGTGTCACTGGTAATTTCAGCAACGGGGATTTCTTCTTAAACTAGGAAATCAATAACAGCACGTTGACGAAACGAAACTTCAGCACCTGCCATTTTGTTTCTGCTCGGTGTGGGCACGTGACACATGATGTTGACGTAATGTGACCTCTAGATGAAGTGCAAAGGACGAGGTTTAAGGTGATACATTTATATTTTATCAATCTTTAAATTCTGATTTTTAAAAATGTTTGCTCACGACTTTCGGTATGAACTTCGTACTAATTTATGGGCCTACAAAACACATTTTTTTGGAGGTGTTAGTTGGCTCAGTTCGTTATTACGCTGTTCTATCTTGGCTAGACGACTGCTCGTTCTACTGGACTCCGTGTTCGAATCCCAGGTAAGTCTCTTGTGATTTTTCTTTCTCTCACGTTTCATTAAAGTGGTTTGTCTACGATTTTTTCCAGGTCTAATCCTACAAAATTGTGTCCTCTTACTTTACTGTATGACAGCCCATATCAGCTGTATATAATGTATATTAACACCAACCCTTCTCATGCTATAGCCTTGTCATACATGCACTTGTGGGTGCATCTTGGTATATACATGGGTACCTGACTTCATCTGGAACTGGAGAAGAAAAGACAGCCTGGTGTCACGCTGATCACATCACCCTCTGGTGTACCGACAGGTCACGGAAAACATGGGCGCTAACATTATGCCCCCGAAGTTCCCACATCGCACAACAGAGTTACCTTTACCTAGCTTTACAGCGTTTCTTGCATGTCATCTGTTAAGATATCGACAATAAAATTATCCCAAGACACATACATAACCATAAATGTATATTCAAATAACAATGATGTACTGTAGTAATGCTACATATTACATATTACGTGAAGTGAACAAATCAAAAGAACTTAAACACTTACTGTTAAAACAGTTCCTTGTCTGGCTATCTAGAAGTCGGATGTAGAAATGAAACAACTCCCCGCTGTCGGCCCTCAATACGTGCACCACAACAATACACATCTTCCCAGGAAATCGGGCTAAATCGGTAAAACTCAGACAAACTCACCAGTTCCGAGAATGGATACTTTTCGCTGGCTTAATTTCGGAGTAAAGAAATCTGGAAGAGACGAAGAGTATGAAGGTTTATCGAAGATAAATTAAGTGTTAACAAAACAGTCAGGCGAGCGTAAAGGGGTCTGTTAAGAAAGCTATTGCACAAGCTTGACGAGAGAGAGAGAGAGAGAGAGAGAGAGAGAGAGAGAGAAAGAGAGAGAGAGAGCGAGACGAGAGACCTAGGATTGTACCCCTGGTGCTTGAGCTGTTGACGAGGTCTTGGGTGTTGAGGGGGCTGGGAGATTCTGTTTTTTCCCATTTTTTTCTTACTAGCACAGTTACTGACTCCGTTTAGCAGTTAGGACAGTTACTGACTTCTTCTTGCGCTTAGGACATTGGCTGTGCTTATTTGTACTACAATGAAACATTGAAACTGCTCCTGTCCCGCGACCATTGACCCCACATATAGACTGCGCATGTCTTGTGACCTTCGACTCACACGGAAAAAACATTGCGATTGATTATGTTTCATTAAAAACTGATTCTTCCAAAAGTCTCGGCCGCTATTGACACACAGTAGCCTCAGTCTTTCATTTCTCTTTATGACACTATGACGGTTTCGTCCTCCAGCTCAATGCAGCCAGGCTGTACACGGATGCTGCCAGGACTGAATATAGAGAGAAGAAATAACAACAGTCTAAGGAATGCATATGACGTAGTTCTTCTATTAGAGAATTTACAGAAAGTACTAGGTAATATAAACAGCACATGCCAAGAACGGGGACTAGAGATCAACATCAAGAAGACCGAAGTAATGGTGTTCACCAGGAAAGACCAGAAGCCACAGATGGATATAACCATGAACAACGAGAAACTGGAAAAAGCGACAAGCTACAGCTGTCTAGGGCATATGCCGACGGGGGAATGGGAGGTGGAGATCAACAGTAACAAGGAGTGGGAAAAAAAAACATACATTCACCACCATGAAGACAATGTTTTTATCCAGGAATCGGCACATAAAAACAAAACTGAGATTTGTGAAATGCTATATCTACTCAATTTTACTGTATGGAGCAGAAACATGGAGTCCAAGCAAAGAGTTGGAGAGCATAAATGTGGCTCTATAGAAAATGAGGTCTTATACGATCGTAGAGATCGAAAATAACAAATGCACAACTTCTAGAACAGCTCCGAGTGCAATGTGAACTTTTCAAAGAAATAAGGATCAAGGAAACAAAATGCTTTGGCCGTATCAAAATTATGACAATACTGAAGACCATACTAGAAGGAACAGTGGAAGGAAAAATAGCGAGAGGTAGACAGAGATGTAGTTGGAAAGATAACATACAAGAATGGACAGGACACATCCTGGTTTGGTGCACCATCAAGGTGAAGGAGCAAAGAAACTAGAGATTCATTACTGGCAATCTTCGTTCTGAAAAATGTCACATGATGATGATGTTATGTCTATTTTTAGCATTTACAAAAGTATAAAATTACAAACACCCTACCACGGAATAAAACCATATTACTACAGTTCTTTTATTTTTTTTTTCAGCTTTTTAAGAAGCCGTTTAAATGGCCTTAGTTAATAGAGACTCCTGTTTCATCTATACTACCTGGTAATATTACGTCTAATATTATTATTATTATTATTATCGTATGACAAACAGAAAGAACGTTTCTTTCAACTGAAGCTGCACAAAGTTGTGGACTATGAACATCGTCTATTGGGAAACAGTCATGGGACCTTTTCAAATCCTTGCCACACGCAAATAACAGACCCAGACCTGAGTGATGAGCTAGGGAGAAACTCTGCAGAAATGTTTTCTTCTTTGTTGTTATCTTTATTTCATTACATGGTTATCATAACTGACAAGGTAATGCCTTACTTGGACGTGTGCTGATGTGTGGGTGTGTGAGTGTGTGCGTGTGGCCATTTTGCATTAGCCTGTCCTCCAGCTCTGTCAGTGATCTTCTTCCTTTTGTCACTGGGGTCCACAACATTAGCTGTTCTCAGTCTTTTTCAGGTATGGACCCCCAGAATTCAATGATAATTCACCCTCATCGCCTTCCCTACACTCCCCTCCACTTGGTATTGACTTGATACATGACCATTCATTGGACCCGTCTCTATTTACTAGCCAATCCATTTATCTGTTAAAGTACTTTAAGGAAATAAAATCGTTATTGTTCTAGAATACAAAAATGAATAATTATTCATATCCATTATTAACAACTTACAAACGTTGCAATACATATCAGATAGCAAAGTACAACTGCACCTCTAACATTAAGGCTGCGTTAAATATAAAGTTCTTTGCCATAGTTTGTAGACATATTTTCGCCTTCGTCTGTTCACCTCGGTTACTTACATGACAGAATTCTGTAATAAAGAGATAGTAAGATTTAAATTTTGTTGGTCTAAGGGACTTTGCCAAGCAAAGACTGCATTTCAGAGAATGAGAAATATATTGACCAACACATCCTTATCGATGAATGTTAGAAAACCAGCCCTAAAATGCTATATTGAACCTATCTTGTTATATGGAAGTGAGTCATGGACAATAGGCAAGTCTGCACAATAATCATTGGAAGCAGCAGAAATGTGGTTTATTAGAAGAATGTTGCGAATCTCATAGACAGCAAAAATAACTAATGAAGAATGTATGAGAAGAGCTGGAGAGACAAAAAAAACCTTGTCAAAAAGATAAGAGAGAGACAATGTACTTTCATAGGACATGCAATGAGAAGAGGGGGCATTGAAAATATTATAACAACAGGAAAACTAGAAGGAAGAAGACAAGAGGAAGACCAAGAGAAATGATACTGGACAGTCTGACGGGATGGTGTGAGAGGAGATCACTAACTGAGCTGATGGCCTGCATGAAGGATCGTGTACTCTGGAGAAGCATAATAGCCAACGCCAGTCGGCACGGCACCTGATGATGATGATTGATGATGATGATGATGATAAGGGAGAGAATTCTTAAAAGATGCATATTTGCTTCCCCTGTTAGTAACAGCTCAGCTTGTGACCCTGGATTCTTCTCACCGAGAAGTCTAAAAACAGTAAACACAACTGTCAAGAAGTTAGGTACTGAATGTAAATTGCTGAGGATTTATGATTTTAGGTCAGTGGAAAGTTGAATTATGAAAATACAGATGTCACAATTTACGTGACAGAGGGTGTTGCCGGAGACATGTGAACTCGGGCGGAGATTATGGGTTTTGTGAGAACCGAAGGTCAGAGAACAATGTCTGTTCACCGAAAATTGAACTTCACGAGGAGATTCTTCGGAAAGAATGGGAGAAAATTATTAATATAAAAGAGAGTGAGAGAGACATTAAAGATTTTGATGAAGACTATTGAGACATGTTTTGTTAGAGTCCGTTTGGCCCAGTGGTGTTTAAAATGTAGAGGCTATTACTTAGCTGTTTTCGTCCAAACAATTTTGTAGTTGTTTTGTTGATGGTCCTCTTAGGATATTTAGAGTGAGTCAACATTAGGTTGTTTACTGTCAGACATGTTCCTATCCTAGTGTTAGTCTGTTTGTTTTTTAATTGAGGATCTTAGAACCGGATTTAGAGTATTGTATTCTCTTATTTGATTATATTATGTTTAAAAAAAAGGAAACGCACCAGATACGATGTTGCGATTTAAACTGAAGTTTGCTGATCAGACAAGGGCAAATTGACTGAAATGTTCACTTGGACATCAACTTCACGTGCTGACCTGAATTGTACTAACTAGATGATTCATTAGCACAGAAAAGTGACACTAAACAAAACAGCATTGTTGACAATAACTCATGACAGGTTCACGAGAATCCTGTGAAACTTGCTGAACACAAAACTCACTGACCATGTTATTGAATGGCTATAAAAGATTGACGCTCCTCGAATCAATTCCTTTGAAAATTCAATGCGTAAGTATGGCTCATCTCACTACACAACAACGACTCATCATCACTGGATGTTTACATACTGGACAGTCACAAAGTGTAAGGGCCAGACAATTTAATGTGGTTAGAAGCACCATTAAATAGCTACATAGACCAGGATGGTGACACTAGAAAGGAAGTTAGGATCAGAATTGCAAAAGCAGCATCAATCTTCAAGAATCTTGAGAACATATGGAATTCAAAAGTTATAAGCACAAAAACCAAGTTAAGACTATTCAATTCAAATGTAATATCCACCCTCATTTATGCATGCGAAAGCTGGAAAACAACTAAAGAAATAGACAAGAAATTAGACTCTTTTGAAAACAAATGCCTAAGGAAAATGCTCGGCATCAAGTGGAATGAATTCAAGAACAATGCAGAGATAAGACAGATGACTGAACAACAACCAGTCTCACGGGTGATCAGGAAAAGGAGATGGACATATGTTGGTCACTTGATGAGAAGAAATGATCAGAAAATCCCAAAACAAGCTATCAAGTGGAACACAACAGGCCGAAGAAAAAGGGGCAGACCGCGTGAAACTCTAAAGAGGACATTATTAAGAGAGGCCAAGTTAACAGGCATAACATCCTTTGATGAGGTTGAAAGACTCGCCTAAGACAGGAAAAATTGGCGAACTACTTTGCGAGCCCTATGTGACGTCTAACGGCACGGGAAGGATATAAGATATATATAAGATAAGAAGCACCATTAGGTGCCTTTGGAGACGAATTCAAGAAACTGGCTCAGGTGCAGACCGGCCGCGCAGTAGAAGACCCATAGTCACAACTCCTGCCGAGGACCGCTTCATGCGGCTGCGTCACCTCAGGAATCTATTGGCATCGGCCTCCTCAACAGTCCAGTCAATGACAGCAGTTCGTCGAATTTCAGATCAAACTGTCAGGAACCGGCTGCACGACGCCGGTCTTCTGGTTAGAAGTCCCTATAGAGGTTCTGTTCTTAGGACCAGCATCTCCAGAACCGACTGCAGTGGGCAAACCAGCATCGTCAGTGGACCGTTGCGAATGATTGGAGAAGGTTTTGGTTTAGTGATGAATCATTCTTTCTTATCCAGCGACACGTCCTACAAATCTGGATTGTTGTGTTCTGAATTTTGCCACAATTTTTCTTTTGCCCAGCCTCGCTTAGAAATTCTGCATTTGTTTTCCTGGCTGTCCATGGTATTCCATAATTTTTCTAATGAACCACATCTTCGCTGCTTCCAGCAGATTTTAAGTTCTCTGGGATACTGTGCAATCTTCGTATCAATGTAATAATAAAGGTTCAAAGTAACACTGAATAATTCTCTTATTCGATCAACTTGAAGAAAATTTCTACCTTCTGGAGAGGTAAACTGCCAGTATACCAAATTATCAAACAATCACCTCGTCTTTGACTGTACGCCATCATAATCTCAAACCAATCATTATTATCACATCAATCTTTCATTAAGAAAGTCACTTAGCTAATGCTCACCCTTTCTGTTACACCCTAATCGTTACATTTCTCCTCCTAAATACTGTCCTAAATTCGAAACACTTTCATTAAGTCAACAATAACTTGATACATCCCATGCACGAATGAGCCTGGTCGTTAATGATCAGTTTGTCGACTTGCGGGCTTCCTTTGACTGGCTACCAGGGTCGCCGAGAATTTTGTAAGCTGGTGCAAAACTGTTTATAGATTCACACCCTGTAGATTAGCCATTCTGTTATCGCCAACATCTCATCTTAATCATGAGAAACAGAAAGTTATCGCCATGATCTCATCTTAATTATGAGGAACAGAGAGTTATCGCCAACTTCTCATCTTAATCATGAGGAACAGAGAGTTATCACCAACATTTAATTTTAATCATGAGGAACAGAGCATTAAATTTATGGAATGTTGAAGAAGAAGAAGACTTCTGTAATGAGAAAATTAACATTTCAGAGATAATAACATGAGAAACACATAGAAGTCCACGTACCTGGAACTCTTGACTTTTATATGTGACAGAGTATGGCAATAATAAAACCAAAAATAAAACTTAGCGTTTATATGTGACAGAGTATGGCAGGACTAAAACACGTAAAGTTTAAGGTGACAGAGCATAAAACTAGGAAAACAATTAAACGTTATAGATTATTGGTGACAGAGCATAATTCTAAAAACTACCTTTATAGGTAACAGGACGTAATTTAAAAAAAAACGTTTTACGTGACAGATCACAAGAAGAAAAAAACAGAGAAGTTATTGGTAAATAAATAAAGTAAATAAAGTAATATTTAGAAAGAAACGTAAATATTTTAAGCAAAGCTTTATTTTTATTACACGTAAAATATCAGTCAAATTTATATACTTGTACACACGCTTTTAAAATAATGCAAAGGAAAAAGCACAACTTGTGAACCATCAATCAAAGCTTATACAGAATGAGCATGTCAATTAAAGCTTATGACAATGCTCATCAACTTATCAATAGAAAATGATTGAAATCAAGAAGGACACTTACTCATAAAAGTATAAACACATCTTTGGCCTCAAAGTAAAACTTTAATCATTACATCTTACACTGTTTTCGACTCACCAATTCATCAGATACATAGAAACTAACATTAAATACGAGGGGAACTCACTAAGGAACTCGCAAATTGAAATATTTTGTCAATGGCAATTATCAGTTAGTATTTAAATATATCCTTAGATAGTAACATCATCCAACTTTGTAATAGTTGTATGTAGGGGGCCCTGGGAGTTACGTGCGCAAAGCAAAGCAATAACAAAATGGCTACCCAACTGTTAATGTGTACCAAAGAACAATAGAGAAGCGTAGTACGATTTTTGTGGGCTAAAGGACATTCAGTTGAGGACATTCATACTGAAATTATTACAGTTTATGCTGAAAAGTGTTTATCACGCAAAGCGGTCTATAACTGGGTAAAAGAATTTTCTCAGGGACATACCGAAATTGTTCACAACGTCCGACTTGGCCGTCCTGTTTAGATTGCAGCAGAAGCGACTGTGCAATGTGTGAATAAGATTATCACAGCTGATAGACGAGTAACGATAGATTGTGTAGCAAGTGCAATCGGATGTTCACACGGCTTAGCCTACAAAATAATGCATGAGCAATTGAATTTTCGAAAAATTTGCTCACGTTGGGTACCCAGAGATCTGAATGATGAACACAAAATGAACCGATTTGGTTTATCATTGCAGCATCTCTGTCATTACGCATATAAAGGTGAAGACATGCTCCAAAGGATTATTACTGGAGACGAATCTTGGGTGCACCACTACCAACCCGAATCAAAACGTACCTCAATGCAAAGGAAGCACCCGTCATCGGCATACGCAAAAAATTCAAGATTACGCTTTCTGAGGAGAAGGTTATGCTGATAGTGTTCTGGGATTATCAAAGAGTTTTGTTAACCAAATTCCAGAATATGGTGACAGTGTTAATTTTATATCGTACTGTGAAGTTCTGTCGTTGCTACGAGATGCAATTCGAAGAAAACTTCCTGGTCTGCTGACTAGAGCTATGCTTCTCCTTCGTGACAATGCCAGACCACATACGGCTCGGTTACCCCAAGAGAAAATTAGCCAGTTGGGTTGAACATCCACCCTATAGTCCTGACTTAGCTCCAAGTGATTTTCACTTGGTTGGCTCATTGAAAAACCACCTTGGCGGGAGAAGTTTCTCGAGTGACGAAGAGGTGGAAACAAGTAAAAAAAATGGTTCAGAAATCGGACTCCCGAATTTTTACGCCATGCATCACTGATTACACAATGGATAAAATGTATCAACGTTGGTGGCGATTACGTTGAGAAATAGGGGACTAATGTAAGTTCAAAAATTTAAAGTTTTCAAATTACTGTCGCATTCAGTTTTGTTGTTGTTGTTGTTGTAATAGGCATTTGCGAGTTACTTAGTGACTTCCCCTCGTATATCACATTACATATAATTCACACCAAAACTTACAATTACAAATATATGTGTAGAGCAAGGCTGGAACGACGTAACAACATTATCACATACCGAAGAAGAAACAACTCACAACCACAATCCGCCACGAACGACAGCTCGTACCTCGGCCATGCCCCGAATTAAACTAACGAAGACTTGGCCACACATTTAACACACTAGCTCAATGAAGCGTTTAGTATGAACTCCCGTGTGACCGCACTGGTAGCACAGACAAACCACTAACACGCAATCCCACATATAGGAGTTGTTTTTTTTTTCTGTGTCCCAGTAATCTGAGTTGTCAGTTTTAATTGTTACTTTCATAGTATGGGTAGTTATCATAAGAACTGGCATAATTTGGTACACTTTTTACTTCTCTCATTCGCCATTGCTGCGTCCTCTTATTTCTGTCCCACTAGACTATAAGATATAAAACATATCCTTACATTCTGAGCCTCTGCTGGAATCACTTCTATCATGCTTTACCTGTATCATCAGCTGATGATTTTTAATATACGTTCCGGCAGTTTCTATAATCAAGAATGATCATCCAGCCCCCATGATCATATTTAATAAAATCAAATATCCTGATTTAGATGGTTTTAGCTGAACGTACCCAAATAATAACTCGCTTCATTCAGACTTCAGTATCATGGCCCATTCCTTTCTTCTTCATCAATAGCTGCATTTTCTTAGTTGCCTCCCTTCTTGTCACCGCCTGTTTGCCGCATTCTAATTGTTTCTTTAAAAATCAGCCAGTGGCTCATGGTGAACATGTTTTTATTCTGCTGCTTACTTCACCCCCAAACTCTGCACCGATTAAGACTTATTCTACTGCTAAGTGGTTCCTGTTTCTACTCGAATGTTTTCACTCCTCTGATCTCTTTTCATCAGTTTTTCCTACACGTATAATAAAGTATCCAAATATTTAAAACTGTGTGTCCGACATTTATAGAACCCTTATTTTTACCCCATCTGAGAAGGACTCTGGATAGCTCAACCTGAACATTAATTTCCACTTTGCCTGCACTCTACCAGACATCCCATAATCTCCTGCGTGTATCTGCATTCACAGTCCAGGTTAAGTCATGTAGTACGTAGCTGCCGTATTCAGTCTTCGTTTTGCATACTGTCTCGTTGTATTTTGAATTGACAACTTACTGAATCTGAACATCCCATTGGCTTACTGAAGTGGGAGGGTCTAAGGATGATAACAAGAGCTGTGTCAGTAAGGGACATAACCTGAAACATTACACAAACATCAGAGGCGTGTGTAGATAATGTATTCATGAGTACAGAGAATACAAGAAAAAAAAAGATACTTCTTCGTTCGCTTCTACCACCTAGATCGCGCTGTGATCCTGCTGAATTTACTCCTCTGGTCCTCGATGTGTCCTGTGGTCCCCCTGTGGTCCCAGTGAGGCCCATGAGAGTTCCCCGAAAGGATCACAAGAGGTTCACAGTATCGAGGTGCTTGGGTCTGAATTCTCGGTGGGTCGCAGAAGCGGGATTGCGTGACACCGTGGTTTTCTTTCCACTAGTTTAATCTAGAGTTGGACTTTCTCGCCGAAAAACCTCGACGTGGTTTGAAATCACTATATTCCCGCCGGATGAGAGGTGGTTGCCCATCTAGCCTAGAGTTGGACTTTCTCACCCGAAAACCTCGACGTGTTTTGGATATCAATATATCTCCGCTGGGTGAGAGGTGGTTGCCCATCCAGTCAAGCGTTGGACTTTCTCACCGGAAAACCTCAGAGTGATTAGGATACGCATACATCTTCGTCAGGTGAGAGGTGGTTGCCTGTCTAGACTGCATTGGTCCAGTGTCTCCGACTTCAGAATTTTGTGGTCCTGGCCTCTACCTTTCCTAGTTGTGGCCAGGACGGAGCTTTTGTCCAAGCAGACGAAACCTGGCCACTAGTAAGTTTCACCCCTGGGTTGAGCCGTTTTAGGCGTATTATCCCAGTATGGGCTTGTTTAGGACATGACCAACCTCTAGAACGGAGTTACTGTGACATGGGTAGTCATCAAGTTTCACTTCTGAGTTAAGCCGGTTTAGGCATATTTCATATGAAGAATGTTAGAGAAGATGTAGACAAAGAATATTACGATGCCATAACAGTTGGAGGTTATGAAATACCAGAGATTAGATATGCTGATGACACAGTATTGCTGTCCACAACACAAAAAGGAATGGAAAAACTAATTATGTCAGTCCGCAAGAACAGCGAAGAGCAGAACCTCTATCTTAATGCAAAGAAAACTAAATTGATGACAACTGACAAAACAAACAAGGCAACTGAAATATGTATCAATGAGGAAAAACTGGAAGAAGTGGAGAGTTTTGAATATCTTGGATCGCTACTAACTAATAATGGAGATACAATGAGGGAAATTAAAAGGAGGACATCTATCACTCTTCACAAAGTAAAACAAATAAAGAATCTGTGGAGAGGAGCAGACAGAACCCTAAAAATAAGATTTTTAAGGGCATGCATCTTTCCCATAGCAACATATGCCTGTGAGACCTGGACACTTAACAAAACAGCTGAGAAACACATAAATGCCTTTGAATGTAAATGCTACAGAATAGTTCTCCAAATATCGTGGACACAAAAAAGAACAAATATATCTATACTACAAGAGCTTAATATTGAAGAAGGCTGGCTATTGAAGAGGATTAAAGAGAGAAAACTTTAATATTTTGGACACATTAAACGTCATGATAATTTAGAGAAGACCGTATTGGAAGGATACATAATGGGAAAAAGAAAAAGAGGAGGACCAAGACGAAGATGGCTGCAAATCATCGTTGACGATCTGGAAATGGATGCAGCAGCAGCAGGCCATCTTGCTCACAACCGAGAGGCCTACAGGAGTGCTGTTTGGGAGGCAAAGTTCCGCAAGGGACATGCAAATGAATGAATGAATGAATGAATGAATTGTACATCGGACGTGACCGGCCTCTAGGGCAGGGGTGCTGTGGTATGAGTAGCTCTCGCCGCGAGACTAATACCGATGAAGCTTCACTTTATCATTTCCATCACATTTTCACATCGGCGCCGCACGGCAACCCTTATTGCTTTTCCGCATTTTCTTCATTGGCCGGGAGGAGTTTCAATGCACTCGCGGCATCCGAAGAATCTCGCCAGCAGTATCTTTAACCAATGGTTTAAGCCGACTTAGGCAATCTGCCCCAGTATGGGTGTATATAGGACATGGCCGGCTTAGAGGGCAGCAGAGGTGCGTGATTTGAGTAGTACTGACTTCGATACTACTGTTTACTCCACTCTATCCATTCCTTCACAATTTCCACAGCGACTTTGCGCGGGAACCTTAGTCGCATTTTTCTTCATTGGCCGAGACGAGCCCCATTCCACGCACGGCAGCTGAAGAAAATCTGCAGCAGAGGGTTTTAAATCAGAGTTTTCCTTCTCTCAGATGAGTTACCATAAGGACTCTCATCTACCCCAAACGCCTGGTTTTCAGGCGCCAGATAATTGCCTTCGCCCATTCTCCTGTCTGTTTGAACAGTTCCGCCACGAGAAGACCGGTAGTTGGACGTGGACTGTCAGACGCTATTTGTGACGCACGCCTTGTAGACATTTAATTGGAGTGGAGAGCGTATCCTCCACTATACCTCTGGCTATGATAGTCCTTAGAATAAAAAAGATACTAAAAATATACTCTTATCATTGTTAGCTTTCCATGACCACTTAATGTGAAGTGTGAGGCAATCAAGAATACCCATATTTGACAAGAGAAGGCGTTCCATATAGAGATAAAAGCTGGTTTGGAATAGAAAGTGAATTTTAAAAACTACTTCATTTTGAAATGTAACGCACCTGCGCAAAAAAATAAAATAAAATAAGAGGTCATTTTTTTTATTGTGACGTGTTGGACGTTAAATGAAGCGATGGCTCTTTTGTTGTCAAAATCGTTGATAGCAGCCAATGTACTAGGGTACTAGAAGATTTTAAAATATTATAGCCTCGACGAGGACAAGGTTCATTTTTAAAAGAAACTGGTAATAACAGTTTTGATTGGTTTGCATAGTCAAGAAATAGACATGACAAAGTCTCTATAGAAATGTCAAGACAACACGCTATAGTATGCTAATAGTACTAATGTGCTATATTAATTATTCGAATAGAAATTTACTATCAGCTCCAATGCTACGGACTATCTGCAAGTCAGCCGTTCTGTGCTCACATAAAGTAACGCTTCTTCCCGCTATTCAGAACTTAAATGATCCGTGTCACAATGACCCCTACAAACGAACACAAACAACATACGTGCGACTAGACATTCACGCAACGCAGGTTTCTTAATATACCAAACATCATTCATGACACTTGTTTTCTAGTCATATTCCCAGAAACAGGTGGTTTTTCTTTCTGTTTCCTGGAAATGACGCCATGGTGTGTGTGTGTTTTTTTTTCTGCAGGTCTATTCAGCCTGTACACGGATTCACAGAATAAGATACTAGGGCTGAATATAGGGGTGAGAAATATCAACAATCTAATATATGCATATGACTTAGTCCTTCTAGTAGAGAATACACAGAACCTACAGAAATTACTAGATAAGATAAATAACACAAACCAAAATTGGGGAATAGAGATCAACATCAAGAAGACCGAAGTAATGGTGTTCAGCAGGAAAGACCAGAAGCCACAGATGGATATAACCATGAACAACGAGAAACTGGAACAAGCGACAAGCTACAGCTGTCTAGGGTATATAAATGACGAGGGATGGGAAGTAGAGATCAACAGTAACAAGGAGTGGGAAAAAAACATACATTCACCACCATGAAGACAATGTTTTTATCCAGGAATCTGCACATAAAAACAAAACTGAGATTTGTGAAATGCTATATGTACTCTATTTTACTGTATGGAGCAGAAACATGGAGTCCAAGCAAAAAGTTGTAGAGAAAGGTTAATGCAGCATAAATGTGGCTCTATAGAAAATTAGGTCTTATACGATCGTAGAGATCGAAAATAACAAATGCACAACTTCTAGAACAGCTCCGAGTGCAATGTGAACTTTTCAAAGAAATAAGGATCAAGGAAACAAAATGCTTTAGCCATATCAAAATTATGACAATATTGAAGACCATAATAGAAGGAACAGTGGAAGGAAAAATTGCGAGAGATAGACAGAGATGTAGATGAGAAGATAACATACAAGAATGGACAGGACACATCCTGGTTTGGTGCACCATCAAGGTGAAGGGGCGAAGAAACTAGAGATTCATTACTGGCAATCTTCTTTCTGAAAAATGGCCCATGATGATGATGATATACCTAATGTTACCATTTACGGCAGTATAAAATTACAAACTCCCTACTACGGGATAAAACCATATTACTACAGCTATCTTATTTCTTCAGTCACAAATAGCCTTTTTGGTAACTCATCTGAAGGAAGGAAAACTCTGATTTAAAACCCTCTGCTGGCGATATTCTTCAGCTGCCGTGCGTGGAGTTGGGCTCGTCTCGGCCAATGAAGAAAAACGTTTGTAAGTTTTTAATAATGGATGTGAATAATTACTAAAATATTTATTATTGTATTCCAGATTTTATTTCCGTAAATCCTTTTAACAGATAAATGGATTGCCTAGTAAATACAGACGGATCCAATGAATGGCCATGTATCAAGTCAATATTAAGTGGAGGGGAGTGTTGAGAAGGCCGTTTTAAAGAAGCCTTTAAATGGCCTTCGTCGGTTAATAGCAACTCCTAGTTTACGTATAGTACCTGGCAATATTACGTCTATTATTATTATTATTATTCTATGAGAAACAGAAAGAACTTTTCTTTCAACTGAAGCTGCACCAAGTTGTGGACTATGAACATCTTCTATTTGGAAACAGTCATCGCACCTGTTCAAATCCTTACCACACGCAAATAACAGACCCAGACCTGAGTGATGAATAAGGGAGAAACTGCAGAAGTTTTTTCCTCTTTGTTGTTATCTTTATTTTATTACTTCGTTATCAAAACTCAAAAGTTAATGCGTTACTTGGACGTGTACTGATGTGTGGGTGTATGTGTGAGTGTGTGGCCATTTTGAAGTGGCCCGTCCTCCAGTTCTGTCAGTGATCGTCTTCCTTTTGTCACTGGGGCCCACAACATTAGCGGTTCTCAGTCTTTTTCAGGTACAGACCCACTTGAGTTCAATGACAATTCACCCGCACGGCCTTCCCTACACTCCCCTCCACTTGATATTGACTTGATACATGGCCATTCATTGGACCCGTCTCTATTTACTAGCCAATCCATTTATCTGTTAAAAAGATTTACGAAAATAAAATCTTCATTGTTCTGGAATACAATAATAAATATTTTAGTAATTATTCACATCCATTAGTAAAAACTAACAAACATTGCGACATTTATCAGAAGGCAAAGTACAACTGCACATTTAACATTAAGGCCGCGTTAAATATAAAGTTCTTTGTCGTAGTTTGTAACATTTTTTTTTACTTCATCTGTTCGCCTCAGTTACTTATATTTCAGACTTTTTCTTATATCGCTAATACAGTAGAGCTGAGCTGTGCTTGTCAGTAAATGACGGAGTTTTCTGATATAAATAGTTATGAAAGAATTTTTGTTCGAAGAATAAAGGCGCTCTTTCCCCATCCCTATAAAGCAGGGGTGTTCAACCGTTTGAAAGTCGGGGGCCAGTATTAAAACTTGGTGCACCTTGCGGCCACACAAGAGACAAGTCTTATATACCGACTTCAGAAGCAACACAAAAGGAAAAAAATGTTGAGTAAGAACCCCAAGATGGCTAACAGGAAGGGGGCGGATTTTCATCTCTTAGCAGAACTGAGTGAATTGTTTTATAATACGTTAATTCTACAAACATGAATGATTAAGAAAGATGAATTTTACAATATTTAATATTAAATGTAATATTTAATCTACACCTTAATTAAGAAGGTACGTTAAAAGTAACTGCGAGCCATTAAACTTTGTCTCCGTTTTTACAAACGACTGAGTGTTATCTATTTCGTCATTGGCTTGATTGTTAAGGAAAGGTATGAGGAGACCGTTCAGACCCCAGGCCTTCTTCTCCTAGGAACAACTCGTACGACACAGTGCGACCCGTTCATTACGACCAAGTTCAACAAAACCCAGCTATCTCCGACAGATCTCGTAGCCCACACTTGTGTAACACCACTGAGGTAACCGCTCTTCCATTATACAAGGACAAACCCAGTTAAGTCACGTACGTTATCTTTATGCTTCTGCCAGCGTTTAAAAATTTTTTTTTCTAGGTAAGTTCTCACCTACTATCTCAGACTACTTCTGATAACATTGTTTGTCCTCTAGGTCTTGCCAGCTTTTCAGCGTGGTATATCTATTTACTTGACTCTTTAGAGTTCTAGGTGGCCATACTTTGCTGAAGGTGTCAACCTTTTGTTTATCATCGGGTTATTATATTGATCATTTTGTTATGCGATTTTCAAGCTTACCACTTGTTTGAATAGCCTTATTTTGTAAGAAAGATAAGTGGTATTCATCAAAACAAACATACAAGGACCCACATCACATAAATGAACAATAAGACAATTAAAGAGAGACATTTTAATAGTTTTATTCATTTCTAAACTACTACCTAATCAGACTATTACTGTCACAGAAAATGTTATACTTAAAAGCTTTAATCTCCGGCGTTATCAGAACAATGTTTATAGGATCTTTCTTAAAATTGTGTAATTACAAATTCAGTCCAGTCTAAAACAGTGTCCGAGTATTTTTAACGAACAAAAAGATCTGTCAATTCTTAACTCTTGTTTCTCATAACATATTTCTGTCAAACATTGCCTCGATACTGAGGTTTGGTCTCTCGACCTATGGTTGCACGCACGTGATAATATGTTGTTATGACCACTTTATGGAGTTGAATACGCCAGCGTTGCTCGTTGTAATAACAAATTTTAATGTCTTCTATTGGCGACTAAGAGGGCTGTGGGGGGCCAGATAGGAGTGAGTCACTAATGGGCCCCCTGTCCAAACACGGAAAGTAACTCGCGTAATATGAAAAAAGGGGAGGGGTGGGAGGGAAGCCACCGGGTCCC